>JAIGNY010000268.1:0-117500 GCA_020152595.1 Chiridota heheva | reverse complement strand
CGCCCTCAGCCCCTGGTAGCCTGAAACTTTTCCCGTATCAGCGTATAGCGTTCTTAAATGTCCTCATGTATACTTCACTGAAATTTCCGTATTATTTCAAGCCATTTCGTGCATCAAAATCAAGTAATCTTGAAAACTTCTGGGGCCTCGCTTCTGGCCCTGCAGGGGCATCAAATTTACAGAATCTTCAGAGCTTCCGGATATTCTCTCTGTACCTTCTGTACAAGAGCTTCGCCTCATATTGGTTTCAACTTAAAAATTAAACATAAAATATTATTTTCATCTGTTCATCAACTGAATTGTCGAAAATGCATTGTCCTTACATAAACTTCATTAAAATTGTTGTATAATTTTAAGCCATTTTGGGGAATCGAAATCACATAGCCTGAATCAGGACAATTTTTAAGAAATTCCTAAGAAATTAATTGATTGTCATATCGCGGGACCACAAGCTTTGTTATTCTTGAGTTTTCTTGAGTTTTCTTCTAACTTTGCAGACCTCATCCAAAGTGATGGGGTTATTGATATATTCATTGATTGAGTGACTTATTTGTCTAGGATCAAAAAACCCCATCAAGATCAGTATTTTTAACAGCAGAACTTAGGTTAAACAGATCTATTTGGGATTAATAAAGACGTAATAGTAGTATACTCCCTGTATCAAAAGAAATTTCGCAGCCAATTTCGACCATTCGAGCGAATTTGTTTGCATAGGCTTTAGCGTTGTTAAGTTTGTCATTTCATTTACATTATGAAATAGTAAGACCAGAAAGGATTTCATGTGTTGGATGAAGTGAACTGATGGACAACATGCTGAAGACAACATGGGTGGCGCTAGTTTAGGGGTTTTGGCGTCTTTGTATTTGATTGATGTTTTTCTGAAGGTAACGAGCCCACAGTAGGCCTACACAGTATGTGGACCAGTTGAGCGAAAGGACTAGTTTCAAGGAAAACGTTCACAAAAATTATGTGTTGATAGAAAAATTACCAATACCACATCTCCTATCAACACTTCACTCGTATCGACAACGTTCATATTACCCGTCTTAAAATTGGTCACACCCACCCCACTCACTCCCACCTCCTTATTGGTCCCCCCCCCCCCCACCAAGCCCTCTGTCACAATTGCCACTGCATCCTCACTATCCATCACGTTCTCCTTGCTTGCCTACTGTACAACCTTCCCAAAGCTTCCCTCGCTCCCCACAACTCAATTACTGAGTTCTTCCAGAAAAATCCTCCGGATAAAATAATCTCCTTCCTTCATCATGCTTCCCTCTACAACCATATTTAACTCTGCCCTTCCACCCACTCTCTACTTTGTTTTACCCTCCTCTCTTGAACACAGCGATTACGTCCGTCCGGCCGTCCACAGATTTGTCCTGAGATTTCCTCAGAGATGTTAAAGTTTTTGGAGAATTCCTCAGAAAATGTTAAAGTTTCTTCAGATATCCTTATGGAAGGTTAGAATTTCCTTATAGAATGTTACAGTTTTTAAGAGATACAAAGACAGGATTAAAGACTAGTTCCTTAAAAAGTCTACAAAACATTTGATATTTTCTTAGAAGATAACTGTAAAATTATATAATTTTCCAATATTCTTTAGAGATCCTTAAGTCTCTCTTGTAGTACTTGAAAATTCTTCAAAATATTTAGGCACCAACAGTTACATTAGGCATGATTTTTTAAACTCCACCTTTATTATTGTGCTCATTTGCATAAAGTTGCTACAGTATATGACCTGACCAGACTTTTTTTATTTAGTATGTTTAGTCAGGAGTGTGACAGGATGTGATTGCATATAAATATAGGGTGGGATGCCATGTGGGACATGGTGGGATGCCATGTGGGACATGGTGGGATGCCATGTGGGACATGGGGTGGGATGCCATGTGGGACATGGGGTGGGATGCCATGTGGGACATGGGGTGGGATGCCATGGGGACATGGGGTGGGATGCCATGTGGGACATGGGTGGGATGCCATGTGGGACATGGGGTGGGATGCCATGTGGGATGCCATGTGGGACATGGGGTGGGATGCCATGTGGGACATGGGGTGGGATGCCATGTGGGACATGGGGTGGGATGCCATGTGGGACATGGGGTGGGATGCCATGGGGACATGGGGTGGGATGCCATGTGGGACATGGGGTGGGATGCCATGTGGGACATGGGGTGGGATGCCATGTGGGACATGGGGTGGGATGCCATGTGGGACATGGGGTGGGATGCCATGTGGGACATGGGGTGGGATGCCATGTGGGACATGGGGTGGGATGCCATGTGGGACATGGGGTGGGATGCCATGTGGGACATGGGGTGGGATGCCATGTGGGACATGGGGTGGGATGCCATGTGGGACATGGGGTGGGATGCCATGGGACATGGGGTGGGATGCCATGTGGGACATGGGGTGGGATGCCATGTGGGACATGGGGTGGGATGCCATGTGGGACATGGGGTGGGATGTGGGACATGGGGTGGGATATGGGGTGGGATGTGGGGTGGGATGTGGGACATGGGGTGGGATGTGGGACATGGGGTGGGATGTGGGACATGGGGTGGGATATGCCATGTGGGACATGGGGTGGGATATGCCATGTGGGACATGGGGTGGGACATGGGGTGGGATATGCCATGTGGGACATGGGGTGGGATATGCCATGTGGGACATGGGGTGGGATATGCCATGTGGGCCAGGGGGTGGGATATGCCATGTGGGACATGGGGTGGGATATGCCATGTGGGACATGGGGTGGGATATGCCATGTGGGACATGGGGTGGGATATGCCATGTGGGACATGGGGTGGGATATGCCATGTGGGACATGGGGTGGGATATGCCATGTGGGACATGGGATGGCATGTTGGAGTCAAGTGTGAGATGCCATTTTTATAATTGGCCAGATCATATGATATGGGTGTCAATTTGCATTGGCATGCGAACCATGACGGTATTTATTGTTCTAGTTAATGTTTGGTGGGCCACACATTGTTGAATTAGTCTTAGTGCCAAGATTAAACAAAACTGACAGCGGTTTTATGGATGTTGCTATTCTATTTGTTCTCCCCTTCCTTTCCCTCTCCCATTCCTCTCTTTCCTAATCTTTGCACCTTAATTATTTAACACCCTCTTGGCACATTTGAAACAGAGTGCCGCAGTGCTGTTAAACCTCATCAAACCAAACCAAACCATGGATGTATGTAACTATACCTTGAAATCGCAAAATCTCTGATTAATAAAATCCAGGAAATACATGTAGATGTGTGAATTCAACCTATGTGTAAAAGAAAATCTGCAGAATATTTTCTTGACAGAATTAGATTTTTCCACTGCTTGTGTACCCAGATAAACGCGCACGGCTACTGAAATGACTGGGAATTGCAGGTGCTTGTGTACCCAAATATGTGCGCATGACTACTGAAATGACTAAGAATTGCAGGTCACAATACTAGTGGCAATTTTAGTAAGCAAGCTATTTTATACCTCCCTCACTTTAGCTTGCAGTTATTTTCACGAATTTAAGTCTACAAAATAATGATTGCAAGGTACTACTATGACCCAGGTTAAGTCTCTTATTACTTCACCTTTATACAATGTATTTTTTTGCAGCAATTTAATCAGGGGCACAATGAATTTACAGTTATGACATTTGTTGAAGGGGGTTGTGCATGTGCCTTTCTTGGCAACAATGCTTTTTGTCAAAAGCAAACAAAGAACATATTGATGTTCGTCAGTATACTTGCTAAGTTGCTTGTAGGTTGCCCATTTTTTTCAGACTTAGCTGTCAAATTCAAGAATTGTATGATGGCCAATATTCATTGTTCTTTGCTATATTTGTAATCATGCCAAGTCTTTTCATATAATTCCAGAGGTAGTTGTGTTTAGTGCCAAAATACCTCACGATTTCATTGTGTGCCTCGATCCTTGGACTCTCCTAAAGGACTTGTCGTATATTACCTTCTTTGGAACTAAGAAAATTAAAGGAAATATTTTGTAAAGCCTTTTAAAGAAATCTTTGAGGTAAGATTATGATACAAAAAGAAAATTAACAAGAAAAAGCTAAATTATCGAATTCCTCTAGTGTGGTCACTGATGTGTATAGATTAATAGCTTAGAATATTTGTTGTTAATTACTCTGTAACATGCAACATATGTTGGTGGAACTTTTTAGCTTATTAATAAGTTAGGTATTTCCCACATTGATGCTGGTTTTATGTTGCCCCAAGAGGTGGACTATGAAACTCCAGATAGGAAGAGAATTTTAAGCATTGGCTCATAGTCTACTTGTATTCTTTCTCAGTACTGTCATCAGGCTTATAGTGCCTTTCCTTGCCTGCAAGATATATATTTTTCTGTACTTTGATATCATGTATTGCATATAGAACAAATACAGTTTAAATAATAAATGGTAATCAAATGAAAATTGGTTGTTGATGTTTTATTAAGCTCTCTTATAGTTATGCTTCTGTTGGGCTGGCCATAAAGTATGAACGAGAAGGAAGGGGGAAGGGGGGGGGGTCTATGCCAAATCATACTAGTTGTGTACTGGGGGAAGGGTAAATGCAGTTAATATGCATAATACCTAATTGCATGCAATGGAAGTGAAGGTCATCACATGAACAGTGTACTCTAAATTTTTTCACATTAAGATGGATTCACTGTGGATGACTTCATTATGAACCTGCCACCCAGTGGGGAATTCCGCAGCAACCGCCCATTGGGTCAACAACACCAAGCTGGCAATGCCAATCTCTGAATTTGGAACCCGTGCTTGAATGTACTCAATCTTGGTGAAGATCTATAGACAGTAGCGGCCTTCTTCCCCTGGGGAATAACGACCCTGGATGGGAGAGTTTGATTCCTGAAGTTGAACACCTTTTTCTGTGATGTAGAACTAAATAAAGTTGTATGGGGCCATCCTTTGTCTGTGTCCCCTTGCCCTTGTCCCCTTGCCCTTGTCTGTCCCCTTGCCCTTGTCTGTGTCCCCTTGTTTGTGTCCCCTTGTCTGTGTCCCCTTGTCTGTGTCCCCTTGTCTGTGTCCCCTTGCTCTTGTCTGTGTCCCCTTGCCCTTGTATGTGTCCCCTTACCCTTGTCTGTGTCCCCTTGTCTGTGTCCCCTTGTCTGTGTCCCCTTGTCTGTGTCCCCTTGTCTGTGTCCCCTTGCTCTTGTCTGTGTCCCCTTGCCCTTGTATGTGTCCCCTCACCCTTGTCTGTGTCCCCTTGCCCTTGGCTGTGTCCCCTTTCCCTTGTCTGTGTCCCCTTGCCCTTGGCTGTGTCCCCTTGCCCTTGGCTGTGTCCCCTTTTCCTTGGCTGTGTCCCCTTGCCCTTGGCTGTGTCCCCTTGCCAAGGTCTGTGTCCCCTAGCCAAGGTCTGTGTCCCCTTACAAAGGTCTGTGTCCCCTTGCCAAGGTCTGTGTCCCCTTGCCCTTGTTTGTCCCCTTGTCCTTGTTTGTGTCCCCTTGTCTAGGTCCCCTTGCCCTTGGTTGTGTCTCCTTGCCCTTGGCTGTGTGCCCTTGGCTGTGTCCCCTCTCCCTTGGCTGTGTCCCCTTGCCCTTGACTGTGACCCCTAGCCAAGGTCTGCGTCCTCTTGCCATGGTCTGTGTCCTCTTGCCAAGGTCTGTGTCCCCTTGCCAAGGTCTGTGTCCCCTTGCCAAGGTCTGTGTCCTCTTGCCAAGGTCTGTGTCCCCTTGCCAAGGTCTGTGTCCCCTTGCCAAGGTCTGTGTCCTCTTGCCAAGGTCTGTGTCCTCTTGCCAAGGTCTGTGTCCCCTTGTTAAGGTCTGTGTCCCCTTGCCAAGGTCTGTCCTTTTGCCAAGGTCTGTGTCCCCTTGCCAAGGTCTGTGTCCCCTTGCCAAAGTCTGTGTCCCATTGCCAAGGTCTGTGTCCCCTTGCCAATGTATGTGTCCCCTTGCTAAGGTCTGTGTCCCCTTGCCAAGGTCTGTGTGGTGTAACAGGCATCACGGAAAGGGGGAAAGTAGATATAGCCCCCATCATTGCAAAAATTTGTACCTAATTCGCACCCAAATTATTAGCCAAATTTGAACCCCATCCCTTGAATGATGTCATGTCCCCTCCCCCCTCAAATAATGTCATGTTTTTTCCCAACTAAAATCTCTTACAGCCACCATTATCCGCATGTAATTTTCAGGAACAAATTTCATAAGAAATAACATACAAACAAACTTGTAATATTTTGCAAGCTCTTTATTTTTTCCTTCCCTTTTGCTTTTACAAATTTTAAAACTTTCTGCCATCAGAAAATTAATATTTTCAAACACAATGGGAAACTTCTAATCCTCATTGATGGCAAGCACATTACTCTATATTTCATAATTTACACTAAGGAAAATTTTGGCATACTATTTTCATAAAAAATACAGACTCAAAATGCTTTGTTAAAGCCCTTTTCGTTTCAGGCTGAGAGAAAAACTGTTTTTCTCGCTGGAATCAATCCATTGCGTTTTTGAACGAATAAATGCTCCTTCAATTTATCACTTCTTATTTCATAAAGCCCAGTCTTTTTTGCCAATAGCAAATGAAGATCATTGTGCGTACAATTTTTTTTCAAGTATATCAATATTATTGATCAATTTCCTTTCCCGATGCTTCCTTTCCTTCTTTTTTCCATCATTTCTCCTAATTTGCATTAATACTTCAAATAGAATATCGTCAACACTTAATCGAATGTCATGGAAGATTATCATCACTAATTGAGTACATCTGCAGTGTCTAGAATAGTTTTTCTTATCATGTCAATAAACTCAAATGTCTTGTATTAAGAAACTATTTCATTTCCAATATCCCTTCCCTTTCTATATAGTACAGAAACTTCAAAGATAAAGTAATTACTTTTCCAAGTAAAGCATCTCTTTCTTTTTGTTTCTCCAAATATCTATTAAGTTATGTGTTTCCATAAAATGTTGTACCGTCTCTCTTGCTTTCACATTATTCATATGCAAGTAATTATCATAATAAATATTTGGGTTGATCTCAATCTTCACAAAATATTTTGCAATTCTCATCAATTATATACATGATGTATTACAAAAAAAAAAAATGAGGCGAATCTGTATTGAGGCCGTAATGTAACTAGGAAAATATCAACATCACAATTAGAATTATCAAGAACCAATAGGTTACCATCACTATTCTTTAAGACATTTTTGACATGACCATTTTTGACATGACCATTTTGACATGACCATTTTGACATGACCATTTTTGACATGACCATTTTGATATGACCATTTTGATATGGCCATTTTTGATATGACCATTTTTGACATGACCATTTTTGACATGACCATTTTTGATGACCATTTTTGATATGACTATTGAAGTTCTTTTGAGAAAAAAAATAGCAACCCCCCAAGCACTTGAATATTCAAATTAACAAATAAATCACCATTCCATTCATTTCTAACTTTTGTTACGATGTAGGCAATATAGATATCAAAGCTACATTGTATTGAATAATGCAACATATCAAATCTTTTTTGCTATCGTTTGGAACATATACTGTCATCCATTTGAGAGTTTACTGTAAATAAGCACAAATGTCTAATCTTTCCGTGATTCAAAAAGACATGAAAAAGTCATATCTACTACCTGTATCCAAAAATGACGAGCTATAAATATATAGATGTAGACTGGGATTGGGGTGTTGGTACCTACTGTACTATTAGGCCTAGGTTGTTGACAGTCTCAGGTTGTAAGGTTTAGAAGTTCCTTTGACAGTGACATAAATCAATTGAAAACTCCAAAAATTGTTCCTTGAGTCTTGTAGATCACGATACCATAGTTCTAGTTCAAAATATGGCCTACACCAAAATAATGTTTTAATATAGAAATTTAGCAGGAGGCTGTTCACATGTTCACTTCCCCGAGCACCATTTTAGAAAGTCAAAAAAAAAAATAATGTTATTGTGATCTTGTGAACAAGTTTCATCTTGAAATATAAGAATGGTAAGGGGTTTGCCCATAAAAAGTACGGAAACTTTTGACTGTTGAAAAGTTGTGGAATAATTCTCACTTCCTACTTCGAAGATGCAGACAATGTAACGAAATGCAAAAAATGGCAGCCAAGGAGAAAAGAAACCTTGCTTTCAAAAGGCATCATGTTCATTGTATGCATACAGGCAAGAAATCTTCAGCTTGAACCTCAGGGGTAAGTATTTCATAATCTATAGGAACCGACTTAGGCGCACAACAATAGGTTGGGAAGGGTGCGAGCAAAAATTGAGAGTTGGGAGCCTGAGTAATGAAACTGGGATGTTATGGGGCCAGAGCACCAAATTCTTTACGGGCCCTCAGGACTCTAGTTGCGCCTATGCACTGACTTTACATTCTAGCAGTCTTCAATAATGTTCACAACTTTTTTCAAATGATTACAAAAATAATAAAGTTTCGCATAGTTACTATTTCACTGAATAATAGAAAATGGGATAAATGAACTCTTGTCACTTTTAGAACTTCAACTTCCTAAAATTATTGAAACTCGTGTTCATTATGACACATATTTTACAGCCTCATCATGTACGCCATACAAATACAACTATAGACTAAAATAATTACAAATTACACAAAATCACATGTTGGAAAATATATTTATGTCGATCATAGTATCATTCAACAATCAGAGCACCATCAGTAAGTGTACAAAAATATAACAAATGTTATTAAAAGGAAACAGTCCATTAAAAACTGTTCCTTGTTTAAAAGTAAAAACAAAAAAAACTTCTTCCAAAAGGAGTACAACTTGTCTTCAAGCCGCATTTAAGTTTTCTTGCACAATGCAAACATCTGTACAGTTCAGTAGTAAATAGTAAATATGAATCTTCACAAATCAATTTGGCAGTGATAACAGTTTTTTTACATCCACAATTTAGTGCATAATTCAAGCATAGATCTAGGAAATTCTAAAGGAAGGGGGAGGGGGGAGCTTGCACATCAGTTCTGACTGACATTTGTTCTGTTGTGCATGAGGTTTGATGCATAATTCAAAGACATTATTGTTCTCACACTCTAGCTCTAGACTTTGCCGTAGATAATTTCAATTAGAATATATACTTTAAGCAAAAGAGACTAAGGGCGGAGAGTATATGTGATGTAAAAGGGGTGCGCCCGTGCGCACCCCATGGAGCTGCACACATCGCAACAGCCTGCATCCGAGTGCCCCACACGCACCCCTTGGATCTACGCTTGTAATTGTTAATAGCAATGTAAATGTTTCTCACAAAACACAAAAATGTTCATACATTCTTCTAAGTTTTCTTCCAGTATTCTCTTAGCAATATAAGATTCTCTTTTGTGTTAAAGAAGACAGATTACTTCTGTATTGCAGCTTATTAAAGGAACATTACAAAAATAGTTTTAAAGTCTATTTTGAACCATGAGAAAAAAATCAAAATTGGTTAAAAAGTTTCCATTTTAAAGCATTTTGAATTTTCAGGCCTCATTATGCAAGCAAATTCTGACCAAAAGCTGTTGTGTTCACTAGACCCCCAATCAAATTCTAGCATGAATAGACTTTCCCCATTCCCCCCAGGAATTAGGAAATAAATATAAAGAAGTATAACAAGATTTTGAGCATATGTAATAAACAGCAAAAATCAAAACTGTATTAACATTTGATCAAAAAGTCCTATTTTCAAAATTTAAAAACTGTTCTTCTCAGATTTGAAAACACTCTTAACACACTCTTGTTTTTGAATATTAATTAGTTCTTTTTTTGTTTTTGGTATGGACATGTATTTTGTGTCTACATTCATGTTTTTTGTGTTTAAAACATTATTAATTCTTTTTTGATCAAAAATTGTTAAATCAATGTACTTATTTTTGTATGTAATAGGCTGAAGGAAGAAAATTGACTGAAATCAATATAAATATATATAAATACATATATAAATATATATAACACATTTACCCAGCTAAGCGTAGCAGGGATATTTACGAGAGTTAAACTTACCTTCTATGTAGCGCATTAGAATCAGGTCAGGTGACCAGATTGCATATCAATAGCATGGAAGGTAAGGTATAACTAGAAGTAAATATACAAATTCAAACAATTTTGCCCTCTTGTCTCTACACGTCCATATACCTTGAAAGGGCTATGGACATCTAGCAGATTTAACGTACGTGAAAGAGCATGAAAATCATGAGTGGGATAGCGTTAGAATTTGTGAAAGCTTATTTAGTTTTCAAGTTATGACTGAACAAAGTTTCAGGATTTGTTAATTTGTGTGGAATGTGTGATATACTACTAATAGGAACACATCTCAAAATCTGTATGTAATTTTTGTATTTCTGTTCTTCAAATTCAGCTTCTTGTAAATTTTAGAATGTCTATTCTAGATACATGATGATTCAGGGTATGACCAGTCCCCCCCCCCCCCTCCTTCTATCAGGTCCAGTGCTATATTTCAAACAAAATTCACAGAGAAATAAAAAACAATTGTTATACAAAAGGTGACAAAAGATCCTTCCCCCATTGATGTCACAGATTATTGCGCAATAACAGCTAAAAATTAAAGATGCTGTAAATTGGTCAATTTTCAATTCATATTGATGGAATTATGTGCTGTTTTAATGGTCAGGATATATTTTAAACAAATTAAGCTTATGTTGCCTACAGATGTCCATGGCTCTTTACCCACAGTATAATGCCCTAAGAATTATCTATATATAAATCAAGAAGCCTCTCTTTCATTGCATGACAACTGCACCAAGCTCTCTTTCTTTGCATGACAAGTGCACCAAGCTCTCTTTTATTGCATGACAACTGCACAAAAAGGACAAAAGCTGTAAAGCAACTAGAATACTTCATCAGCCTCTGTAAAGAATCGAGGTTTATAATACTACGATAAATTTCTTTTTTCTACCTTGAAAAGATCATTTTGAGGGGAAATAGAGTAAACATGATTTAAGCAATAAGTCCTCCATACTTTGTCTGTGAAGAAGAAATAATAATTTTCTCAGTTACCCAGAAAGCTGGAGTGGAGGAGCATGGTCATATACAAGTAAGATGTCAAATTCTCCTTTACCCACATTTTCAGGGCTTCACTGGGAGGGGGAATTGGGGACGAGGTGAAAAGAAGTGTCAAATACAGTAGCAGACCAGTGCAGTATCCCCCTCATCAAATTATTGTTACATAACCAACATCAGACAAATATTCACTATCCATATCACTTCAATTAATACTTCTCAGTTTATCATACTTAGTGAAATGTCTCCTTTTATGATACAGTTTAATGTAATAATGACCTAAGCATAAAAATTAGCACACATTCTAGAGAATATTTACAAGTGTAATGACAAATAATAAAAAAATACATGAGATGAATGAAGACCATGTAATAAGGTATCTACTTTAAGAAGTGGATTTTTGCATAAATTACTGACAGGTTTCTATTTTTGTGGCAAATTCAATACTAGCAGCATAACTTTGTGACTGTTTTATAAGCTCTGTAGGCTTGGAAATAACAGTATACCTATATATTGCATAGACACATACTTATTCATATTTATGTATAACCCTGATTGCAAGCTGTTACAGTACTTTAATGCAATTTATTTAAATAAATACATTTTAAAATATTGACACAATGTTCAAGATGCTTATCTAGAAAGTCTAAACACCTATGGAGAGGTGTGTGGATATTGTCAAAGCATGTGTATGAACTTTTTACATAGAGAAGCTAAAAATGCTACCACAAGACTAATCAGTACTGTGCTTATGCTACACTATAACAAAATGACTATCACAAATTTACAAAATTGAAATCGGCAAGAACCTAGAACACAGCAGAGGAGGTGGCTAAGAAGGGCAATAAGAATAGGTGCAATAACAATAAGGTGGGGGAAGGGGGGGGGGGAAGAATGACACTGGGAGAAATGATACCAGGGGAAATGATACAATGACAAGGGGTGAAGACACTGGAAGGAAATGATACTACAGGGCAAGGGCACCAGTGGCAAAGAAGTAGGGGCAAGGACAATATTAAAGTACAAATTATCCTCCTAAAATAATTCTCCAATAAATCTTATGAGTGAGACATTATTATTTTGGGGTCTCCAGAATAATTAACCCCTCTCGGAGTTACAAAATAAGCCACACCCACCATAGAAATGTGGTAACTGGGTGGGGCTAACAAACCTCAAATTCACAATCATGCATTACAATGCATTGACATTTAGATGTTCATGTGGCCTGCCGCAAGCTTTGATCCATTTATGGTACTCTTCCAGATCTTTAGAATTGAGCAAATGGGATAAACAAAATTCAGTTTGCTAAATGTTTTGGTTAACAGCAATCAGATTTACTAAGTCCGCAGTGAGCCCAAAGTGCAATTTGTGTGCACCATTTTGCTGTGTGTGCAGAAATTTGTTTTGTGCAGTAAATTGCATTGACTACATGAGCACATGCTGCTAGCTAGCTGTACTGTACCAATACTGCGTAGGATGTTCGCCCCACTTGGTTACACAGATTTTGTTGCTAGGTAAATTTATGCAATGATTGGTTGAAAAAGCTGTCAATCATCCAACTCGGGTTAATTCTCCTGTGAGTGACAGTACTGATAATACATCCACTGCTATTCCTGTTGTTAGTATTTCCTGCCTCTATTTTGTGTTGGCAGTTTATTGTGATGGTTAAGTTCAAAGTTTGGCAGGTGCATATGCCTCTATCTGACTCAACATGTCTATCATCATGGAGTGTGATTCTATTCGTATGAGCATTATTTTTATACAAGCTTTTAATTGATATGAAAATCAATATTTGCTGAAAGGAACAGGATTTCTAAACGTTCTCTTCACAAGTCTGTTCCTTGATCATGTTTGACTGCTAAACTAACTGTTATATCAACTAAATATACCAAAACAGGAGTGAAGAGAGTTAAATCTCATCTCATGGGCTTATAAATCAGGTGCTTTTACCCTGTCTCCATGGTGCCAAGTGGATGCGAGTACTCGACTACCCTGGATGGGATACCAGTCCATTGCAGGTTAACTCCCCAGCCGAAACTGGTACTCATTTCACAGCTGGGTGAACTGGAGCAAATGGGAAATGGCAAGTGTCTTTCTCAAGGACAAAGCACAGTGCCGTGGCTCCCAATACCTTTTGAGTATGAAACTGAAGACCTAACCACTGGACTACTGCACTCACTACCAAAACGGTAACTGATGTATACTATTTGGAATGCTGAAACAGGTTATGGAATGCAATTACAGATGTGGAAAAGGTTGCATAAAAGTACAATATTTTGATGGCATGCTAAAATTAAGTGTTGACCATGTAACAGCAATTTTGAATAGGAGGCCCACGGACCAAATCTGGCTGGCCAGACAATCCAATCTGGCCCGCGAACAATAGTCATTATATAATGCATTGCATTGCATGAAAGATCAATCCAAATAAGATCGGTAAAATTTCCAAAATACTCGTTTATTTTGACTTTTTTCCTAGGCAGATCAGCTCCCTAAAACATCACGACTTATCAAATACAATGTTATCTTTAGTTCCGCTATAAATTGAGCTCATGGCTTGTTAAAGAAAGGTGGATAAGAGAATCGCTGACATCTGACGTACAACCTTCTAATTGTGCATGCTCTTAACTTGTTTGTATTCAGGGATTGTTGTGACGAGGTT
This sequence comes from Chiridota heheva, assembly GCA_020152595.1. Classification (NCBI taxonomy): domain Eukaryota; kingdom Metazoa; phylum Echinodermata; class Holothuroidea; order Apodida; family Chiridotidae; genus Chiridota; species Chiridota heheva. Next base: position 103,853 of record JAIGNY010000268.1, on the reverse strand, counting down.
TGTTTGTCACATGATGCTGGCTTTGCCATGCGATTGGTCCACGACCTGAAGCGGTTGTGAAATGATGGCCCTTGGAAAAATGTAATTAAAAACCCTTGCCATATAATATTAAATGATTACCCTTTAAAATCAAGTGATAACCCTGAGATAATCATATTTATCAGTTCCATAGGTCACCAGGTCAGTAGTACCAGTAAGCTCATTAGAGCAATCACTGGTTAATATTTGTGAGCTAACACAAACTGGCAAAAGCTTAAAAACTTTATCAAACATTAGAATGACTGTTAGGATAAATGTGTATTACTAATGCAGGTGCATGCTACTTTAAATATCACCAATTCGTCAGCGATGTACTCATGTATTCATGATCTGAGTGGTGCTGATTCCTTACATAAGAGAACTTCATCTTCAATCCTATGTCACAGCCTCACAACATATGGACAGATAAGAAGGAGTCTGTTTTGAAATTCGAACGAACTTGGAATCTAGCTTTCTTCAATTACTTTCTTCCTTATTAGTATACTTACTTAGTTCCAAAGCTTTCAAACTTTAATAAAAATCATGAAATGATCACAGTAATTTCACAATATCACACAATGCTTCAAAAATATATGACAACGTTACATCTGAAACATTCAGCCACAAAAGAATTATTTCTACAAAACAAAACTTGCATGTTTCTACTGCTTGCATAATAGAGTGCTATGGTGGATAACTTCTACAAAATTAAAAATTCTAAATGACATAACACAATTTAGTACATAAAAAAACACAGATACAGCCTCTAGAAACATCATTTCAAGCAATCAGCAATTGTAATGGACTAGTGACATCCAGAAGATTGACTAGATTGGTACAAAATCTATAAAAAAAAAGCATGAAAAATGACCAAAACTCAATCATTTTATCTATATGTTGACCATGTTACAGCCGGAGTTGGAATTAATTATAAATTTCCCACGGTTTTAAATAAAGATGTCAAAAATCTTGAAGTCCTCTTTCATATAAGATGGACATGCTTGACCACTCTTAAAAAATCTGAGCTGTATTCATGTTAATACATCATCATTATTGTGCCTGTTCAAATGTTTGTACAATCTTTCATAACTTAAAAACTATCAGAGTTACTGTGACCATCTAAAGACTGTTAAACTCAGAGACATCTACCCGTCGTGTTGCTGGATTAGTCACATGCTTAAAGGATGCTATTTCTCTACTTGGATGCTTTTAAATATGAAAATGATTTTTCGTTGGCTTTTGCATAATCATATCAAAATATTTTGGACAATTGTACAGCTATGAATTGGAAACAAAACTTGTTTATTTGAAAAAAAAAAGAAAAAAAAATGTTCTGCCCGTTATCACTGCATGTCACTAAATCTTTCAGTCATATGGTGCAAATTAACGAAATAAACAATTACTGCATAATTATTCTGACATTTTCATCAAACTTGACACATTCTAAAAATAAACTCAAAGGCACTTTGGAAATATTTCATTATTGCAAGAACACTCAAACGATTGGTTTATCATGATTCATGAATATCCAGCTGTTCAATAGTCACATACTTGAGTATTTAGGCTTTTAATATTCACATATTTGAGTATTCAGGCTTTGAATATTCACATATTTGAAAATTCATGACTTATGGATCAATAAAGGATATCATGATGTATCTGGTCCCATTGGTGGTTGGTAGTCCTTCATGCTGATGGGTCAACTTTCCTGGATGTATCAACGACCATCCTCTCTTCTGACCGGGTACGCTACAGTTGTATCGAGTAAATCTGGCGCCACCACCCTGTGATGAAGATTAAAGCATCAATAATGCACGAGCTCAACTAATCAAGCTGCTTACTGAATATTACATGAGTGTCTGGATGAAGGATTCATTATAGTATATCTTTAGTATATGTTGACAAGGAAATATATACAATCTTAGACAAAATTAGTTGTCACTTTCTTAAGCTCCTTTTACTCCGCCTCAATGCTGGAGTTGAAAAGGATCTTCCGGGAACACTTTTTTCAAGTAACATTGAAATGGAGAAGGTGAAAAGAGTGACAAGAATTTTGTCCAAGATTGCAGCCATTTGCTATTAAAAGAGATGGTGCTTTAAAATTGGAGGCAATATGTTGAAGAATTTTGAAAATATTATTGATAGGGTTAAAGACCTGAGTAGAGTTTTGCTCTGATAGTATCAAAAACAAACTGCCAATGACATTATAACTAACAAACCAGTCTGTTTGATGATGTTAGATTTGTCAATCTATCAATGATCATGTGATCAATATGTCATTATGATGTTTGCACTAAACTGCACCTCGACCGCTATCTTTTCAAACCTTCAACAGTTGGTTAAGAAATCAATCTTATGTTCACACTAATCATGGGAAAGAGGGTACAGGGCAACCCATGAAAGACTCCTTGCAGAGGATACAGGTTTCAATGGGCAAGATATCCAGACAGAGGGAAAGCCATCACAAAAGTCTGTCTGACCTTTGAAGACATCATTAGCAAGTATGTTCAAACTGAGAACAATGTACCAAGTGAAGTGATAAAAGCAGGTTGAAATTCCTGCTGTTCTGCTGGTCCTAGAACAGTGCTTTTTAAGCAGGAACAGTGAATTTTCAAGATCACTGTTCCATGGAACAGAGTTTTTCTTAAACTTAAGCATCAACATCTTGAAATATATTGTTTTTTGCTCATAAAACATGTTCTAAGAGTAAAGTACCTCGTAACAAAAATTTTGTAAGTATGAAAAACCTTTCTTTTCCCAAAATTGCATGCGCAATGGATAGCGTTGTGCAGGATCCCAGTAGTCACGTAACAGCGTAAGTCCTGGTATCCCGATCCTGGTATTGTGCAATCCCAAGAACATAAGGATTCGTAAGTACAACCAGGAATTCCGGGAGTGATAAAAACTATTGAAAAAAATCTATCTCTCCCGGTTGTTTGAAAGAAAAATTAAGAGAATAAATGTCAAAAAATCGTGTTATCTTCTTTTCTTAATATTTCATACTAAAAACAACTTATTCTTACAAAATTCAAGTAAATTTCAGTATTTGGCAAGCACACAAGTTAGTTATTACTTGGTTATTCAGAACTAATTTTGCACTCACAATGTATACATTAGTTCCAACACTAGTTCTTAGGCCCAAGTTCAATAATTCACACAGTGATCGATTAAACATGGCAAATTTTGCAAGCTCTGTACATGTGCATATGATGAATGGTCAAGGACTAAATAATGTAATGTATATACACAACGTTAAGTATGTGATGTACACTGTATGTTTAGTACACTGTGCAGTGGGACCAGTCACAGGGTGAGAGCAGTGGGACCAGTCACAGGGTGAGAGCAGTGGGACCAGCCACAGGGTGGGAGCATTGGGACCAGCCACAGGGTGAGAGCAGTGGGACCAGTCACAGGGTGAGAGCACTGGGACCAGCCACAGGGTGAGAGCAGTGGGACCAGTCACAGGGTGAGAGCAGTGGGACCAGTCACAGGGTGAGAGCAGTGGGACCAGCCACAGGGTGGGAGCATTGGGACCAGCCACAGGGTGAGAGCAGTGGGACCAGTCACAGGGTGAGAGCACTGGGACCAGCCACAGGGTGAGAGCAGTGGGACCAGTCACAGGGTGAGAGCAGTGGGACCAGTCACAGGGTGGGAGCAGTGGGACCAGTCACAGGGTGGGAGCAGTGGGACCAGCCACAGGGTGAGCAGTGGGACCAGTCACAGGGTGAGAGCAGTGGGACCAGTCACAGGGTGAGAGCAGTAGGACCAGTCACAGGGTGGGAGCAGTGAGACCAGTCACAGGGTGAGAGCAGTGGGACCAGTCACAGGGTGAGAGCAGTGAGACCAGTCACAGGGTGAGAGCAGTGGGACCAGTCACAGGGTGAGAGCACTGGGACCAGTCGCAGGTGAGAGCACTGGGACCAGTCACAGGGTGAGAGCAGTGGGACCAGTCACAGGGTGACAGCAGTGGGACCAGTCACAGGGTGGGACCAGTCACAGGGTGAGAGCAGTGGGACCAGTCACAGGGTGAGAGCACTGGAACCAGTCACAGGGTGAGAGCAGTGGGACCAGTCACAGGGTGAGAGCAGTGGGACCAGTCACAGGGTGACAGCGGTGAGACCAGTCACAGGGTGAGAGCAGTGGGACCAGTCACAGGGTGGGAGCAGTGGGACCAGTCACAGGGTGGGAACAGTGGGATCAATCACAAGGTGAGAGCAGTAGGACCAGTCACAGGGTGAGAGCAGTGCGACCAGTCACAAGGTGAGAGCAGTGGGACCAGTCACAGGGTGAGAGCAGTGGGACCAGTCACAGGGTGAGAGCAGTGGGACCAGCCACAGGATGAGAGCAGTGAGACCAGTCACAGGGTGAGAGCAGTGGGACCAGTCACAGGGTGAGCAGTGGGACCAGTCACAAGGTGGGACCAGTCACAAAGTGGAAGCAGTGGGACCAATCACAGGGTGAGAGCAGTGGGGCGAGTCACAGGGTGAGAGCAGTGGGACCAGTCACAGGGTGGGAGCAGTGGGACCAGTCACAGGGTGAGAGTAGTGGGACCAGTCACAAAGTGAGAGCAGTGGGACCAGTCACAGGGTGGGACCAGTCACAGGGTGAGAGCAGTGGGACCAGTCACAGGGTGAGAGCAGTGGGACCAGTCACAGGGTGGGAGCAGTGGGACCAGTCACAGGGTGGGAGCAGTGGGACCAGTCACAGGGTGAAAGCAGTGGGACCAGTCACAGGGTGAGAGCAGTGGGACCAGCCACAGGGTGGGAGCATTGGGACCAGCCACAGGGTGAGAGCAGTGGGACCAGTCACAGGGTGAGAGCACTGGGACCAGCCACAGGAGTGAGCAGTGGGACCAGTCACAGGGTGAGAGCAGTGGGACCAGTCACAGGGTGGGAGCAGTGGGACCAGTCACAGGGTGGGAGCAGTGGGACCAGCCACAGGGTGAGAGCAGTGGGACCAGTCACAGGGTGAGAGCAGTGGGACCAGTCACAGGGTGAGAGCAGTAGGACCAGTCACAGGGTGGGAGCAGTGAGACCAGTCACAGGGTGAGAGCAGTGGGACCAGTCACAGGGTGAGAGCAGTGAGACCAGTCACAGGGTGAGAGCAGTGGGACCAGTCACAGGGTGAGAGCACTGGGACCAGTCGCAGGGTGAGAGCACTGGGACCAGTCACAGGGTGAGAGCAGTGGGACCAGTCACAGGGTGACAGCAGTGGGACCAGTCACAGGGTGGGACCAGTCACAGGGTGAGAGCAGTGGGACCAGTCACAGGGTGAGAGCACTGGAACCAGTCACAGGGTGAGAGCAGTGGGACCAGTCACAGGGTGAGAGCAGTGGGACCAGTCACAGGGTGACAGCGGTGAGACCAGTCACAGGGTGAGCAGTGGGACCAGTCACAGGGTGGGAGCAGTGGGACCAGTCACAGGGTGGGAACAGTGGGATCAATCACAAGGTGAGAGCAGTAGGACCAGTCACAGGGTGAGAGCAGTGCGACCAGTCACAAGGTGAGAGCAGTGGGACCAGTCACAGGGTGAGAGCAGTGGGACCAGTCACAGGGTGAGAGCAGTGGGACCAGCCACAGGATGAGAGCAGTGAGACCAGTCACAGGGTGAGAGCAGTGGGACCAGTCACAGGGTGAGAGCAGTGGGACCAGTCACAAGGTGGGACCAGTCACAAAGTGGAAGCAGTGGGACCAATCACAGGGTGAGAGCAGTGGGGCGAGTCACAGGGTGAGAGCAGTGGGACCAGTCACAGGGTGGGAGCAGTGGGACCAGTCACAGGGTGAGAGTAGTGGGACCAGTCACAAAGTGAGCAGTGGGACCAGTCACAGGGTGGGACCAGTCACAGGGTGAGAGCAGTGGGACCAGTCACAGGGTGAGCAGTGGGACCAGTCACAGGGTGGGAGCAGTGGGACCAGTCACAGGGTGGGAGCAGTGGGACCAGTCACAGGGTGAAAGCAGTGGGACCAGTCACAGGGTGAGAGCAGTGGGACCAGCCACAGGGTGGGAGCATTGGGACCAGCCACAGGGTGAGAGCAGTGGGACCAGTCACAGGGTGAGAGCACTGGGACCAGCCACAGGGTGAGAGCAGTGGGACCAGTCACAGGGTGAGCAGTGGGACCAGTCACAGGGTGGGAGCAGTGGGACCAGTCACAGGGTGGGAGCAGTGGGACCAGCCACAGGGTGAGAGCAGTGGGACCAGTCACAGGGTGAGAGCAGTGGGACCAGTCACAGGGTGAGAGCAGTAGGACCAGTCACAGGGTGGGAGCAGTGAGACCAGTCACAGGGTGAGAGCAGTGGGACCAGTCACAGGGTGAGAGCAGTGAGACCAGTCACAGGGTGAGAGCAGTGGGACCAGTCACAGGGTGAGAGCACTGGGACCAGTCGCAGGGTGAGAGCACTGGGACCAGTCACAGGGTGAGAGCAGTGGGACCAGTCACAGGGTGACAGCAGTGGGACCAGTCACAGGGTGGGACCAGTCACAGGGTGAGAGCAGTGGGACCAGTCACAGGGTGGGACCAGTCACAGGGTGAGAGCAGTGGGACCAGTCACAGGGTGAGAGCACTGGAACCAGTCACAGGGTGAGAGCAGTGGGACCAGTCACAGGGTGAGAGCAGTGGGACCAGTCACAGGGTGACAGCGGTGAGACCAGTCACAGGGTGAGAGCAGTGGGACCAGTCACAGGGTGGGAGCAGTGGGACCAGTCACAGGGTGGGAACAGTGGGATCAATCACAAGGTGAGAGCAGTAGGACCAGTCACAGGGTGAGAGCAGTGCGACCAGTCACAAGGTGAGAGCAGTGGGACCAGTCACAGGGTGAGAGCAGTGGGACCAGTCACAGGGTGAGAGCAGTGGGACCAGCCACAGGATGAGAGCAGTGAGACCAGTCACAGGGTGAGAGCAGTGGGACCAGTCACAGGGTGAGAGCAGTGGGACCAGTCACAAGGTGGGACCAGTCACAAAGTGGAAGCAGTGGGACCAATCACAGGGTGAGAGCAGTGGGGCCAGTCACAGGGTGAGAGCAGTGGGACCAGTCACAGGGTGGGAGCAGTGGGACCAGTCACAGGGTGAGAGTAGTGGGACCAGTCACAAAGTGAGAGCAGTGGGACCAGTCACAGGGTGGGACCAGTCACAGGGTGAGAGCAGTGGGACCAGTCACAGGGTGAGAGCAGTGGGACCAGTCACAGGGTGGGAGCAGTGGGACCAGTCACAGGGTGGGAGCAGTGGGACCAGTCACAGGGTGAAAGCAGTGGGACCAGTCACAAAGTGAGAGCAGTGGGACCAGTCACAGGGTGGGAGCAGTGGGACCAGCCACAGGGTGAGAGCAGCGAGACCAGTCACAGGGTGGGAGCAGTGGGACCAGCCACAGGGTGAGAGCAGTGGGACCAGTCACAGGGTGGGAGCAGTGGGACCAGTCACAGGGTGGGACCAGTCACAGGGTGAGAGCAGTGGGACCAGTCACAGGGTGAGAGCAGTGGGACCAGCCACAGGGTGGGAGCATTGGGACCAGCCACAGGGTGAGAGCAGTGGGACCAGTCACAGGGTGAGAGCACTGGGACCAGCCACAGGGTGAGAGCAGTGGGACCAGTCACAGGGTGAGAGCAGTGGGACCAGTCACAGGGTGGGAGCAGTGGGACCAGTCACAGGGTGGGAGCAGTGGGACCAGCCACAGGGTGAGAGCAGTGGGACCAGTCACAGGGTGAGAGCAGTGGGACCAGTCACAGGGTGAGAGCAGTAGGACCAGTCACAGGGTGGGAGCAGTGAGACCAGTCACAGGGTGAGAGCAGTGGGACCAGTCACAGGGTGAGAGCAGTGAGACCAGTCACAGGGTGAGAGCAGTGGGACCAGTCACAGGGTGAGAGCACTGGGACCAGTCGCAGGGTGAGAGCACTGGGACCAGTCACAGGGTGAGAGCAGTGGGACCAGTCACAGGGTGACAGCAGTGGGACCAGTCACAGGGTGGGATCAGTCACAGGGTGAGAGCAGTGGGACCAGTCACAGGGTGAGAGCACTGGAACCAGTCACAGGGTGAGAGCAGTGGGACCAGTCACAGGGTGAGAGCAGTGGGACCAGTCACAGGGTGACAGCGGTGAGACCAGTCACAGGGTGAGAGCAGTGGGACCAGTCACAGGGTGGGAGCAGTGGGACCAGTCACAGGGTGGGAACAGTGGGATCAATCACAAGGTGAGAGCAGTAGGACCAGTCACAGGGTGAGAGCAGTGCGACCAGTCACAAGGTGAGAGCAGTGGGACCAGTCACAGGGTGAGAGCAGTGGGACCAGTCACAGGGTGAGAGCAGTGGGACCAGCCACAGGATGAGAGCAGTGAGACCAGTCACAGGGTGAGAGCAGTGGGACCAGTCACAGGGTGAGAGCAGTGGGACCAGTCACAAGGTGGGACCAGTCACAAAGTGGAAGCAGTGGGACCAATCACAGGGTGAGAGCAGTGGGGCCAGTCACAGGGTGAGAGCAGTGGGACCAGTCACAGGGTGGGAGCAGTGGGACCAGTCACAGGGTGAGTAGTGGGACCAGTCACAAAGTGAGAGCAGTGGGACCAGTCACAGGGTGGGACCAGTCACAGGGTGAGAGCAGTGGGACCAGTCACAGGGTGAGAGCAGTGGGACCAGTCACAGGGTGGGAGCAGTGGGACCAGTCACAGGGTGGGAGCAGGGGACCAGTCACAGGGTGAAAGCAGTGGGACCAGTCACAGGGTGAGAGCAGTGGGACCAGCCACAGGGTGGGAGCATTGGGACCAGCCACAGGGTGAGAGCAGTGGGACCAGTCACAGGGTGAGAGCACTGGGACCAGCCACAGGGTGAGAGCAGTGGGACCAGTCACAGGGTGAGAGCAGTGGGACCAGTCACAGGGTGGGAGCAGTGGGACCAGTCACAGGGTGGGAGCAGTGGGACCAGCCACAGGGTGAGCAGTGGGACCAGTCACAGGGTGAGAGCAGTGGGACCAGTCACAGGGTGAGAGCAGTAGGACCAGTCACAGGGTGGGAGCAGTGAGACCAGTCACAGGGTGAGAGCAGTGGGACCAGTCACAGGGTGAGAGCAGTGAGACCAGTCACAGGGTGAGAGCAGTGGGACCAGTCACAGGGTGAGAGCACTGGGACCAGTCGCAGGGTGAGAGCACTGGGACCAGTCACAGGGTGAGAGCAGTGGGACCAGTCACAGGGTGACAGCAGTGGGACCAGTCACAGGGTGGGACCAGTCACAGGGTGAGAGCAGTGGGACCAGTCACAGGGTGGGACCAGTCACAGGGTGAGAGCAGTGGGACCAGTCACAGGGTGAGAGCACTGGAACCAGTCACAGGGTGAGAGCAGTGGGACCAGTCACAGGGTGAGAGCAGTGGGACCAGTCACAGGGTGACAGCGGTGAGACCAGTCACAGGGTGAGAGCAGTGGGACCAGTCACAGGGTGGGAGCAGTGGGACCAGTCACAGGGTGGGAACAGTGGGATCAATCACAAGGTGAGAGCAGTAGGACCAGTCACAGGGTGAGAGCAGTGCTACCAGTCACAAGGTGAGAGCAGTGGGACCAGTCACAGGGTGAGAGCAGTGGGACCAGTCACAGGGTGAGAGCAGTGGGACCAGCCACAGGATGAGAGCAGTGAGACCAGTCACAGGGTGAGAGCAGTGGGACCAGTCACAGGGTGAGAGCAGTGGGACCAGTCACAAGGTGGGACCAGTCACAAAGTGGAAGCAGTGGGACCAATCACAGGGTGAGAGCAGTGGGGCCAGTCACAGGGTGAGAGCAGTGGGACCAGTCACAGGGTGGGAGCAGTGGGACCAGTCACAGGGTGAGAGTAGTGGGACCAGTCACAAAGTGAGAGCAGTGGGACCAGTCACAGGGTGGGACCAGTCACAGGGTGAGAGCAGTGGGACCAGTCACAGGGTGAGAGCAGTGGGACCAGTCACAGGGTGAGAGCAGTGGGACCAGTCACAGGGTGGGAGCAGTGGGACCAGTCACAGGGTGGGAGCAGTGGGACCAGTCACAGGGTGAAAGCAGTGGGACCAGTCACAAAGTGAGAGCAGTGGGACCAGTCACAGGGTGGGAGCAGTGGGACCAGCCACAGGGTGAGAGCAGCGAGACCAGTCACAGGGTGGGAGCAGTGGGACCAGCCACAGGGTGAGAGCAGTGGGACCAGTCACAGGGTGGGAGCAGTGGGACCAGTCACAGGGTGGGACCAGTCACAGGGTGAGCAGTGGGACCAGTCACAGGGTGAGAGCAGTGGGACCAGTCACAGGGTGAGAGCAGTGGGACCAGTCACAGGGTGAGAGCAGTGGGACCAGTCACAGGGTGGGAGCAGTGGGACCAGTCACAGGGTGAGAGCAGTGGGACCAGTCACAGGGTGAGAGCAGTGGGACCAGTCACAGGGTGGGAGCAGTGGGACCAGTCACAGAGTGGGACCAGTCACAGGGTGAGAGCAGTGGGACCAGTCACAAAGTGAGAGCAGTGGGACCAGTCACAGGGTGGGAGCAGTGGGACCAGCCACAGGGTGAGAGCAGCGAGACCAGTCACAGGGTGGGAGCAGTGGGACCAGCCACAGGGTGAGAGCAGTGGGACCAGTCACAGGGTGGGAGCAGTGGGACCAGTCACAGGGTGGGAGCAGTGGGACCAGTCACAGGGTGAGAGCAGTGGGACCAGTCACAGGGTGAGAGCAGTGGGACCAGTCACAGGGTGAGAGCAGTGGGACCAGTCACAGGGTGAGAGCAGTGGGACCAGTCACAGGGTGGGAGCAGTGGGACCAGTCACAGGGTGAGAGCAGTGGGACCAGTCACAGGGTGAGAGCAGTGGGACGAGTCACAGGGTGAGAGCAGTGGGACCAGTCACAGGGTGGGAGCAGTGGGACCAGTCACAGGGTGGGACCAGTCACAGGGTGAGAGCAGTGGGACTAGTCACAGGGTGAGAGCACCAGTCAGAGGGTGGGAGCAGTGGGACCAGCCACAGGGTGGGAGCAGTGAGACCAGACAGGGTGAGAGCAGTGGGACCAGTCACAGGGTGAGAGCAGTGGGACCAGTCACAGGGTGTAGCAGTGGGACTAGTCACAGGGTGAGAGCAGTGGGACCAGTCACAGGGTGAGAGCACTGGGACCAGTCACAGGGTGAGAGCACTGGGACCAGTCACAGGGTGAGAGCAGTGGGACCAGTCACAGGGTGAGAGCAGTGGGACCAGTCACAGGGTGGGAGCAGTGGGACCAGTCACAGGATGAGAGCACTGGGACCAGTCACAGGGTGAGAGCAGTAAGACCAGTCACAGGGTGAGAGCAGTGCGTTGGCCTTGTATGGTTTAAAACGTGACTAAAATAAGTTTCATTGAGAAAAACTTGTCATGTGATGGGTTGCCAGATGGCAAAATACTTGCGCAGAATATAATTTGCATAGGCCCTGGTACGGTCTGCAGCGCTAGTGCAGGTGAGGAATCCCAATTTCTTTCAATGTATATGGGTCACTGGTTTTATCCTCACGTGATAGGAAAGTCAGAATTGTTGAGTATGAGTGAGATACGTACAAGATGGGATTATCAAAGGTTTGTACTTTTAACTTTGTGCGTGGACCAAATTGTTTTGTTTTTTGACGAAATATGATTTCCCACAACGTGGACTAATTAAATTAACCGTGTCACTCATATAACGTTCATAATCCGCCGGAAAAGGTTAGAATTACCCATTGACCCACACATTATAATTACCAATTCACCCACACATTTTAATTACCCATTGATCCACACATTATAATTACCCATTAACCCACACATCATTGGAACCATAATTTATTGCTCAAACAGCCCCATGAATTCATTTTCTTTCCCTACTGCTGTTAAGTTTTTGTTCGTTATAAAAATATATTTTCCAGCACGTGGTATGGTCAAATTGAACCCCTCTCCCCCAACGCAAATTGCTGAAGACGTAATAATTTGTGCTACATATCAATAATCTTTAAAAGAATTTTTTGTCTCACTCACATCCCCGATACTGTATTTGCGTGTGAATTGTCGGTTCCGTTACATATTGACCGCGTATACATACAATACGTGTTACAGCCTTACTAAACTTGGTTTAAGAGTTTTGACTTGTGCGCAGCAGCCTTCCGACTATTATTTTTTTGCTTCTCTTTATACAAGTATATCTTATGACAAAAATGGTGTAAATTAAGTAAATCCAATAAAAAACAAGAAATTTGTTTTTTTTATTGACAAAAATGTTGAAACAGTGAAATTTTATCCTGAACAGTGTTTTTTAGGAAAACACTGTTCCGTGGAACAGTGGTGAATTTGTTTTAATTCGACCCCTGAAAAATGACGCTGATCTTTTAATTTATCAATTAATCCCAAATATTGATCCACAGTATATTCTGTATTTGTTATCATATTTACATGAATCAATTTGACTGACAAATCAATCAATCAAACTGTTCCTCATCTGCAAATATAAGGTTTTTTCTACCTTTTACAAACTGAAATTAAGTTTTGTGACAATCAAATTATTTTTTATAAATTTGTGTATTTTTAGAAAGAAGTCCTTTCCAATTCTTTAACAGAATGGTTGGCAAACTTGGAACAGGGCCTTTTTTCCGGTCAGAAGTTTATGGGTTCAATCCCATGTAAAGTAATACCAAACATCTAAAATGGCTCAGTGCTCAGAGAAGGAATCACCACAAGTTGGTTGATAGTATAGTTGTATTGGCTGTACTTTGGAGCTCCAAAAATTTCATCATGCACAGAAAAGTCTTATATAACAATACTTTTATTTCAATATGAAAATGGCAAAAAGCAATAGCCCCACCACTTACTTCATAGTCTTCTCCTTGAGTGTTAAGAGCGACATTGATGGTGTACGTGGATGAATCGTGGTGAGGTCGTAAAGCAGGCTGTTCATCAGGCCGGTATCTCACAATAAAGTTTAGGATGGCATAATGCTAAAACCAGAGAGATTGAATAAGCTATGAGGGTTTATTCAATTATCAATACATACCTAAAGGAAAATTCCAGTTGAGACCACTTGGCATTCCTAACTGGGATGAACTGTTCCCAACTTGGATTGAATCTTCCCAACTAAGTTGAACTGGTCCCAACTTGAATCAAAAAAAATCCCCACTGGGGTGAAAGGGTCCCAACTGGGATTGAACAAAAGGAAAATTCCAGTTGAGACCAGTTAGAATTCCCAACTGGGTTGAACTGTTTCCAACTTAGATTGAATCTTCCCAACTAAGATGAACTGGTCCCAACTTGGATCGAACAAATTCCCCACTGGGGTGAAAGGGTCCCAACTGGGATTGAACGTATTCCAAACTCAGATCAATTCATCCAAGTTGGGATTTTTCAAATTCAGTTGGGAAAATCCCAAATGGGAATTTTCTCTGGGTAAATTCTGAGTTGAAGTTATTTATAAAACTCCACACAGTTCTGAATAAAGGTGTCAAAATTATGCCCATGAAAAACTGTGACAGAAATAATATTAAGGTAGTAAATACCATCTATATGCTCACACTTTACTAATCATGTTCCCTCTTTGCAATCTAATAAACATGTACTATTCATTGCACAATTATGTAGGAGACATTCTTAGAGCAATGACCCCAAAATTGTGGCACAAACCTGAACTTTGACCAAATATAATGTTGTTTACTAACAAATAAATAAACAATAATAATAATTTTGTGAAAAACTGTATTTCTTCCCCCAATTCCTGTTTTTCTCGTGGTTATAAACGCTGAAACTGTGGCTTTTATTAATGTCTGCATGGGTCAATAAACAGCTTCAAAAATATTATTTTCATAATCTGGGAACATGCAATAATGAATAGAACAAACGTTGAAGAAAGACACCTCAAACTTAGGTCATTCTTTGTACTGTTTTAAGTGCCCCTGCTATAATAGGCATGAACCCAACATTTTTCGACTTATAAACATGATTTATTTAATCATTTGAAGACTTGAAGTAAGTTTTGTTACATTATTTGCTTATTTTCGCTGACTCTCAGTGTTTTTGTGGTGGTATTGTGGGGCTAGCATAGAACCAGATCACACAATGCAATTGAAATATACATGGCCTGGAGCCTGGGCGCTTATTAGGAAAAAACTTTGGGCCTAAAAAGTGGTGCAATTCTATTTTCTATGCGCCCCTGGCGCTAATTACGTCAAATATGCTATTTTTTCCCATGATTTAAGCTTTTGAAAATAAAGAGAATGTCTTGATTTTGATTGGGTGTGACTGATGACCCCAAATCTTTTTATTGAAAAATGACCTGCAAAAAAAGAAATCTGTACAATGGTCAACTTCTAAATAATGATTAAAATATTTGTTATTTGAATTGAAGATTAATGTTGAGGCGGAGTGTTTATCTAATGCACGGGTCAAAGGACTTTGGCCTGATTAGAATGAGCTAACTTTAAGAGGGTCATTTGCGAGTGCAAAGTCTGTGTTAGATTCTTTAAAATGCATAAAAAATAACAAAAAAGAGTGAGAAATGAGATAAGTTGCATACAATTGTTCGCTTTGTTAAGAAATTCACCTCTTGTAAAAATGGGACTTAACCAAATATTCAAGGTTGCACTTTACGGGAATTTAAAGCACTGGTCACGACAATGGAAATACTCCATAGAAATCTGATAAGAGTTTGTAATGGATTTTCAAGCAATTTTGTCTTTATGCTTCTACTTGTCAATAGACCTTTAACTTTACTTATTCAATCAAAAAAATGATTCACTGAGCAATGAGACAACTAACCATAGATCTTGTTTTATTCATGCATGACAACAGGGATTGCAAAATACCCCCACCCATGAATCAAGTCACTAGCAACCTGTCTGACAGACACTGACTTCAGGATGACACCTAGAAGCTTAGATAATGCTTCGCAATATACGACATATTCACCAGTATCTTAACCAAAGATGCAACCGCTTTACTTATAAATGGACTGGTTACTACAAAGCTGGACTACTGTAATGCACTCTTATATAGATTGACAGTTGCTCAGTCTCTAAACTTCAGCGAATACAAAACATGGCTGCTTGCAAACTCACCAAATACATCACATTACTCCCATTTTAAAGGAAGGACCCTGGCTACCCGTTACTGTGCAAACATCATACAAAATACTCCTACTGACTTCTAAGACACTTCATGGATTTACACCCATCAGCTACAGGAAGAACTGATCTCTAACCAAATCACTGAGACCCAACAAATACTGAATGCTCTAAGAATAAAAACATCTTATGGTAAAAAAGCTTCTCCTGGGCTGCTCCTCACCTGTGGAACAATCTCCTGCATCCATCTGATCCATCAATACCCTCACTGGCTTCAAATGTTCTCTAAAGACACATTTATTTATACAACATTTTGATGTCTGAATATTTTTGTTACATCACTATCTCCTTGATTTCTGGATTTTTTGTGTTTGAATTTGATTTATTTTTGTCTTTTCTGTTAAATTTTCATTGTAAAAAGCTTGTGATCCACCTGTGAATTGAGCACTTAAAATGTGTGGTATAATAATACATAATAATAATAAATCTACTTTTGTGATATTCAATAGAAATCAAGATTGACGCAACTCTAAGAAACATACCTTTCCGCTGTATCCCCAGTAAATGTTTTCACAGACTGGGCCGATGTACTGCTTGAGGAAATGGAGCCAAACATTATTGTAACCGACCTGGGTCATGTGAATGTCACGGGTGGGAACATTCTCATAGCCACCCTCAAGCCGTTGATCCTGAGAAGTGAAAGAAGATATATGATTGGTTGTTTTTTTAGAGAATCCCCACACATCTACGGTAATGTTGATTGATGAGACTAGTCTGCATGTCTTTAGTAAAGGTTGCATAGTGTCACAAACATTAACTTATAACAAAATAGTTTTAAACACAAAATGATCAAAGATAGAAGGTAAAGTTGTAAAGACAGGAATATGGAGAAGAACGAGTGGGCAGTGGTGGTCAGTGGTCAAAGCAGGAATATGGAGAACAGAGTAGGCAGTGGTGGTCAGTGGTCAAAGCAGGAATATGGAGAAGAACAGAGAAGGCAGTGGTGGTCAGTGGTCAAAGCAGGAATATGGAGAAGAACAGAGTAGGCAGTGGTGGTCAGTGGTCAAAGCAGGAATATGGAGAAGAATGAGTAGGCAGTGGTGGTCAGTGGTCAAAGCAGGAATATGGAGAAGAACAGAGTAGGCAGTGGTGGTCAGTGGTCAAAGCAGGAATATGGAGAAGAACAGAGAAGGCAGTGGTGGTCAGTGGTCAAAGCAGGAATATGGAGAAGAACAGAGTAGGCAGTGGTGGTCAGTGGTCAAAGCAGGAATATGGAGAAGAACGAGTGGGCAGTGGTGGTCAGTGGTCAAAGCAGGAATATAGAGAACAGAGTAGGCAGTGGTGGTCAGTGGTCAAAGCAGGAATATGGAGAAGAACAGAGAAGGCAGTAGTGGTCAGTGGTCAGAGCAGGAATATGGAGAAGAACAGAGAAGGCAGTAGTGGTCAGTGGTCAGAGCAGGAATATGGAGAAGAACAGAGAAGGCAGTGGTGGTCAGTGGTCAAAGCAGGAATATGGAGAAGAACAGAGAAGGCAGTGGTGGTCAGTGGTCAAAGCAGGAATATGGAGAAGAACAGAAAAGGCAGTAGTGGTCAGTGGTCAGAGCAGGAATATGGAGAAGAACAGAGAAGGCAGTGGTGGTCAGTGGTCAAAGCAGGAATATGGAGAAGAACAGAGAAGGCAGTGGTGGTCAGTGGTCAAAGCAGGAATATGGAGAAGAACAGAGTAGGCAGTGGTGGTCAGTGGTCAAAGCAGGAATATGGAGAAGAATGAGTAGGCAGTGGTGGTCAGTGGTCAAAGCAGGAATATGGAGAAGAACAGAGTAGGCAGTGGTGGTCAGTGGTCAAAGCAGGAATATGGAGAAGAACAGAGAAGGCAGTGGTGGTCAGTGGTCAAAGCAGGAATATGGAGAAGAACAGAGAAGGCAGTGGTGGTCAGTGGTCAAAGCAGGAATATGGAGAAGAACAGAGTAGGCAGTGGTGGTCAGTGGTCAAAGCAGGAATATGGAGAAGAACAGAGTAGGCAGTGGTGGTCAGTGGTCAAAGCAGGAATATGGAGAACAGAGTAGGCAGTAGTGGGCAGTGGTCAAAGCAGAAATATGGAGAAGAATGAGTAGGCAGTGGTGGTCAGTGGTCAAAGCAGGAATATGGAGAACAGAGTAGGCAGTGGTGGTCAGTGGTCAAAGCAGGAATATGGAGAAGAACAGAGAAGGCAGTGGTGGTCAGTGGTCAAAGCAGGAATATGGAGAAGAACAGAGTAGGCAGTGGTGGTCAGTGGCCAAAGCAGAAATAAGGAGAAGAACAGAGAAGGCAGTGGTGGTCAGTGGTCAAAGCAGGAATATGGAGAAGAACAGAGAAGGCAGTGGTGGTCAGTGGTCAAAGCAGGAATATGGAGAAGAACAGAGTAGGCAGTGGTGGTCAGTGGTCAAAGCAGGAATATGGAGAAGAACAGAGTAGGCAGTGGTGGTCAGTGGTCAAAGCAGGAATATGGAGAAGAACAGAGAAGGCAGTGGTGGTCAGTGGTCAAAGCAGGAATATGGAGAACAGAGTAGGCAGTGGTGGTCAGT
This sequence comes from Chiridota heheva, assembly GCA_020152595.1. Lineage (NCBI taxonomy): Eukaryota > Metazoa > Echinodermata > Holothuroidea > Apodida > Chiridotidae > Chiridota > Chiridota heheva. Next base: position 86,244 of record JAIGNY010000268.1, on the reverse strand, counting down.
GGTCAAAGCAGGAATATGGAGAAGAACAATTAGGCAGTGGTGGTCAGTGGTCAAAGCAGGAATATGGAGAACAGAGTAGGCAGTGGTGGTCAGTGGTCAAAGCAGGAATATGGAGAAGAACAATTAGGCAGTGGTGGTCAGTGGTCAAAGCAGGAATATGGAGAACAGAGAAGGCAGTGGTGGTCAGTGGTCAAAGCAGGAATATGGAGAAGAACAATTAGGCAGTGGTGGTCAGTGGTCAAAGCAGGAATATGGAGAACAGAGTAGGCAGTAGTGGGCAGTGGTCAAAGCAGAAATATGGAGAACAGAGTAGGCAGTGGTGGTCAGTGGTCAAAGCAGGAATATGGAGAACAAGAGTAGGCAGTGGTGGTCAGTGGTCAAAGCAGGAATCTGGAGAACAGAGTAGGCAGTAGTGGTCAGTGGTCAAAGCAGGAATATGAAGAAGAACAGAGAAGGCAGTGGTGGTCAGTGGTCAAAGCAGGAATATGGAGAAGAACAGAGAAGGCAGTGGTGGTCAGTGGTCAAAGCAGGAATATGGAGAACAGAGTAGGCAGTGGTGGTCAGTGGTCAAAGCAGGAATATGGAGAAGAACAGAGTAGGCAGTGGTGGTCAGTGGTCAAAGCAGGAATATGGAGAACAGAGTAGGCAGTGGTGGTCAGTGGTCAAAGCAGGAATATGGAGAACAGAGTAGGCAGTGGTGGCCAGTGGTAAAAGCAGGAATATGGAGAAGAATGAGTAGGCAGTGGTGGTCAGTGGTCAAAGCAGGAATATGGAGAACAAGAGTAGACAGTGGTGGTCAATGGTCAAAGCAGGAATATGGAGAACAGAGTAGGCAGTGGTGGTCAGTGGTCAAAGCAGGAATATGGAAAAGAACAGAGAAGGCAGTGGTGGTCAGTGGTCAAAGCAGGAATATGGAGAACAAGAGTAGACAGTGGTGGTCAATGGTCAAAGCAGGAATATGGAGAACAGAGTAGACAGTGGTGGTCAGTGGTCAAAGCAGGAATATGGAGAAGAACAGAGAAGGCAGTGGTGGTCAGTGGTCAAAGCAGGAATATGGAGAAGAACAGAGAAGGCAGTGGTGGTCAGTGGTCAAAGCAGGAATATGGAGAAGAACAGAGAAGGCAGTGGTGGTCAGTGGTCAAAGCAGGAATATGGAGAAGAACAGAGTGGGCAGTGGTGGTCAGTGGTCAAAAGCAGGAATATGGAGAAGAACAGAGTAGGCAGTGGTGGTCAGTGGTCAAAGCAGGAATAAGGAGAAGAACAGAGTAGGCAGTGGTGGTCAGTGGTCAAAGCAGGAATATGGAGAAGAACAGAGAAGGCAGTGGTGGTCAGTGGTCAAAGCAGGAATATGGAGAAGAACAGAGAAGGCAGTGGTGGTCAGTGGTCAAAGCAGGAATATGGAGAAGAACAGAGTGGGCAGTGGTGGTCAGTGGTCAAAGCAGGAATATGGAGAAGAACAGAGAAGGCAGTGGTGGTCAGTGGTCAAAGCAGGAATATGGAGAAGAAACAGAGTAGGCAGTGGTGGTCAGTGGTCAAAGCAGGAATATGGAGAAATGAACAGAGTAGGCAGTGGTGGTCAGTGGTCAAAGCAGGAATATGGAGAAGAACAGAGTAGGCAGTGGTGGTCAGTGGTCAAAGCAGGAATATGGAGAAGAACAGAGAAGGCAGTGGTGGTCAGTGGTCAAAGCAGGAATAAGGAGAAGAACAGAGAAGGCAGTGGTGGTCAGTGGTCAAAGCAGGAATAAGGAGAAGAACAGAGAAGGCAGTGGTGGTCAGTGGTCAAAGCAGGAATATGGAGAAGAACAGAGAAGGCAGTGGTGGTCAGTGGTCAAAGCAGGAATATGGAGAAAGAACAGAGAAGGCAGTGGTGGTCAGTGGTCAAAGCAGGAATATGGAGAAGAACAGAGAAGGCAGTGGTGGTCAGTGGTCAAAGCAGGAATAAGGAGAAGAACAGAGAAGGCAGTGGTGGTCAGTGGTCAAAGCAGGAATATGGAGAAGAACAGAGAAGGCAGTGGTGGTCAGTGGTCAAAGCAGGAATATGGAGAAGAACAGAGAGGCAGTGGTGGTCAGTGGGTCAAAGCAGGAATATGGAGAAGAACAGAGTAGGCAGTGGTGGTCAGTGGTCAAAGCAGGAATATGGAGAACAAGAGTAGGCAGTGGTGGTCAGTGGTCAAAGCAGGAATCTGGAGAACAGAGTAGGCAGTAGTGGTCAGTGGTCAAAGCAGGAATATGGAGAAGAACAGAGAAGGCAGTGGTGGTCAGTGGTCAAAGCAGGAATATGGAGAACAAGAGTAGGCAGTGGTGGTCAGTGGTCAAAGCAGGAATATGGAGAACAGAGTAGGTAGTGGTGGTCAATGGTCAAAGCAGGAATATGGAGAACAGAGTAGGCAGTAGTGGGCAGTGGTCAAAGCAGGAATATGGAGAAGAACAGAGAAGGCAGTAGTGGTCAGTGGTCAAAGCAGGAATATGGAGAAGAACAGAGAAGGCAGTGGTGGTCAGTGGTCAAAGCAGGAATATGGAGAAGAACAGAGAAGGCAGTGGTGGTCAGTGGTCAAAGCAGGAATATGGAGAACAGAGTAGGCAGTGGTGGTCAGTGGTCAAAGCAGGAATATGGAGAAGAACAGAGTAGGCAGTGGTGGTCAGTGGTCAAAGCAGGAATATGGAGAAGAACAGAGAAGGCAGTGGTGGTCAGTGGTCAAAGCAGGAATATGGAGAACAGAGTAGGCAGTGGTGGTCAGTGGTCAAAGCAGGAATATGGAGAACAGAGTAGGCAGTGGTGGTCAGTGGTCAAAGCAGGAATATGGAGAAGAACGAGTAGGCAGTGGTGGTCAGTGGTCAAAGCAGGAATATAGAAAAGAACAGAGTAGGCAGTGGTGGTCAGTGGTCAAAGCGGGAATATGGAGAAGAACAGAGAAGGCAGTGGTGGTCAGTGGTCAAAGCAGGAATATGGAGAAGAACAGAGTAGGCAGTGGTGGTCAGTGGTCAAAGCAGGAATATGGAGAAGAACAGAGAGGCAGTGGTGGTCAGTGGTCAAAGCAGGAATATGGAAAAGAACAGAGAAGGCAGTGGTGGTCAGTGGTCAAAGCAGGAATATGGAGAAGAACAGAGAAGGCAGTGGTGGTCAGTGGTCAAAGCAGGAATATGGAAAAGAACAGAGAAGGCAGTGGTGGTCAGTGGTCAAAGCAGGAATATGGAGAAGAACAGAGTAGGCAGTGGTGGTCAGTGGTCAAAGCAGAAATATGGAGAAGAATGAGTAGGCAGTGGTGGTCAGTGGTCAAAGCAGGAATATGGAGAACAAGAGTAGACAGTGGTGGTCAATGGTCAAAGCAGGAATATGGAGAACAGAGTAGACAGTGGTGGTCAGTGGTCAAAGCAGGAATATGGAGAAGAACAGAGAAGGCAGTGGTGGTCAGTGGTCAAAGCAGGAATATGGAGAAGAACAGAGAAGGCAGTGGTGGTCAGTGGTCAAAGCAGGAATATGGAGAAGAACAGAGAAGGCAGTGGTGGTCAGTGGTCAAAGCAGGAATATGGAGAAGAACGAGTGGGCAGTAGTGGTCAGTGGTCAAAGCAGGAATATGGAGAAGAACAGAGTAGGCAGTGGTGGTCAGTGGTCAAAGCAGGAATAAGGAGAAGAACAGAGTAGGCAGTGGTGGTCAGTGGTCAAAGCAGGAATATGGAGAAGAACAGAGAAGGCAGTGGTGGTCAGTGGTCAAAGCAGGAATAAGGAGAAGAACAGAGAAGGCAGTGGTGGTCAGTGGTCAAAGCAGGAATATGGAGAAGAACGAGTGGGCAGTGGTGGTCAGTGGTCAAAGCAGGAATATGGAGAAGAACAGAGAAGGCAGTGGTGGTCAGTGGTCAAAGCAGGAATATGGAGAAGAACAGAGTAGGCAGTGGTGGTCAGTGGTCAAAGCAGGAATATGGAAAGAAGAAGAGTAGGCAGTGGTGGTCAGTGGTCAAAGCAGGAATATGGAGAAGAACAGAGTAGGCAGTGGTGGTCAGTGGTCAAAGCAGGAATATGGAGAAGAACAGAGAAGGCAGTGGTGGTCAGTGGTCAAAGCAGGAATAAGGAGAAGAACAGAGAAGGCAGTGGTGGTCAGTGGCCAAAGCAGGAATAAGGAGAAGAACAGAGAGGGCAGTGGTGGTCAGTGGTCAAAGCAGGAATATGGAGAAGAACAGAGAAGGCAGTGGTGGTCAGTGGTCAAAGCAGGAATATGGAGAAGAACAGAGAGGCAGTGGTGGTCAGTGGTCAAAGCAGGAATATGGAGAAGAACAGAGAAGGCAGTGGTGGTCAGTGGTCAAAGCAGGAATAAGGAGAAGAACAGAGAAGGCAGTGGTGGTCAGTGGTCAAAGCAGGAATATGGAGAAGAACAGAGAGGCAGTGGTGGTCAGTGGTCAAAGCAGGAATATGGAGAAGAACAGAGAAGGCAGTGGTGGTCAGTGGTCAAAGCAGGAATATGGAGAAGAACAGAGTAGGCAGTGGTGGTCAGTGGTCAAAGCAGGAATATGGAGAACAAGAGTAGGCAGTGGTGGTCAGTGGTCAAAGCAGGAATCTGGAGAACAGAGTAGGCAGTAGTGGTCAGTGGTCAAAGCAGGAATATGGAGAAGAACAGAGAAGGCAGTGGTGGTCAGTGGTCAAAGCAGGAATATGGAGAACAAGAGTAGGCAGTGGTGGTCAGTGGTCAAAGCAGGAATATGGAGAACAGAGTAGGTAGTGGTGGTCAATGGTCAAAGCAGGAATATGGAGAACAACAGAGTAGGCAGTGGTGGGCAGTGGTCAAAGCAGGAATATGGAGAAGAACAGAGAAGGCAGTGTGGTCAGTGGTCAAAGCAGGAATATGGAGAAGAACAGAGAAGGCAGTGGTGGTCAGTGGTCAAAGCAGGAATATGGAGAAGAACAGAGAAGGCAGTGGTGGTCAGTGGTCAAAGCAGAATATGGAGAACAGAGTAGGCAGTGGTGGTCAGTGGTCAAAGCAGGAATATGGAGAAGAACAGAGTAGGCAGTGGTGGTCAGTGGTCAAAGCAGGAATATGGAGAAGAACAGAGAAGGCAGTGGTGGTCAGTGGTCAAAGCAGGAATATGGAGAACAGAGTAGGCAGTGGTGGTCAGTGGTCAAAGCAGGAATATGGAGAACAGAGTAGGCAGTGGTGGTCAGTGGTCAAAGCAGGAATATGGAGAAGAACAGAGTAGGCAGTGGTGGTCAGTGGTCAAAGCAGGAATATGGAGAAGAACAGAGTAGGCAGTGGTGGTCAGTGGTCAAAGCAGGAATATGGAGAAGAACAGAGAAGGCAGTGGTGGTCAGTGGTCAAAGCAGGAATATGGAGAAGAACAGAGTAGGCAGTGGTGGTCAGTGGTCAAAGCAGGAATATGGAGAAGAACAGAGAGGCAGTGGTGGTCAGTGGTCAAAGCAGGAATATGGAAAAGAACAGAGAAGGCAGTGGTGGTCAGTGGTCAAAGCAGGAATATGGAGAAGAACAGAGAGGCAGTGGTGGTCAGTGGTCAAAGCAGGAATATGGAAAAGAACAGAGAAGGCAGTGGTGGTCAGTGGTCAAAGCAGGAATATGGAGAAGAACAGAGAAGGCAGTGGTGGTCAGTGGTCAAAGCAGGAATATGGAGAAGAACAGAGAAGGCAGTGGTGGTCAGTGGTCAAAGCAGGAATATGAAGAAGAACAGAGAAGGCAGTGGTGGTCAGTGGTCAAAGCAGGAATATGGAGAAGAACAGAGAAGGCAGTGGTGGTCAGTGGTCAAAGCAGGAATATGGAGAAGAACAGAGAAGGCAGTGGTGGTCAGTGGTCAAAGCAGGAATATGGAGAAGAACAGAGTAGGCAGTGGTGGTCAGTGGTCAAAGCAGGAATATGGAGAAGAACAGAGTAGGCAGTGGTGGTCAGTGGTCAAAGCAGGAATATGGAGAAGAACAGAGAAGGCAGTGGTGGTCAGTGGTCAAAGCAGGAATATGGAGAAGAACAGAGAAGGCAGTGGTGGTCAGTGGTCAAAGCAGGAATATGGAAAAGAACAGAGATGGCAGTGGTGGTCAGTGGTCAAAGCAGGAATATGGAGAAGAACAGAGTAGGCAGTGGTGGTCAGTGGTCAAAGCAGGAATATGGAGAAGAACAGAGAAGGCAGTGGTGGTCAGTGGTCAAAGCAGGAATATGAAGAAGAACAGAGAAGGCAGTGGTGGTCAGTGGTCAAAGCAGGAATATGGAGAAGAACAGAGTAGGCAGTGGTGGTCAGTGGTCAAAGCAGGAATATGGAGAAGAACAATTAGGCAGTGGTGGTCAGTGGTCAAAGCAGGAATATGGAGAAGAACGAGTAGGCAGTAGTGGTCAGTGGTCAGAGCAGGAATATGGAGAAGAACAATTAGGCAGTGGTGGTCAGTGGTCAAAGCAGGAATATGGAGAAGAACAGAGTAGGCAGTGGTGGTCAGTGGTCAAAGCAGGAATATGGAGAAGAACAATTAGGCAGTGGTGGTCAGTGGTCAAAGCAGGAATATGGAGAAGAACGAGTAGGCAGTGGTGGTCAGTGGTCAAAGCAGGAATATAGAGAAGAACAGAGTAGGCAGTGGTGGTCAGTGGTCAAAGCAGGAATATGGAGAAGAACAGAGTAGGCAGTGGTGGTCAGTGGTCAAAGCAGGAATATGGAGAAGAACAGAGTAGGCAGTGGTGGTCAGTGGTCAAAGCAGGAATATGGAGAAGAACAGAGAAGGCAGTGGTGGTCAGTGGTCAAAGCAGGAATATGGAGAAGAACAGAGAAGGCAGTGGTGGTCAGTGGTCAAAGCAGGAATATGGAGAAGAACAGAGAAGGCAGTGGTGGTCAGTGGTCAAAGCAGGAATATGGAGAAGAACAGAGTAGGCAGTGGTGGTCAGTGGTCAAAGCAGGAATATGAAGAAGAACAGAGAAGGCAGTGGTGGTCAGTGGTCAAAGCAGGAATATGGAGAAGAACAGAGTAGGCAGTGGTGGTCAGTGGTCAAAGCAGGAATATGGAGAAGAACAGAGTAGGCAGTGGTGGTCAGTGGTCAAAGCAGGAATATGGAGAAGAACAGAGTAGGCAGTGGTGGTCAGTGGTCAAAGCAGGAATATGGAGAACAAGAGTAGGCAGTGGTGGTCAGTGGTCAAAGCAGGAATATGGAGAACAGAGAAGGCAGTGGTGGTCAGTGGTCAAAGCAGGAATATGGAGAAGAACAGAGTAGGCAGTGGTGGTCAGTGGTCAAAGCAGGAATATGGAGAAGAACAGAGTAGGCAGTGGTGGTCAGTGGTCAAAGCAGGAATATGGAGAAGAACAGAGTAGGCAGTGGTGGTCAGTGGTCAAAGCAGGAATATGGAGAAGAACAGAGAAGGCAGTGGTGGTCAGTGGTCAAAGCAGGAATATGGAGAAGAACAGAGAGGCAGTGGTGGTCAGTGGTCAAAGCAGGAATATGGAGAAGAACAGAGTAGGCAGTGGTGGTCAGTGGTCAAAGCAGGAATATGGAGAAGAACAGAGTAGGCAGTGGTGGTCAGTGGTCAAAGCAGGAATATGGAGAAGAACAGAGTAGGCAGTGGTGGTCAGTGGTCAAAGCAGGAATATGGAGATGAACAGAGAAGGCAGTGGTGGTCAGTGGTCAAAGCAGGAATATGGAAAAGAACAGAGAAGGCAGTGGTGGTCAGTGGTCAAAGCAGGAATATGGAGAAGAACAGAGTAGGCAGTGGTGGTCAGTGGTCAAAGCAGGAATATGGAGAACAGAGTAGGCAGTGGTGGTCAGTGGCCAAAGCAGGAATATGGAGAACAGAGTAGGCAGTGGTGGTCAGTGGTCAAAGCAGGAATATGGAAAAGAACAGAGAAGGCAGTGGTGGTCAGTGGTCAAAGCAGGAATATAGAGAAGAACAATTAGGCAGTGGTGGTCAGTGGCCAAAGCAGGAATATAGAGAAGAACAATTAGGCAGTGGTGGTCAGTGGTCAAAGCAGGAATAAGGAGAAGAACGATTAAGCAGGGGTGATCAAAGCTAGAATTAACATAAATTTTCCCACGGTTCTGAATAAAGGTGTCAAAATCTTCCCACAAAAAATTGTAACAGAAATAATATTAATGTAGTGAACACATCTTTATATACTTTCCTCTTTTGCAATTATGTACTGTTCATCGCACAATTACATGGGGGCCATTTTTAGAGCACATATTTACCACATATACTGGTGTTTACTCAAGGAATATAAAAAGGACATTATACTGTCTTTCATTTCCGGTTATAACCACTAGAACAGTAGATTGTTTCAAGCTCTGTCAGTTGTATGGGAGTTCAGTAATGCATGTTGTATGGGAGTTCAGTACTGCATGTTGTATGGGAGTTTAGTAATGCATGTTGTATGAGAGTTCAGTAATGCATGTTGTATGGGAGTTCAGTAATGCATGTTGTATGGGGGTTCAGTAATGCATGTTGTATGGGAGTTTAGTAATGCATGTTGTATGGGAGTTCAGTAATGCATATTGTATGGGAGTTTAGTAATGCATGTTGTATGGGAGTTTAGTAATGCATATTGTATGGGATTTTAGTAATACATATTGTATGGGAGTTTAGTAATGCATGTTGTATGGGAGTTTAGTAATGCATGTTGTATGGGAGTTCAGTAATGCATGTTGTTCAGTAATGCATGTTGTATGGAGTTCAGTAATGCATATTGTATGGGAGTTCAGTAATGCATATTGTATGGGGAGTTCAGTAATGCATGTTGTATGGGAGTTCAGTAATGCATGTTGTATGGGAGTTCAGTAATGCATGTTGTATGGGAGTTCAGTAATGCATGTTGTATGGGAGTTCAGTAATGCATGTTGTATGGGAGTTAAGTAATGCATTTGTATGGGGTTCAGTAATGCATGTTGTATGGGGTTCAGTAATGCATGTTGTATGGGAGTTTAGTAATGCATGTTGTATGGGAGTTCAGTAATGCATGTTGTATGGGAGTTCAGTAATGCATGTTGTATGGGGGTTCAGTAATGCATGTTGTATGGGAGTTCAGTAATGCATGTTGTATGGGAGTTCAGTAATGCATGTTGTATGGGAGTTCAGTAATGCATGTTGTATGGGGAGTTTAGTAATGCATGTTGTATGGGAGTTCAGTAATGCATGTTGTATGGGGGAGTTCAGTAATGCATGTTGTATGGGAGTTTAGTAATGCATGTTGTATGGGAGTTTAGTAATGCATGTTGTATGGGGTTCAGTAATGCATGTTGTATGGGGAGTTCAGTAATGCATGTTGTATGGGGGTTCAGTAATGCATGTTGTATGGGAGTTCAGTAATGCATGTTGTATGGGGAGTTCAGTAATGCATGTTGTATGGGAGTTCAGTAATGCATGTTGTATGGGAGTTCAGTAATGCATGTTGTATATATGGGAGTTCAGTAATGCATGTTGTATGGGGAGTTCAGTAATGCATGTTGTATGGGAGTTCAGTAATGCATATTGTATGGGAGTTTAGTAATGCATGTTGTATGGGAGTTTAGTAATGCATGTTGTATGGGAGTTCAGTAATGCATATTGTATGGGAGTTTAGTAATGCATGTTATGGGGAGTTCAGTAATGCATGTTGTATGGGAGTTTAGTAATGCATGTTGTATGGAGTTTAGTAATGCATGTTGTATGGGAGTTCAGTAATGCATATTGTATGGGAGTTCAGTAATGCATGTTGTATGGAGTTTAGTAATGCATGTTGTATGGGAGTTCAGTAATGCATATTGTATGGGAGTTCAGTAATGCATGTTGTATGGGAGTTCAGTAATGCATGTTGTATGGAGTTTAGTAATGCATGTTGTATGGGAGTTTAGTAATGCATGTTGTATGGAGTTCAGTAATGCATATTGTATGGGGAGTTTAGTAATGCATGTTGTATGGGAGTTTAGTAATGCATATTGTATGGGAGTTTAGTAATGCATGTTGTATGGGAGTTCAGTAATGCATGTTGTATGGGAGTTCAGTAATGCATGTTGTATGGGAGTTCAGTAATGCATGTTGTATGGGGAGTTCAGTAATGCATGTTGTATGGGGAGTTTAGTAATGCATATTGTATGGGAGTTTAGTAATGCATGTTGTATGGGAGTTTAGTAATGCATGTTGTATGGGAGTTTAGTAATGCATGTTGTATGGGTTTAGTAACGCATGTTGTATGGGAGTTTAGCATGTTGTATGGGAGTTTAGTAAATGCATGTTGTATGGGAGTTTAGTAATGCATGTTGTATGGGAGTTTAGTAATGCATGTTGTTTAGTAATGCATGGAGTTTAGTAATGCATATTGTATGGGAGTTCAGTAATGCATGCTGTATGGGAGTTTAGTAATGCATGTTGTATGGGAGTTTAGTAATGCATATTGTATGGGAGTTTAGTAATGCATATTGTATGGGAGTTTAGTAATGCATGTTGTATGGGAGTTTAGTAATGCATATTGTATGGGAGTTTAGTAATGCATATTGTATGGGAGTTTAGTAATGCATGTTGTATGGGAGTTTAGTAATGCATATTGTATGGGAGTTTAGTAATGCATGTTGTATGGGAGTTTAGTAATGCATGTTGTATGGGAGTTTAGTAATGCATATTGTATGGGAGTTTAGTAATGCATATGTATGGGAGTTTAGTAATGCATGTTGTATGGGAGTTTAGTAATGCATGTTGTATGGGAGTTTAGTAATGCATGTTGTATGGGAGTTTAGTAATGCATGTTGTATGGGAGTTTAGTAATGCATATTGTATGGGAGTTTAGTAATGCATGTTGTATGGGAGTTTAGTAACGCATATGTTTATGGGAGTTTAGTTTAGTAATGCATGTTGTATGGGAGTTTAGTAATGCATATTGTATGGGAGTTTAGTAATGCATGTTGTATGGGAGTTTAGTAATGCATATTGTATGGGAGTTTAGTAATGCATATTGTATGGGAGTTCAGTAATGCATGTTGTATGGGAGTTCAGTAATGCATGTTGTATGGGAGTTTAGTAATGCATATTGTATGGGAGTTTAGTAATGCATATTGTATGGGAGTTTAGTAATGCATATTGTATGGGAGTTTAGTAATGCATGTTGTATGGGAGTTTAGTAATGCATGTTGTATGGGAGTTCAGTAATGCATGTTGTATGGGAGTTTAGTAATGCATATTTGTATGGGAGTTTAGTAATGCATGTTGTATGAGTTTAGTAATGCATATTGTATGGGAGTTTAGTAATGCATGTTGTATGGGAGTTCAGTAATGCATGTTGTATGGGAGTTCAGTAATGCATGTTGTATGGGAGTTTAGTAATGCATGTTGTATGGGAGTTCAGTAATGCATGTTGTATGGGAGTTTAGTAATGCATGTTGTATGGGAGTTTAGTAATGCATGTTGTATGGGGAGTTCAGTAATGCATGTTGTATGGGAGTTTAGTAATGCATGTTGTATGGGAGTTCAGTAATGCATATTTGTATGGGAGTTCAGTAATGCATGTTGTATGGGAGTTTAGTAATGCATGTTGTATGGGAGTTCAGTAATGCATGTTGTATGGGAGTTTAGTAATGCATGTTGTATGGGAGTTCAGTAATGCATGTTGTATGGGAGTTCAGTAATGCATGTTGTATGGGAGTTCAGTAAGTTTAGTAATGCATGTTGTATGGGAGTTCAGTAATGCATATTGTATGGGAGTTTAGTAATGCATATTGTATGGGAGTTTAGTAATGCATGTTGTATGGGAGTTCAGTAATGCATATTGTATGGGAGTTCAGTAATTGCATGTTGTATGGGGGAGTTAGTAATGCATGTTGTATGGGAGTTTAGTAATGCATATTGTATGGGAGTTTAGTAATGCATGTTGTATGGGGAGTTTAGTAATGCATATTGTATGGGAGTTAGTAATGCATATTGTATGGGAGTTTAGTAATGCATGTTGTATGGGAGTTTAGTAATGCATGTTGTATGGGAGTTTAGTAATGCATGTTGTATGGAGTTTAGTAATGCATGTTGTATGGGAGTTTAGTAATGCATGTTGTATGGGAGTTTAGTAATGCATGTTGTATGGGGAGTTCAGTAATGCATGTTGTATGGGAGTTTAGTAATTTAATGCATGTTGTATGGGAGTTCAGTAATGCATGTTGTATGGGAGTTCAGTAATGCATGTTGTATGGGAGTTTAGTAATGCATGTTGTATGGGAGTTTAGTAATGCATGTTGTATGGGGAGTTCAGTAATGCATATTGTATGGGAGTTCAGTAATGCATGTTGTATGGGAGTTCAGTAATGCATGTTGTATGGGGAGTTAGTAATGCATATTGTATGGGAGTTTAGTAATGCATGTTGTATGGGAGTTTAGTAATGCATGTTGTATGGGAGTTCAGTAATGCATGTTGTATGGGGTTCAGTAATGCATGTTGTATGGGGTTCAGTAATGCATGTTGTATGGGAGTTTAGTAATGCATATTGTATGGAGTTTAGTAATGCATATTGTATGTTTAGTAATGCATATTGTATGGGAGTTCAGTAATGCATGTTGTATGGGAGTTCAGTAATGCATGTTGTATGGGGTTCAGTAATGCATATTGTATGGGAGTTTAGTAATGCATGTTGTATGGTTTAGTAGGCATTTGTAGTAATGCATGTTGTATGGGAGTTCAGTAATGCATATTGTATGGGGTTCAGTAATGCATGTTGTATGGGAGTTCAGTAATGCATGTTGTATGGGGGTTCAGTAATGCATGTTGTATGGGGAGTTCAGTAATGCATGTTGTATGGGGTTCAGTAATGCATATTGTATGGGAGTTCAGTAATGCATGTTGGGGTTCAGTAATGCATGTTGTATGGGAGTTCAGTAATGCATGTTGTATGGGAGTTCAGTAATGCATGTTGTATGGGAGTTCAGTAATGCATGTTGTATGGGAGTTCAGTAATGCATGTTGTATGGGGTTCAGTAATGCATGTTGTATGGGGTTCAGTAATGCAGTTGTATGGGGTTCAGTAATGCATGTTGTATGGGGTTCAGTAATGCATGTTGTATGGGGTTCAGGCATGTTCATGGGAGTAAATGCATGTTGTATGGGAGTTCAGTAATGCATGTTGTATGGGAGTTCAGTAATGCATGTTGTATGGGAGTTCAGTAATGCATGTTGTATGGGAGTTCAGTAATGCATGTTGTATGGGGAGTTCAGTAATGCATGTTGTATGGGAGTTCAGTAATGCATGTTGTATGGGAGTTCAGTAATGCATTCAGTTGCATGTTGTATGGGAGTTCAGTAATGCATGTTGTATGGGAGTTCAGTAATGCATGTTGTATGGGGAGTTCAGTAATGCATGTTGTATGGGAGTTTAGTAATGCATGTTGTATGGGAGTTCAGTAATGCATGTTGTATGGGAGTTCAGTAATGCATGTTGTATGGGAGTTCAGTAATGCATGTTGTATGGGAGTTTAGTAATGCATGTTGTATGGGAGTTCAGTAATGCATATTGTATGGGAGTTCAGTAATGTATTTGTATGGGAGTTCAGTAATGCATGTTGTATTGGAGTTTAGTAATGCATATTGTATGGGAGTTTAGTAATGCATATTGTATGGGAGTTCAGTAATGCATGTTGTATGGGAGTTCAGTAATGCATGTTGTATGGGAGTTCAGTAATGCATGTTGTATGGGAGTTCAGTAATGCATGTTGTATGGGAGTTCAGTAATGCATGTTGTATGGGAGTTCAGTAATGCATGTTGTATGGGAGTTCAGTAATGCATGTTGTATGGGAGTTCAGTAATGCATGTTGTATGGGAGTTCAGTAATGCATGTTGTATATATGGGAGTTCAGTAATGCATGTTGTATGGGAGTTCAGTAATGCATGTTGTATGGGAGTTCAGTAATGCATGTTGTATGGGAGTTTAGTAATGCATATTGTATGGGAGTTTAGTAATGCATGTTGTATGGGAGTTCAGTAATGCATGTTGTATGGGAGTTCAGTAATGCATATTGTATGGGGGTTCAGTAATGCATGTTGTATGGGAGTTCAGTAATGCATGTTGTATGGGAGTTCAGTAATGCATATTGTATGGGGGTTCAGTAATGCATATTGTATGGGAGTTTAGTAATGCATATTGTATGGGAGTTTAGTAATGCATGTTGTATGGGAGTTCAGTAATGCATGTTGTATGGGAGTTCAGTAATGCATGTTGTATGGGAGTTCAGTAATGCATGTTGTATGGGAGTTCAGTAATGCATGTTGTATGGGGGTTCAGTAATGCATGTTGTATGGGAGTTTAGTAATGCATGTTGTATGGGAGTTCAGTAATGCATGTTGTATGGGAGTTTAGTAATGCATGTTGTATGGGAGTTCAGTAATGCATGTTGTATGGGGGTTCAGTAATGCATGTTGTATGGGAGTTCAGTAATGCATGTTGTATGGGGGTTCAGTAATGCATGTTGTATGGGAGTTCAGTAATGCATGCTGTATGGGGGTTCAGTAATGCATGTTGTATGGGAGTTCAGTAATGCATGTTGTATGGGAGTTCAGTAATGCATGTTGTATGGGAGTTCAGTAATGCATGTTGTATGGGAGTTTAGTAATGCATGTTGTATGGGAGTTCAGTAATGCATGTTGTATGGGAGTTTAGTAATGCATGTTGTATGGGGGTTCAGTAATGCATGTTGTATGGGAGTTCAGTAATGCATGTTGTATGGGGGGTTCAGTAATGCATGTTGTATGGGAGTTCAGTAATGCATGTTGTATGGGAGTTCAGTAATGCATGCTGTATGGGTGGTTCAGTAATGCATGTTGTATGGGAGTTCAGTAATGCATGTTGTATGGGAGTTCAGTAATGCATGTTGTATGGGAGTTCAGTAATGCATGCTGTATGGGGGTTCAGTAATGCATGTTGTATGGGAGTTCAGTAATGCATGTTGTATGGGAGTTCAGTAATGCATGTTGTATGGGAGTTCAGTAATGCATGTTGTATGGGGGTTCAGTAATGCATGTTGTATGGGAGTTCAGTAATGCATGTTGTATGGGAGTTCAGTAATGCATGCTGTATGGGGGTTCAGTAATGCATGTTGTATGGGAGTTCAGTAATGCATGTTGTATGGGAGTTCAGTAATCCATGCTGTATGGGAGTTCAGTAATGCATGTTGTATGGGAGTTCAGTAATGCATGTTGTATGGGAGTTTAGTAATGCATGTTGTATGGGAGTTCAGTAATGCATGTTGTATGGGAGTTCAGTAATGCATGTTGTATTGGAGTTTAGTAATGCATATTGTATGGGAGTTTAGTAATGCATATTGTATGGGAGTTCAGTAATGCATGTTGTATGGGAGTTCAGTAATGCATGTTGTATGGGAGTTCAGTAATGCATGTTGTATGGGAGTTCAGTAATGCATGTTGTATGGGAGTTCAGTAATGCATGTTGTATGGGAGTTCAGTAATGCATGTTGTATGGGAGTTCAGTAATGCATGTTGTATGGGAGTTCAGTAATGCATGTTGTATGGGAGTTCAGTAATGCATGTTGTATATATGGGAGTTCAGTAATGCATGATGTATGGGAGTTCAGTAATGCATGTTGTATGGGAGTTCAGTAATGCATGTTGTATGGGAGTTCAGTAATGCATGTTGTATATATGGGAGTTCAGTAATGCATGTTGTATGGGAGTTCAGTAATGCATGTTGTATGGGAGTTCAGTAATGCATGTTGTATATATGGGAGTTCAGTAATGCATGTTGTATATATGGGAGTTCAGTAATGCATGTTGTATGCAAGTTCAGTAATGCATGTTGTATGGGAGTTCAGTAATGCATATCATAATTCATTTTTACATTTGATGTATGCAAGTTTTCATTATTTGTTTTTGGCTGATGCAAAGTAGTGCCCTTTTCTTCTTTGTTACCTGGGTGTTTCAAGGTGTCCTCAAACATCAATGACACCAATGCATAACAGGGAATTGCTACAACAATCATGATACAACACACACTTCACAGGATGCTCTTTCAAAAGTGCCCTCGGCCAGAGAAGGAGGTGTGTAAAATACCTCTCTTCCCCAAAGTCTCTGAAATGAGTCAAAATCAGGCCTAAAAAAACAGTTGTTTGTTTGCCCTCTTCCACGCCCCTTAATCGCCAAAAATAAGGGTGGTGCTTATAAAACAAGCTTTTTTTTTTTAATTTAGAAAATCCCTACTTTGTAAAAATCCCTAAAAATTGGTGTGATAACCACTTTTGCCGGTTGAATCTTGCTGTTACTACAGAGAAAATGAATCTCACTGCCCACAAGAGCTTCAAAATATAAAGTTGTCTGCCTGTTTGTAACGAGCGTGTCATTCAAGGGACAAAAATCCCAAATCACACAAAAAGCACGAGTGAGATATAAAAACTGAGCAAAATAAAAGTAACCAACAATCTGAAAATGAAGAGAAGTATTTAATTCTGTTCTATAAATGTTCTTGATACTTAATCCTGTGGAAGCCCCACACCCCCACCCCTCAAAAAAATCAGCCTGCCCCTCTCTTACAATTTTTCACAAGAAAGAGCAAACAACAGAATATTTTAGGCCTCATCTTTTACCTGAAATATGCTTTTCTTGCTTGAATTCCTGATGGTGATTGTATATGAATATTCTCATGTATGCACTTGTTTTCACAAAATAAAACTACATAAGCTTACACTGACGAGAAAAACATTCTCTAAGCTAATAGACACCTCCCGCTTTAAAGGATTAGTTTAGGGGTCAAGCAAGTTCATCTTATGTTAAAGAGGACTTCAAAGAAACAAAATGGTGAAGAAAGCTTTCAAAATTCTATTCCGTTAAGAAGATATTCAAGTTTAAAGTTTGATATCATTTGTGTGGAAGTGACTGAAATCAAGACTTGTGACAAATTCTTTCATATTTTGTCCTGCAATTTTGTTGCTTAAAAGCATTGGATACGTCAGGAAGGTAGTAAAACATAGTCTAGCACAGGTAATTATGATTTATCACTTGATGAAAATTAGGAGGAAAATAATTCAAATAGCAAAAAAAGTTATATTTGTATTCTTAAAAATACATTAGCAATTGTTAAGCATGTGAGCATGATGGCACCAGCCTATAGCAGACTTTCTACACTAGTCATTGCTACACAGATAAGACAGAGCTTTAAACTTGAATATCTCCTTAACAGAATAAGGTATTGAAGCAGTTTCTTCACCATTTTGTTTCTTTCAATGTCCTCTTTCATATAAGATAAACTTGTTTGACCCATGAACTTATACTTTAACCATTCCTTTAACTGTATGAATAATTTCAAGAAATATTCCCATGGTTTTTAAAGGAACATTCCCATGGTTTTTAGAGCAATATTCCCATGGTTTTTAAAGGAATATTCGCATGGTTTTTCATACAATTTTAATCAAAAGAGCATACTTTTAGAGCCAATTTGGTACAACAATCAGGTTGATATCATGTTCCGTTCAGGAGATATGGATTTTTGAAGATTTCTCAATTGCATTTTAAATTCCATTGCAAATGTTTATGTATTTCTTTAAACATTCAGTGGTTGTTTCTGTATGATTAGAAACAATTTTCCAAATGTTATTGAAGTAGGGTATTTTTGGCAATGTATATTAATACCTAACTTTCATCTATTTATTTTTCTAGCAGGTTTTACTAATAAAAAAGGATAGATTTAAATAAAATACATCAACTTTGTGGGAGAATGTGTTGCTGTGATGTCATACTGAGCCTGTTCCTATTCATTTATTGGCATTTTTCATGAACCATAAAATTTGAATATCTTTTGGTAGGAATTACATATCAAAATGATTTTTGTACTAAATTGTTTCTAAATTTGATCTCTTTCTTATTAAAGTCTACTAAAAACATGGGAATATTCCTTTAAGAGGCTGTTACACTAAGAAACATGCTTCAGAAATAGCTGCAAACAGTTCAGGCACTCAGAACCATGACCTGGCGTTACTCCTTATATTTTTCCAAAACATGTTTTTATCACAAAAGTACTAAACTGAAATCACTTACACTGCTGCCTCCTGAGGACCACTGACCAAAATGCTCCATTTCTTCTACAAAGTCAGTTGTAAACTTTCTAGTGAACAGAGGGAAGTAAAACACGTCTGTACAAGCCTCTTCTAATTGGACTCCAGGCACAAGAGCTTTGGCATAATCTGGATGTATGTACTTCTGTTCCCAATCCTGGAAAAAATATTAATAAAGAGAGAATTTGAGAACAATAAACAATGCATGACGCCACTGGTGATAGAAGGATTTTAAAATTAAGTATCAATATCAAAGAATAAATATAAGGCATGAAATACGATACAATTCCTTGACTATTTATAACATGTCTTGCACATATATTACAAACAACCACTACCTTTTTTCTCCTGCTCACTTTTCAATGTCACTTTGAAGTAATCACTTGGTTTCCATTAATCAACTCCTCAATCTTCTGCTCATAATGCCATCTTATACCCCACAAAAACCAAAATCCTATACCCCCAACAGTCCCAAGCCAACCTATTCACCCAACATAACCTCCCTATCATATCCTATCCACCTACCATCCTCTAATGGAAACCCAGGATAGGCACCTGCTTTAAGGCCTAATGGCTCAGAGGATTTAGCTTTTACAGCTACTGTTGATTTTGGTACTCTAAATGCCATTGATTGAAAAATTGATCAATTGATTTTCATGAGAAGCATAAAGGTGACCTACTGAACTAAGAAATCTGAAAATGTACTTGAAATAAATAAATTAAAAGTAATACACATAAGTTGACTAAAAGTCTGACAAAGGTTAAGGTCACTGAACTTACCCACTGATTGTTTGTAATCTCCCATAGGTCGTTGTGTAGATGGGTGGTCTCAATGTCGTCTGTGTTGACAAAATGACCCATTTGATAAATATTGATAACGTAGATGAAAATCCCCTGAAAGAAAAAATCACAATCCCTTCATTGAAACTATAAAATTGCTTACAAATTGATACACAATATTGATTCTAGGTATAAAAAATATCATAAGTTGGCTCCATAATCCACTGAAAGGATTAGTTCAGTGGCCATGTAACTTAATCTAATACTAAAGAGAATATTAAAAAAAAAAAATGGTGAAGAAAGCATTCCCAAATCTTATTCTGTTAAGGGGACATCCAAGTTCTGTCTTATCTGTGCAGAAATGACTGGTGTAGTAAGTCTACAATGAAAGGTTGGCGCCCTTATCCTCACATTCTTAACAATTGTTAATGTATATTAAAGAAAATTTATTTAACTTTTTTCCTTTTTGAATTTTTCACCTCTAACTTTCTTCAGGTGATAAATTACAATTACCCTTACTAGATTATGTTTTACTACTTTCCTTTAAAGCTGCAAAATAGCAGGGAAAATTATGATAGAATACTTAAAGACTTTGAGGCATCTGAGGCTGTGACTTCACAAATAGTCTGATTTCAGTCGTTTTTACAAATGATACCAAACTTTAAACTTAAATATCTCCTTTAACGGAATAAGATTTTGAATGCTTTCTTCACAATTTTTTTTTTTTTTTTTTTTTTTTTAATTTTTTGAAGTCCTCTTTCATATAAGATGGACATGCTTGACCACTCAACTTATCCTGTACCTCAGAATCAAGAACAATTTTATCATTAGGTATAGGAATGCTTGAACATGGACCATAAGTTTCAAAAAAGAAAGATACTGCTAACATCTGCAAGACAAATTCTAATTAATTGGAAGAATGGATCATTTACATATAAATAAGAAGTAACAAGAGCCCAAGAATAGACCGCTGATGTACACCACATGATATATCTTTGAAAAAATAACGAGCAATTATCAAACAAAGAATTGCTTACGATTTGATAACAAATAATTAACAATGGCTATACCATAATCTATTAACTTAATACCAAATCTTACTTTGCTTCAATTTAAGTTGAATAAAAACGTTCATTTTACTACTATTAGGTTTTGTAACAATGTTTGTTTAGAGTCACTTCTACACCAATGTGGCAAAACTTTACACTTATGTCCTTAAAGAAACGTGATTTGAGAACACTTATTTGTTCTCTTCTTAATAACATGAACATCTATAAATGCCCCATGCAACATCTACTTCTCACTTAAGGTGGGATTCAATTAATTCACGAAACTCACCCTCTCCCTCAGATGCATGCAGAATGACATATCTGCATCATACAGCCCCTCTATGAAGGAGGGGTGTTCAGGACCTCTCACTCTATCCCCCTTCACAAGGTACGTACTGGACACAAATGGTACATTCCAGACACCCCTGCAAAAAATGGACAAAATCATGGCCGCTGCTCCTACTGATTTAGAGATATGCAATCCAGAACAGACATACACAACTGTACAGATAAAAGTAATAAACTGAGATTATGACCTTTATAACACTTTTATTATAGGAGATAATATTTGTTTCATTTGTAATGGGAGATGTGTGCATTGATTCAAGGTGAAGGAAACAATAAGTGATAAGTGTTTCCAATTGTAATTTAATAATTTTGTTCTCCATCATTTGATCATTTTTGTGAACTTCCAGCATTCCATTATTGGTAGCTCAGTTTAATAGTGGATTATAATGGGGTAGAAGAGGGCATTTGTCTCTGGTTCTGTATGTTGACTGGCCCTGCAAAAATTAGACAAAAAGTCATAGACTTAAGAAGCTGCTTGGGCTCGTTTTTCTGCTTATTTTGTTTCACTTGACTTTCATCATCAATTTTTCCGAGTTTGGTCATTTTCTTTTGCCATGCATGGGGACCTTCGCGGAATCTCATTCTTCACTCCAGACAGCTTTGGTCCTCTCCAGATTGATGCTGAGACCAGCCTCAAATTATTTTTGCCCCCAAAATAAAATCTTTACACCATCTCCCACTCATCCTTTGGGAAAGTGGCCCCTGGTTGGGTGGCATGCATTGTCCATTATATGAGGATATGAAATGGCAGTTCAGACAGCAGGGTTCTTCACTCCTGTCTGGTTTTTAATTTCTCTTTGAAAATAACAAAATAGTGAAAACATGGTGTTTATACTAAAGGCATATAAATAATATACTAACATGTAGGGATGTGCATTTTTGTTTGATTCAGTAAACGATAAACGATCCATTTTACCGATCATTTATCATTTACACGATCACATGCCAAAAATTATGGAAATTTTCGCAAAACTGGTTCTATCCTTACAATTACCACAACATAACCATCGCGCTCGCCAGCCCAAAAAGAAGTTAAGCAATGTCACAAAACTTGAGTAGGGGACCTATATTAAGTCTTTAAATTACTTACCCAGACTGGTTCCCACTGTATTTATACAACCTTCTAGGAAAATGGCCAGGATGTTTGCAAACCACGCTAAAAATCTCAGCAACTTTGAAACATTTTTGTTAATTTATTTTGCAATATTTTTTTTTTTTTGCATAATTTATTTGACTCATCAGATTATCTTTGCATTTATATGTAGTGAAATTGGCAATCAATGCTTTTCTGTCTGTGTATTTCTGGGTCCATTTTACAGCTTGTAAAACAAGTGTTAACCTAAATCAGATTTATGCCAGACCTAATACAAAATAGTCATGTAGCAAGGTTAATCTGGCCTTAGCCTCTACATCAAGTAGCCCTAAATTCGGCAAATCAAAGTGAAAGATAAGTGCTAATGTAACTCCTGTATTAAAAAGATTAAATCCATTGTTGATCGTTCATTAAGTTTGAATTGTAAGATCATCGATTTAAAGTTGTGTCTGTGGTGTGAATGATATCGATTTTTAATGCAAATAATCGTTGGGAAATAATAGGGGCACTTTCTGGGTGATTTTTCCATGTAAACGATGCATTAATTTTCAAACGGTAAACTATGTTTTGGATTGTGTACATGATAATCAGTCACATCTTTTACTGACATGAAATGACACACAAGGTTGTCCATAAACAAACAAAAAGAGGTGAACAAGACAAAACCTTACTTCCTGTTTCCTTTCACAATGTCGATGTAATCTTCCGATCGAGCATAAAAGCCATCTTCGTTCAGACTACCCCAAAAGTTGGTCCATAGCTTGCCCATCAGGGGCACCATGGGGGCAATAACAGGTCTGCGGGTGAAACAAGGACGTCTAATTTAGATCCTGTTATATCATGGTCTTTGGAAAAAAGAACCAACACTGGCTATATAACTATAATGTATTCAAAACAACAAAAAGAGCAAGAAAATCCCATCAAATTTTTAGTTCAAATATAAACATTTAAAAAAATGTGTACATTCATTTTTTAATGCTGTCTTAAAAATGTCTTAATTCTGAGAAAGAGTTTTCCATTTGTTACAAAAGACAAAAAGAAAAGACATTCTCATGAAGTTTATTGACTGAAAATAATAATAGAAGTTTATAGAGACAATAACTGAAGATATATCAGTAGTTGGGACAATAGGTGGCATTTATTGATTGTAGACGTACCTAAACTCTTTGAATAACATTTAAAGGTATATGGACAGGTAGCAACCACTTTGCATAAATTGATACAAATGTCCTTCATAAACACTCACCACTAACACTTTCTTACAAAAATCAATCCCAAAATGTGAAAAATCTGGCTTATATTCTGGTCTCCAAATGTATGCTCATTACGTATTTTGTTTTTTTCGTGACGTAAGGATAGGACAGTACAATACTAATGTTATGTGAGTTACAGTGCAACATACAGTAATACTTACAGCCTAACGTATCAAGTGAAGTTTGTCATTCATAAAGAAATAATGGATCGGAACTTGAGTCGATATGTCCTCTTTATCCACAAGAAAAAAATCCACAAAATAATTAGCATATAATAAAGTGATATTCTTTTTAAAGGTCTGATTAAATGAAACTGATAATTTAGAGTAGCCTAGGTCAATGTGACACTGTGAAATTATGCATTGTAGGCCTCGCTGTGTCCTTATTCTTACGTCACACACCTTATTTTAATAGTGTAACTCCAGCCGTTACTTAGGGCTTAATTTCTCACTTTTTCACGAATATCTCAGAAACGAGTAGAATTTTTTTGACATAATTAAGGCAAAATCTCTACCTGTCCACATACCTTTAATTGTTTTGGTTGTTTTTATGCAAAGCACCCTGAGCATTATTTATTGGGGATAAATACAAGAATGCTGATTGATATATATTTCAATAACTAGATAACATCTATAGACCTTTTCAAGCTGAGTTTAGCCAAATGTGATTTCTTCAATACTTCGACCAATCAACTGCTGGGGGAATTTTCCCTGTTTTCAATCAATCAGATGCAGGTTTGGAAAAAGAATATTTTAAGCAAGATTCTCCCGGTGTGCAATTGGTCCATTATGGACACGTAAATCTCGGACATGTGACATTATTTAAGTTATTTAGTTTTACGGAAATTATTAATTCAGATTTGATAAGGTCTATAGACCTCCATGGCAGAGTGGTTAAAGCTTCAGCTTTTCCTAATATCGTTCTGATATTGATTTCTAGTGAGTCTCCAACCAGTGATCCACAACTGGCAGTGGGTGTCTTGATCTAAATCCTCCAATGGAGGTCTGTTATAACATTTTCCACCAAACTGATTTTTAGAGTTCATGTTTTTCTTGTAGAACCCCATCCCCAATACAAACTACTCCAGAAATCCTTGGCCCACCAGCATTCCTTCCCCCAGCAACACATTCATCTAACTCTTAATCTATCAGGGTGACTTGCATTCTTAATGCCTTTTCCTTATCTATCTTTGGTAAAATTTCAGGCAAGAATCACATTCTGTCATGTTCTTTTATGCCACAAACAAATTAATTTGCTTTGATTTTCTTAGAGGTTGTAAAATTGACTGTTTGGAATTCCTTTCATGGCATGAATGCACTGACCACATTCCAATGCAATATTTCAACTGTCCCCACTATCTCCCGTGAAACATTCTCAACCCTTAACTTACATGTATGTCCTCCCATTCTTATGTACCCCAAATTTTAAACACTTTTTCTTGAAGCAGTGACAAATCCATATCCCATATTTTATTACGTCTTGAAATATGATAATGACAAACAAACAAACAAACAAACAAACATCCTTCCTCCAACCTTATTGGCATAATTAAATAATCAAACTAATACCAAACTAAAATTTTAGCACTTTCCTCTGTCTGCTTGATAATTCCACCATGCCTAAAATTTTGTCAAGTTCACCCCCACCCCCAATACAATCTATCTCAGAAATCCTAGACTCACTAAGTTTACCACCAAATCTCTTCCTCACTTTTAATCAGTATTTGCCATTTGCATTATAGACACTTCAGGGTTATCTACTTTCATTGTTTTCAGTTTTATTCAGGCTAAGCATTCATTGTTCTTTTTTGTTTTGATTTTCTTTGATACCCAACCACTAGATTTGATTTTCTTTGATACCCAACCACTAGATTTGATTTTCTTTGATACCCAACCACTAAATTTGATTTTCTTTGATACCCAACCACTAGATTTGATTTTCTTTGATACCCAACCACTAGATTTGATTTTCTTTGATACCCAACCACTAGATTTGATTTTCTTTAGATAAATTTGATTTTCTTTGATACCCAACCACTAGATATGATTTTCTTTGATACCCAACCACTAGATTTGATTTTCTTTGATACCCAACCACTAGATTTGATTTTCTTTAAACCCAAGATTTGATTTTCTTTAATACTAAATTTGATTTTCTTTGATACCCAACCACTAGATATGATTTTCTTTGATACCCAACCACTAGATTTGATTTTCTTTGATACCCAACCACTAGATTTGATTTTCTTTAATACCCAACCACTAAATTTGATTTTCTTTGATACCCAACCACTAGATATGATTTTCTTTGATACCCAACCACTAGATTTGATTTTCTTTGATACCCATCCACTAGATTTGATTTTCTTTAATACCCAACCACTAAATTTGATTTTCTTTGATACCCAACCACTAGATATGATTTTCTTTGATACCCAACCACTAGATTTGATTTTCTTTGATATCCTACCACTAGATTTGATTTTCTTTAATACCCAACCACTAGATATGATTTTCTTTGATACCCAACCACTAGATATGATTTTCTTTGATACCCAACCACAAGATTTGATTTTTTTTGATACCCAACCACTAGATTTGATTTTCTTTGATACCCAACCACTAGATTTTCTTTTCTTTCGATAGCAATAAAAGGATTGCCTGGAAATCCTTTCAGGGCATGAATTCATTGTTCAGCGCATTCCATTGGAAGGTTTGCAACTAGAAATCTTGACACATCTCATCCCAAAACATCCCCACCCCTCCATTTGCACCCTTCCCCTGTCCCAATATGTCTCAAATTTTAAACACCTCTTCCATAAGCAGCAAACGTAACACACACAATATTTTATCCAAATCTAATCATCAGTTTATGAGATATCTTAATGGCAACACACAGACAAAAAACAAACACAGGCGAAAACATAACCTCCGTCCAACTTTGTTGGCGGAGGTAAGCAGTACAAACGAGAGTAAATAAAAATCCATTACAATTCAAGAGACTCATACTGCATGCAACCACATAAGAACCCTTTTCTTAAGAATATATACTTATTTAGTTTGTAATACTTATGTGCCCCCTCGTGACTCACTTGTTTTGTTCAATAAGTAGCTTCAGCACCTTGGGATTGGTGAACCTCACGTTTCCATCCACAGTGAAAATGTAATCACAGTTCAAGTCATTGCAATGCTTTCTGTAGAAGAGGTAAATATTCAATATCAATAATATTAACAGTAATGATTCTACACACCCTCTGACACGCAGTACAATTTGCAAAACCACAACAACAACAACAACAACAACAAAACAGGAATTAATGGAACAACCAGAAAACCAAAGCTTTTGAGGTTTTGATGCGCAATATGGATTTTAAGTTTTAACTACTTGTACAATAAATTTTAATACGCAATGGGCTCAAAATAACATTAATAACAAAATACCTCAGTATTAACAAGAATGGAATTTCTTAATTACTTAAATTAAACCATTGTTATCCCATTAACATGAACTTTCTAACAACATATCTATTTCAAATATAAAACAAAACAGACATGCGAATGTTAAAATATGAGCATTTAAAGATTTTACATTAAGCCCCATTTACTTATTAAAATTCATGACATTGTCACCAAAAACAATAGAGCACATTTACTGACCATGGGCTATCTGTGTACCACATATGAACTGAATCCCATGGATCGTTCTTGAGATCATGTGTTTAGCTCTTTTCAACAATATCATGATAAGCCCTGCCCACTATGCATATTAATGAAATTCAACATGTTGAACATGAACATGAACATGTACACACTAGCTACCAACATAATTACACTAAATATGAAGCAAAACAGACATGCAGTTATTCAAATGTGAGCGCTTTAAGATTTTAATATTAAGCCCCGCCTACTCATTAATATGCATGACACCCAAAACAATACAGCACATCTACGGACCATGGGCTATCTGTGTAATGTATATGACATGAATGCGGCGTATTGTTCTTGAGATATCATGTTTATCAGCTAGCGTCACCCACCCATACACCCACATGACCGCATAAGTTCCTGATGCTATCACATCATAACCAAAAATGTCTGTGAGTTGACGTTTGTTTTATAAGTAACTTGTTGCAAGAACTCATATTCAAAGGGTATACAATTCTCAAAACCTTTCCTCAGATTAGAATGTAAGGTATACTGTATTTAAGACAACATGATGATTTAAAGCTAATGTGATTCCAATTTTAGTACAGCAGCTGTGTTGAAAATTTCTTGTAAAATGGTTGTTTTTAATCAATTTTGCCAGATTTTCAAATAATTTCAAAAAACAATTACACATGTCACATAGTGGCATCCTCTCTTCGTATAGAGACAAACACTTTTTGTTTACAATAATTGTTTGTGTTTATCTTTAACTGCAAACAATCAAACAAAATTTGAGCCTATTAAAATCATAAATACATAGCATATAGAAACATCAAATTGAAACAATCAAACAAAAATTCCCATTAAAATCAGCTCCAAATTGACCACTGGATATTTTCAATTTTCAGGCTGAAGTACTCAAATATGCAAATTATGCCATATGATGCATTCCTCCATTTTCTAAGGTAAATAAAGTTTTAAGGATCAAAGTTGACACTAATAATAATCAATTTGCTCAAACCACAATAAATAAATCTAAGGCCTAAATTTTGTTTGCCCTTTCTTGTGAAAATTGCAAGGGAGGAGCAAGTTAAATTGGATTGGGGTGGATGGGGGCAGGGGTGGATGGGGGCAAGGGGTGGATGGGGGCAGGGGGTGGATAAGGGTGTAGCTTTAGGAGTGTTTTTACCAGTTAAGCTCTTAGGAGTTTTTTAGAGCACTTCTTTTTAAATCATACCTTTTGAATATATTTTGTAAAAATTCTTGTTTTTTCTCTAAATATTTTTCTTGTTACAATCTTGTTACACAGTATTTTGTAAATTGATTGCCCTAATGCATATGATGTAAAGAAACAAATAAATCAAATTGAAATGACCTTTATCATGACAACACTTTTAAAACAACACTGGTTCACTCAGGGTTCACATCAAGAACACCTATAAAACAGAATGAAAACAATTCACTTCATTTTCAGATTGTTGGTTATTTTCATTTTGCTCAGTTTTATATCTCTTTTTGTGTGATTTGAATGTTCTTTTCCTGCCTGACAACTCGCTACAAACAGGCAGGACAATTTTGTATTCTATCAGTCAATCACAAGCTCTTGTGGGCGGGGCTTCATTTTCTCTACAGTAACAGCAACGAGCAAAAGTGGAGCCATGCCATTTTGTGGATTTGTAGGGATTTGTACAAAGCGTGGGGAAATTTGAAAATTAAAAAATATATATATATATTTTAAAATGCTGTCCCTATTTTTGGCAAGTTAGGGCAGTGGAGGAGGGAAAACAACAAACTTTTTTCAGGCCTAATGATAGGAAAAATGTTATTAAGTCATCAATGGTTTAATTTTCAGTAAAAATAAACATAAAATGTGGGGACTAAAAACCACTGGTTACAAAAGTTTGAACTTGTTCTTTTCATGCTCTTTCACATACAGCATTATTTCTACCTAATATTATAACTTTGGAAGTAAAGTATCAATGCCGTTTCTTAATTTAAAGGACATTTAGAATAAACGAAAAAGAATGAATCACATGTATAAATATTTGAGGATTAAAGGAGCACTAAACCGAAAAGTAAGGGCGCTAATTTTGCGAATTTCACAGATATATTATCCATGACAAATCAATAAACTGTGAGGGCAAAGATCACTTTAATATTCATATTCACCAGAAAATTGCTATGTCACTGGGTGCTAAATAAGCATTTGAACCCCTAAAAATACACCCTCACTTATCGGTCTAGTGCTCCTTTAATTAAATGATGCTTACATTGCCTCATTTCTAGCAGTGCCCTCTGTGAGGTTTGAGGCTGGAATGATGACGCGTGATGACCTGTAGATGCCCTCCCCCTTAGCAGCAAAGTTTTTCCCGTCATGATAATGGAACATAGTCTGAAATGAAGAGTCATTAAAAATCCCATCAAATCTGATTAAAGTTTGTCATTTTACAGCTTTGTGAATTCCATGAAAATTTATGAATTGAATCAGTTGAATGGATGTTCATTTTCATTTGTAGATATATGTTTTTGACCCTCTTATCAGAATAGTTTGAAATAAATAAGACAACAGCTGAACAAAGGTCACCTGTGATCTCTGAGACAGATCACCTGTGGTCTCTGAGAGAGATCAGCTGTGACCTCTGACACAGATCAGCTGTGACCTCTGACACAGATCAGCTGTGGTCTCTGAGACAGATCAGCTGTGGTCTCTGAGACAGATCAGCTGTGACCTTTGACACAGATCAGCTGTGGTCTCTGAGACAGATCAGCTGTGATGTCTGAGACAGATCAGCTGTGGTCTCTGACACAGATCAGCTGTGGTCTCTGACACAGATCAGCTGTGACCTCATGACACAGATCAGCTGTGGTCTCTAAGACAGATCAGCTGTGAC
This sequence comes from Chiridota heheva, assembly GCA_020152595.1. Taxonomy (NCBI): domain Eukaryota; kingdom Metazoa; phylum Echinodermata; class Holothuroidea; order Apodida; family Chiridotidae; genus Chiridota; species Chiridota heheva. The sequence continues at coordinate 57,221 of JAIGNY010000268.1, read as the reverse complement.
CTCTGAGACAGATCAGCTGTGGTCTCTGAGACAGACCACCTGTGACCTCTGAGACAGACCACCTGTGGTCTCTGAGACAGATCAGATAATCCTGAAAATATTGTTTGTTTACTGCAACATACTGTACCTTGAGTTGGTCGGTAGGCAGATGAAAAAATAATTTTAGTCAAATAAAAGAATTTCTGTACACTTTTTCCTACTTATAACTTTAAGACCAAATAAAAAATGACTTGATTAGGTAGAAATATTGCTGGGTCGGTAGTAAACAATCTTTTAAAGATGACCTTGTAAATAACAATTTACCATTTCATACAAAAAAGTTAAATATATTTTTCTTCTACTCACATTAACAAATATAAAGAGATCAATTTTGTCCTTAGGATAGTCTAAGTTTTCAATCCCTTCAAAGTACTCTTCAATAAAAGGAGCTGGGACGATTAAAAACAAAGCAATGACCACTGTTGGATAGGCACTTTCCTGCAGAATAAGGAGAAATATATAATGTAATCATAATAATAACAAAAAATAGCAGCAAATGGCAACAATCTTTACAGGTCTATGTGCGGCAAAAAATGGTATTATTTATTGTCTAGTTAAAACTGCTTATGGCGGCTCGTCTCAGTTCGTACATCGTTGGTCTCTGTAAAATTGGGGGATGCAGAGCTTTTACTAGACTTCCAATTCTGGAATGCACAACGGTCCCTGAATGTTTATACATGTGCATACATAGCGTTGTGTGTGTGTGTTAGGGGAGGGGGTATGGGGGGGGGGGGGTCGGGGGTGGGGGTGTCGGGGGGTGTGGTGTGTGTGAAGATTCAATTGTAGTGATGTTATAACAATCTACAGGAAACTTGTTTTTACAATGTATTTGTTAGAAAGAAAATAGTGGAAGTGAAAGATTAAATAAGTTAATACTACAATAGCAGTCACCAGACAAAAATTACAATGAGCAAAAAAAGAAAAATGGTTTGGGAGTGAATCAAACCTACAATGAACTATTAATACAAATATTCAATCGAGATTGTTATATTGTCTGTTTTGGAAAATCATAAACTTGGTTTTCTTAACATTAAGGGAATAGTTTATTGGCCTTAAACCAATCAGAGACAAGAGCAAGTTCATTATTAAGTATATGAATGCTTGAACATGGATTGTTATTTTATGGTTTATATTAATTAAAACCCCAAGCTTAACTAAAGCTTGATATAGCCCAGTCTGTAAGGTGATGGATTTTGAATTTTTTTCAACCATCATGCTCCAAATTTTAAAGAGGCAAAATCTTCATACGCACACAATGTTTAGAACTCAATTCAAATTGTTTGATTGGTTGAAATTTGAACCACTTACTGCATAATTCATTGGCATTTATTTTATGGTATATATTAAATAAAACCCCAAGCTTAAATAAAGCTTTATACAGCCTGGCCGGAAGGGCGATGCTTTCTATTTCACCATATTGTTTCGTTTTAAGTCCTCTATCATATAAGAGGGACTTGCTTGACCACTGAACTAATCCTTGAAACATAATGAGAATGGCTTTAGGAGTTGATTGTGGCTACAACTCAGTCAAACTCACCATGTCATTGATGAAGCCTTAAAGAGAAAATTGTAAATGGATTGCCAAATTTTAAAGTCGACAGTTTACAAGGAAGAAATAAACAAAACAGGAGAAAATAACAAATTTCTAAGAAATTAACTCTGCAAATTAAAGAGCTTCTTTTCTTCAAATTCAGAAATAAAGTTTTGTTGAAGAAACACTACCTTCAATGTAATAGTTAAGTAGCCACACCCACAATTAAAGAGCTATGGTGGAGCTTCACCTCCTCTACCATGTTTGCGATACTGCTGATAAGGAGTGCTTGGGACCAAAAGTGACAGCTCTCAAAGATTGTTGCAGAGTCACACAATATCATCCGTTAATGGGGCTAAATGTAAAAGCTGTATAAAGCTTTAATTTAATTTCTCTTAAATCAGGTTTTTACTATCTCTCTCTTTATATAGTCTAAATCTTACAATTAAAGATTACACTCCTGATAAAATTTATATATATATATATATATATATATATATATATATATATATATATATATATAAATATATATATATATATATATATATATATATATATACATATATATATATACATATATATATACATATATATATATACATATATATATACATATTTATATATATATATATATATATATAATATATATATATATATATATATATATATATATATATATATATATATATATATATATATATATATATATATCTAATATATATATATATATATATATATATATATATATATCTATATATATATATATATCTATATCTATATATATATATATATATATATATATATATATATTTATATATGTATATATATATATATATATATATATATATATATATATATATATATATATATATATATATATATATATATATATATATATATATATATATATATATATATATATATATATATATATATATATATATATATATATATATATATATATATATATATATATATATATATATATATATATATATATATATATATATATATATATATATCTATATCTATATCTATATATATATATATATATATATCTATATATATATATATATATCTATATCTATATATAAATTCAATGATTGGGAAAGAAAATCCTGCCAATATTTTTTGACAGTGTTGATTGTATCCTGAATGAATTTCAGAGATTGATTTCACGAAATGTTTCATACAGAAGAGACTTACCTCCATTTGCGTGAGATCAATCCTGTCCTCACCGCACGCCAGGCAACCTTTGGCCTGAGTCCACTGATTGGCTAAGTAGTTTCCCAACCTGTTTAAATGTATCTAAAATGACAAATTGGAAGTTATCATTTATCCTCAAGTAAGTTATAAATATTGAGTCATGCAATCTGGGATGTAATGAGCATGAACAGAAGGGAATGAGGGGGAAGGGACATTGTGCAATGCAAGTGTTATTTTCCCTTACCAAAACACCTTAAAAAGATGCCACTGAATCGTCCAGTCCTGCGAGATGAACATGGTTGGCCACTTAACTTATCATTTATCTAACATTAGGCTTATGCTGCAGACAAAGGCAAGAAATTCTAGAACATCAGCATTCCTTCCATGTTTACATCTTACACAATCATGTAGTCATGGCAGCAGCATATCTACACCTTTTTAAAGATTACCGGGTAGGAGCAAAGACACTCAATTTTCTTAATCTACTTCTTGTTCTATTTTCTTATTTCTCTGAACGATCATCAGCTATTTTCCGAATCAAAAATAACCATTTTCAGAAATTTTCCAGAATCATGATCAAGCATTTGATGTGACATTGCTTGACACAGATTGTCAAAATGAAAAGCATTAATAGGCTACTGTACAATTATCTATTCCATTTTTGCTCAGGATTTGAGTTCTGAAGGGGCAATTGCCCTTATGACTATCATACCAAGCCATGCCTATCAATTTCACCTGTTGCCCACAACATAGAAGTTGGGGGTGGGAGAGAGTCCCTAACAGCTCTGTATTTAGCAGCTGGTTACACTCCAGATGATGGCACCACCAGTGTGTACTTACTTTTGATGGTCCATTTCCATGCACCACTGCAGGCACAGTGTTGTACTCCGTGTTGTGAAGCATACTGTTAGCACCCTCAAACCGCACCTGGGCATCCTCTGGTGAGCAAAGAATGGACAGTCATAAATAGGTTTCTTTGATTTCTGAAATCTGATTGGCTAATAGGTGGTCTTGAGACACTACAATGATGTCATCCTTAGACTTAACTGCCATTTGAGACTGGCCATCATCACATTTATCCCCTAATTAGCAGATGCTCTTCAAATTGACCTAGCCATCCAATTTATTCTTATCTACAAATCAGTTTCACATTAAGGTGCAGGAATGCAGTCTTTTTTTGGTATTTTTAGCCTAACACATCATTTTTTTTCAAAAGGGACTTAATTTTGTAGTCCCAAAATGGACCTATTTTTTTTTTTGGCCTTTTTTGGCTTTTTTGGCCAAAAAGATATCCCTTTTTTCAAATCCCCCCCAAATTACACAAGAGGGGAACCCCCACCTCCACAAATACAATCTACATGACCTAAAAATGAATTAAAGCACTGCAAAAATCTAAATTTGCACCCTAAGAAATGTCCAATGATTCCAAATGGCATCATTTTGCCTTGTAACAAAACTTTCAAAAAATTTCATTTATTTTGTGATGCTAAAATTTTGAAGATTTTTTTTCTTCAAAATATATCAAATTTGTGAAATATCAAAAAAGTAGCATTTTTTCCTGAAATTGAGTTATTCAAAATTATGAATATAATTTTGTACCATGGACAATTAAAACCAAATCTCATTCTTAAATTCTACTCACCATGAGCACCATTCAAATTTAAGAACATCATCCCAAGATGGTCAAGCTTAATCTTCCAGGAAGTCTGTTGGTATAGAAAGTTTTCAATTGTTTATTTATACTTATCTCAGGCCTCCCAGTGACTCTTTTTTTAAATAAAGGTTTTTTTAAAGGTTGGAAAAGCTGAAATAAAGGTTTTTAATGGTTTTGGATTTAAATAAAAAGGTTTATAAAGGTTAACTCATGGAATAAATTTTCATACAATGAGCATATTCTGGGGCAAAAAGCAGTTGGTGGCGCCAAAAGTCCATTACTTACATGAAGTTGGAAACTTTATTTTGGTCCTGCTACTTTTTAAATGTGTGTTGAGAACAGATATGCTATAAAATGGATGTGTATACTTACCAATGAAGCTAAAACCTTGGCACTTGAATAATTTACCTTACTTAACTTTCAAAATAAAGCTTTTTAAAAGTTTTAAAGGTTATTTTGAAAGAAATAAAGGTTCAATTTGTCAATAAAGGTTTTTAAGGTTTTAAAGATTTTAAAGGTTTACCAGGAGCCCTGTTATCTTCAGGTCCACTATTACCCTTCTGATTCACTGATCAAAACCTTACTTCATCATCCCTGCATAGTAAGGGTGTTTACTATTATTCTGGATTCCCTGAGAATAATCAAATATTTCTAGTGTTTATACCAGTGCTGCATATTATTAATTTCAAAATTAATTAATTGATTGATTAATTAATCAATTAATTGAATAATCAATTAATTAATTTGCTGCATATTATAGATTAGCAGAGATGGAATTAAAGGAGCACTAGACCGAAATGTGAGGGCGCTCGTTTTTGCAAATTTTACAGATATATTATCCACAGCAGATTGATAAACTTCATGCCTCCATAGCCCACAGATCAAGTGGCAAAGGTCACTTGAATATTCATATTAACCAAAAAATTAATACTCTGTTGCGTGCTAGATAAGCATCCGATTTTTGAGGAACTCCAAAAATATATGCCCTCATTTTTCAGCCTATTGTGACAGAAATAATATTAAAGTAGTAAATACATCTCAGATTCATCAAAATGTATTCTATCATATTTTGTTCTGCGATTTTGAGGCTTAAAAATAAATGGATATGCACGGAAAGTAGAACAACAGAATCTAATAAGTGTAGTTATGATTTACCACCTGAATAAAGTTTGAGGGAAAATATTTCAAATAATAACAAGAACTGTCGGAAGGACTGCATGCTCGACTATTCAAAGGTAGTATAAAGAATGGGCTTATTGAGGGAAGTATATACAGAAATAGGGTAGAAGGGGCAGATGATTTCAAATTACTTGAGCTTTGAAAGATGCACTTACATTTTCATTTGCTTTGTTAATTTTCCCAACATTTTACTACAAGCTTCAAAATATCTTTTGAGTTTTCCCAGATATTCTAAGACAAAAAAAAAGCTCAAAGTTACCTCACCCAGTAACTCAGAAAACATATAAAAGTTAGCAGTCTTTATAACTACAACACACTCTTTTAGTTCTATCAATTGAACAACAGAGAGGAGAGGCCCTGACTTGCCAATATCAATGAAAGAATGTCATAAAGCCACCTTTTCGACTTGTACCCTCCCCAACCCCTACACATTCCCAGAATTACATCCTGGATTGTAATACATCCTGTTCCACATGCCAATCCACCCTGTTCTACATGCCGATCCACCTTGTCTAACATGCCAACGCATCCTGACCAACAATCTCACCCCACCCTGCCCTACATACAATTTCCCCTGTCCCACATGAAAACCGATCCTTCAGCTACTTTATCATCATGTCATCTTCTACCCCACATTCTGCTTATTGTTTATATTTCCCAAACCCCTAATTTTACATTCTTTAGAAGCAAAGAAACTTTTATTTGCTTCTTTATTCATGGCAAGACAAACGTTTTGGTTGCTATTCATGTCAGGAATGTCAATATCATGACAAAACTAGAAATGTTAAAGTCATAAGCCATACATTTTTTATCTCAGGTGAAAATTTTGCAGCAAAGTCTGATGTTATGAAATACCTAATTGATATGCACACTATACCTCACCATTAAGTATGAACAATGTTCTTTACATATACTGTATAATCATTTGTTTAAGCAAAATCATCATACCCACTTTAATTCAAGAGATACCACAGATACAGATATTTTCATTGCTAAAATAAGCTAATTAGTATCCACACACAACCTCCCAATCATGCTCAACTGAACAGTACCAATGCCCTCTACCCCTGTACCAACTTATTATATCAGGTTGAATATTTTATGCAAAAGTTTATTGTTATGCAAATAAAATAATCAACATGATATGATCATTACACCTCACCATTAATTGTAGACAATGCTCTTCACATATATGATCATTTGTGTAAACAAAATCCACACTCCCACTTTAATTCAAGAGATATCATAGATACAAGTATTTTCATTCTTATGCAAATAAGCTAATAAGTATGGACACACAGCCCCAAATCATGCTCTGAAACTTACCAGTGCCAATGCCATCTACAACTGTACCAAGTTATTATTTCAGGTTAAATATTTTATATGTAAGTCTATTGTTATGCAAATAACCTACTTAATATGCACACTACACTTCACCATTAAGCTAGACAATGCTATTCTCATATATGACCATTTGTGTAAACAAAATCCTCCTTCCCACTTCAATTCAAGTCATATCTACCCCTATGCCAAGACATGAATGTAAACCATTTATAACTTTAACCCAAACTTTACAAAAACTTTAACCGGATGCCGACACCGACGCCGAGGGTAGTAGAATAGCTCTACTATTCTTTGAATACTTGAGCTAAAAAATGCACACACTTTAACAACTGTAAAGCAAGTGAGGATTAGGGTTCAACAGTCCATAGTAGACTTATTACCAGTCATTTCTACACAAATGAGAATGAGCTGTAAACTTGAATATCTCTCTAACGGGAATAAGATTTTTGAAAGCTTTCTTGCACCATATTGTTTCTTTGATGTCTTCTTTCATATAAGATAATCTAGCTTGACCCCTGAACTAATCCTTTAACTCTATAGAGTCATCTCATGTTACTTGACTGCGCTACGCCAAATATTTTGTTTCTGTGTTGAGGTGTTATCACACACTCTGGTAAAGACCGTTACCTCACAACTTTCTTGAATTTTCAAAAAGCACTATTAAACGTTGTTGGATGTGTAGTTGGAATTATTAATAAAACTTCCACGGTTTTAAATAAAGGTGTTGAAAATTTTCCCCTTAAAAATCTGTCCGCGAAAAATTGTGACAGAAATAATATCAATGTTGTGAAAGCATCTGTATGTACTTCCTCGTTTGCAATTTAATGTACTTTTTATCAAATAATTACATTTTTAGAGCAAATATTTACCACATTTACTGTTGTTTATTCAAGAAATCTGAAAAAAAATACATTTTTTCTCTTTCTTCCCACTAATTCACGATTTTCCTGCGGCTACATCCACCGGAACCGTAGATGTTTTCCACTTAACGAGGGTCATCCCATGTTATTTACATCAGTCCTTTGTTATGCCAAAACCGTCAATTCTTTGTTAAGGTCACCTTTCTTGAATTTTCAAAAAGCAATTTAAACATTGTTGGATGCTTAAAAATGAGCATACCCCACCATAAGAATATGCAAATCCTTGGCAACAAAGGTTATTTTCACACCTCCCTATTAATTCTTTGGACCAATCATGACTCCTAAACAAGATTTGCACATTTATGAACAAACCACATTCTATATTCCTCCATGACCCCATTTATAACTTATAACTTGCATTTAGAATACCTTGCATCTAATCCCACAAACATAAAGAAAGAATGGCCGGTGTTCCTATTGGTTGCACAAGCCATAATGGGGCTTAAGGGCCCCGACTGGGTCAAGGTGTAGAACCCATTTGTAGAAAATTTGCATTTTTTCAAGCTTTTTAGCCTTCAAAATGCATGTAATTCATGTTGTTGAAACTTTTTACACATTTGATTTTAATTTGTATTTGTTATTATTTGTATACTTCCCATTGAGATGAAAGGCAATCCCAAGGTTTTCCAACCTTGATAACTTCTATGACTTTTATGTAAGCAAATGCTCACAATTCCAACGGTCCAGACATGGCCAGTGATGTCATGCTTCAGTGTATGAATGCAAAAAAGTTCATAGCACATATGCACTGAAGCATGACATCACTTGCCATGTCTGGGCAGTTGGAATTGTGGGCCTTCCCTCATTGAAAACTATCACACTAGTTCTTTATTGGATGGAAAACACATCAAGAACTTTGACAATTTCTAATTAGTGCAATTCTTTAAAACAATCCATGATTTTTAGAATCATAGACTATATTTCTTTCCTCCTGACTTTACAAAAAGATTTAAAGGCTTTTTGGTCATAAATTAACACACCGTATTTAATACATTAGGCGCCGCTGCTCTAAACGCCCAAACAACATTTTTTGACTGACTACATAATTTATTTCATTAATTTGAACACTTACAAAATATGTTTTGTTACATTATTACTAATTTTGCATCTGATTTTCACAAAGATTTTGTGGTGGTTAGTATAGAAGCAGTTCACACTATGCTGTTCAAATAGCACACTGTACACAGGCCGGAGCATGGGCGCTTATCAGGAAGAAACTTCGGGCCTAAAAAGTGGTGCAATTCCATTTTGAGAGAGAGAGAGAGAGTTGAACACACAATTACAATGACGGGGTCATCGCCTGCGTATTCGGTTATGATAGTACAAATGCTATCACGAAACGCTTAATACGACCCGGACGAGAACACAGATACGATGTACGGACAGACATAACATCAACAACCAAGTCAATGTCCACGGCCTTTGATAACCAGTTGTGGTGCACTGGCGTGTCTACCCACCCCAGGATTGAACCCGGGGCCTTGTGGTCTGTAGACAGGTATGATAACCGCTACACCACAGTAGGTAGACAATTCCATTTTGTAAGCACCCCGGGCTCTTATTACATCGAATACGGTAGGTTTATTCTTTGGCACTCCAGAAGTAAAGGATCAGGATTAAGAGTATGTCAAGGCAGTATATCTATATCAAGTATGGCTGTGCCTCATAACACAAGCACACTTTGTTTATCACAAATGGGTTGAGATAAAAACATATTAAAATTACCCTTTTATTCTCGTTGAGGTACAGCTTGGTGAAAAATAACTGGTCGTCTTCCAAATCACCGATCTCCTTATATGTGATGGCATTCCAAAAGTATGAAGCATACCCGATGTATAGGCCTGAGCAGAGGTAAGGGTAGCCTGCAATGGGTCTTGGGTACTGATCCTATTTAAGAGATAAAACTTCAATGTAACTTTGAAAGCTAAAGGTATGCTGCAGTAACTGTACCTGCCATAGAAATTGAACATTGTTTATATCACTCTTTGAAAAAAGTTTTATAAATAAGTTTAATAAAAACAAAAAGGGTAATTAGTTAGATGGATTGAAGTGTTTTATTTTCTGAAACAAGCACTTACTGTACTTTACCTACAATTATCAACAATTCTGTTGGGATAACCTGTGTCCACTTGAGTGTTTGGGGGATAACCTGTGTCCACTTGAGTGTTTGGGGGATAACCTGTGTCCACTTGAGTGTTTGGGGGATAACCTGTGTCCACTTGAGTGTTTGGGGGATAACCTGTGTCCACTTGAGCATTTGGGGGATAACCTGTGTCCACTTGAGCATTTGGGGGATAACCTGTGTCCACTTGAGTGTTTGGGGAATAACCTGTGTCCACTTGAGTGTTTGGGGGATAACCTGTGTCCACTTGAGTGTTTGGGGGATAACCTGTGTCCACTTGAGTGTTTGGGAGATAACCTGTGTCCACTTGAGTGTTTGGGGGATAACCTGTGTCCACTTAAGTGTTTGGGGGATAACCTGTGTCCACTTAAGTGTTGGGGAGATGACCTGTGTCCACTTGAGTGTTTGGGGGATAACCTGTGTCCACTTGAGTGTTTGGGGATAATCTGTGTCCACTTGAGCATTTTGGGGGATAACCTGTGTCCACTTGAGTGTTTGGGAATAAACCTGTGTCCACTTGAGTGTTTGGGGATAACCTGTGTCCACTTGAGTGTTTGGGGATAACCTGTTTGTCCACTTGAGTGTTTGGGAGATAACCTGTGTCCACTTGACTTGAGTGTTTGGGGTTTGATAACCTGTGTCCACTTGAGTGTTTGGGGATAACTGTGTCCCACTTGGTGTTTGGGGATAACCTGTGTCCACTTGAGTGTTTGGGGGATAACCTGTGTCCACTTAAGTGTTGGGGAGATGACCTGTGTCCACTTGAGTGTTTGGGGGATAACCTGTGTCCACTTCAGTGTTTGGGGGATAACCTGTGTCCACTTGAATGTTTGGGGGATAACCTGTGTCCACTTGAGTGTTTGGGGGATAACCTGTGTCCACTTGAGTGTTTGGGGGATAACCTGTGTCCACTTGAGTGTTTGGGGGATAACCTGTGTCCACTTGAGTGTTTGGGGATAACCTGTGTCCACTTGAGTGTTTGGGGGATAACCTGTGTCCACTTGAGTGTTTGGGGGATAACCTGTGTCCACTTAAGTGTTTGGGGGATAACCTGTGTCCACTTGAGTGTTTGGGGGATAACCTGTGTCCACTTGAGTGTTTGGGAAATAAATCAAAAGGCTGACATTTTCATGTGAGCTCAATTTAGAATTTAGAAATGACATTTAAAGAAGGAGAACAGAGAAATAGACAGGAGGTCACAAAGCTGGAGGCTTTAGCAAAGGAGATCAAAGAAAAGTGCTTCATCACATAAAAAACAACAACAAATCCCATCAAAATTAGTTTAGGTCTATTTTACAGCCTTCTGATCGTTTTAAAACTAATTATTAAAAAGAAAGAAGCAAATTTGCAAGTCATCCGCTTAATAGCTTTCCACTTGCATATGATAGTCCATAATATTGTAATCGATAATTGGAAGGATTGCAGGTGCCGTTGATAATTAGTTTATATTGGTTTGGTTGGTGAGGAGCCACGACAGTGCATGCTGGTCAAACTGTGCCAGAGAGATGAGGTGTAAAGAGTTTGGGGAGACAGTGTGGAGCGTAGAACATAGGTCAGAAGAAGTTTAGATAGTAGCTGGAGTGCTGCAGGAGCAAAAGGATTTTTGGGGGGGAGTTTTTTTCTTCGAAAGAGATTAGCAATGAATATGAAGGCGTTGAAAGATGCTCTGGGGAGGGTGATGAGTGGGCAATTTATGAGGATGTGTTTGACAGTAAAAGGCTTTTGGCAGTTTAAGTAGAGTGTCGGGGAAGAAGGCAGTAAGGAGGTGGGAGTGAGAAAGGTAGGTGTGGTTTATTCTAAGGCAGGTGATGTAGAATTTGTCTTTACGGGAGAGGTTGTGGGTTGTAGAGTATGGTGGGTTGGATGTTGTGGAGTTTGTTATCCATGTGGGTGCTTAGTGGGTGTCCCAATTGGTTTGACAGCATTCACAAACATGAGAAACAATAAGAAGTTTGATGTTGGCATGAATTTTGGGGAGTGGGGTAGGGGGGAGTTTAAAGGGTATGAATTATTGCAATGGAAACTTACAGCAAGAGAGTGGTCCGGCCAGATCAAATTCTCTGCAGAAAGACGAGGTTGGCATTCATGGATTTGAATTTACTGAGAATCTCATCTGCACCAGCAGTGAATATGACGTCATAGCTGCAGAAGAAAAGGAATTCAGACAGTGCTTTGGTAAAGGATCACTTGGCTGGAATGTGAAGGCGCATTATTCCTGAATCCCTTAAATATTTAAATACTTCTCTTGCAAGCAATAGTCGTTAAATAAATACTGTATTCCACATAATAAGTGCCCGGGGTACTTACAAAAATAAAATTGTACCACCTTTTAGGCGCAAAGCCAGGAATTGCATACAGTAGAATTCGATGAAACAAAAGGGAAAGATAGTCCTAGTTTAAGTAATTACCACAATTTTCTTCTCCTCATATTAAAAGGATTTCAGATAGCATACAAAATAGTATGAAAAGGAAATATATATACACAGCATTTAATTACTTATTGATGTTGGGATATATATAACGAGTCAAAAAATATTAGGTGGGAGCTTATTAGAGTAGATGCGCTTATTACATCGAATACGGTACGCACAAATTTTTCAGAGGCAAGTGCTTCTAATTTGTTTTCCCATTGGTTGATTCTTGGCTATGAAAACGTTGACATTGATACATGGTTTAACAAAGCGCAATGTCATTTGACCACAAGTGTTTCTCAATCCAAAACATTCACAGAGATTGAAAGAATGCAACTGTCAATCACTCTGTTCAAAGAAACAATTTTCGGTGCAGTAATTGTTATAAACATATTGCTTCAAATAATTGACCTCTATAGTTACCATCATTACATTGCAGCTCCTGTATCATCAATTGTTTAAGTAGGTACTACTAGGTAGGTAATGTGGTATTTTTTTCAACAGGCAAGCTTATTCATAGATGTTTTACCACTGTTTGATAAACTAGTCGAAGCACTGTTTTGTCACATATTTTGTTTATATGAAGTGCAAGTGTAAACAATAGCCACACCAAAAGATAACTAAGTACAGTAGCTCCAATGGGCCAATCAAAAGGTTTACTGCTGTTAAGAGAAATAAAAACATGCACACAAGATCACAAACAAAAATGAAGGGAATAGCAGAAAACAGAAAGTTAAAAACAAGCAAAATATAAGCATCACATGATGTGAAAATTAAGATACAAAACAAAATTAGCTTGCCAGACACTCCTTTGGACCTCATCTTAGCACCAAAATGAGTGAAAACCCAGTTTAGAAATTAGGGCCACATACACCCCATACCCACCCTCATTAAGTAAATGTTTTTGCAGCCCTAACTCATGCCAGCTGTCAAGAATTGTAAGCTGTTAGGAGGATGATAGATATCTTGCCTGTCTGAGAACTTTATAAACAGGTCTCTCCCCCCCCCATTCCCCTCTTCCCACAAATACCCATCATCACCCTCATTATGTGAATAAGAATTAAGCCACCTAAGCCGGTAGGAGGATAATAGATATCTTGCCTGTCTGATAACATAATAACCAGGTCCACCACCCCTCCCCACACACACCCATCCCCACCCCACTATGTGAATAAGAATTAACCAATGTAAGCTGTTGAGATAATGATAGATATCTTACATGTCTGAGAACCAGGTCCCCTACACACCCACACCCATAAACCATCATTATGTGAATAAGAATTTAACCACCTACGCTGTTAGGAAGATGATAGATATCTTGCCCGTGTGAGAACATAAAACCATGTTCCCCACTACACACACACCCATCCCCACCCTCATCATGTGAATACAAATCTGACATCACAAATTATACACATCCCCTCGCCACTAATACAACACCTTTCACCCTCTTTACCCACATGGCATTCCACATACCATCCCATCCTACCCTATAGGAAATCATACATGAAATCCAGATCGTCTTTCCACCACATGTAATCCTACATAACAAGCCACCATATCAATCAAACATGCTATGCCACCCACCTTCCCTGTTCCAATGCCATCCCACCCTGCCCCAATGCCATCCTGTCCTCCCATCCCATCCTGTCCCACAGGCCATTCCATCCTATCCCACATGCCATCACACCAGAAATCGAGATATCCTACCACATGCCATCCCTCCATGAACATGTACCACAAGCCATCCCTCCATGTACCACATGCCATCCCTCCATGTACCACATGCCATCCCTCCATGTACCACATGCCATCCCTCCATGTACCACATGCCATCCCTCCATGTACCACATGCCATCCCTCCATGTACCACATGCCATCCCTCCATGTACCATATCTTCATGTACCACATGCCATCCCTCCATGTACCACAAGCCATCCCTCCATGTAACACAGACCATTCCTCCCTGTGCCGCATGCCGCCATCCCTCCCTGTACCATATGCCGCCATCCCACCCTGCCACATAGGCTATTGCTCCATCCTATTCCACATGCCATCACACCTGAAATCCAGATGCCATTCCACCACATGCAATCCCACATACCAAGCCACCCTGTCCCACATACCATGCCACCATGTACCATACACAATCCCTGTTTAAATGCCATCCTGTCCTGCCCCTATGCCATCCTGTCCTGCCCCATGTCATCCTGTCCTGCCCCCATACCATCCTGTCTTGTCCCCATACCATCCTTCATTCACCTACCATCCTACATTCCCCAACCATCCTCCATTCACCTATCATCCTCCATTCACCTACCATCCCCCATTCACTTTCCATCCTCCATTCACCAACAATCCTGCATTAACCTACCATCCCACATTCACCAACCATCCCCCATTCACCAACCATACCCCATTCATCAACCATACCCATTCACCTACCATACCCCATTCATCAACCATCCTCCATTCACCTACCACCCCCATTCACCTACCATCATTCATTCACCAACTATCCTCCATTCACCAACCATCCACCATTCACCACCCATCCCCCATTCACCAAATATCCCCCATTCACCTACCATCCGTCATTAACCTACCATCCTTCATTCACCTACCATCCTCTATTCACCAACCATCCCCCATTCACCTACCATCCACCATTCACTTAGCATCTTCCATTCACCTACCATCCTCCAATCACCAACTATCCTCCATTCACCTACCATCCTCCAACCATACCCCATTCACCAACTATCCCCCATTCACCTACCACTCGTCATTCACCTACCATCCTCTATTCACCACCCATACCCCCATTCACCAACTATCCCCATCCACCTACCATCTGTCATTCACCTACCATCCTCCATTCACCAACTATCTTCCATTCACCTACCATCCTCCATTCACCAACCATCCCCCATACACCAACCATCCCCATTCACCAACCACACCCCATTCACCAACCACACCCCATTCACAAAAAATACCCCAATCACCTACCATCCTCCAATCACCAACCATCCCCATTCACCTACCATCCTCCATTCACCAAGTATCCTCCACTAACCTACCATCCTCCATTCACCTACCATCCTTCATTCACCAACAATCCCCCATTCACCAACCATCCCCCATTCACCAACCACACCTCATTCATAAAAAATACCCCAATCACCTACCATCCTCCATTCACATACCATGCTTCATTCACCTACCATCCTCCATTCACCAACCATCCCCATTCACACCCATCCCCATTCACCAACTATCCCCATTCACCTTGCATCCGTCATTCACCTACCATCCTCTATTCACCAACCATCCCCCATTGACCTACCGTCCTACATTCACCAACCATCCCACATACACCAACCATCCCCCATTCACCAACCACACCCCATTCATAAAAAAAAGAAACAATCACCTACCATCATCCAATCACCCCCATCCCCATTCACCAACAATCCCCATTCACGAACCATCCCCATTCACCAACCACACCTCATTCATAAAAAATACCTCAATCACCTACCATCCTCCATCTACATACCATCCTTCATTCACCTACCATCCTCCATTCACCAACCATCCCCATTCACCCCCATTCACCAATTATCCCCCATTCACCTTGCATCCGTCATTCACCTACCATCCTCTATTTACCAACCATCCCCCATTCACCTACCATCCTCCATTCACCAACTATCCTCCACTAACCTACCATCCTCCATTCACCTACCATCCTTCATTCACTAACCAACCCCCATTCACCAACCATGCCCCATTCACCAACCACACCCCAATCATAGAAAATACCTCACTCACTTACCAACCTCCATTAATCAACCATCCCCCATTCACCACCCATCCCCCATTCACCACCCATCCCCCAATCACCAACTATCCCCCATTCACCTACTATCTGTCATTAACCTACCATCCGTCATTCACCTACCATCCTCTATTCACCAACCATCCCCCATTTACCTACCATCCTTCATTCACCTACCAACCTCCATTCACCAACTATCTTCCATTCACCTACCATCCTCCATTCACCAACCACCCCCCATACACCAACCACACCCCATTCATAATAAATACCCCAATCACCTACCATCCTCCAATCACCAACCATCCCCCATTCACCTACCATCCTTTATTCACCAACTATCCTCCACTAACCTACCATCCTCCATTCACCTACCATCCTTCATTCACCAAACAGCCCCCATTCACCAAACAGCCCCCATTCACCAACCATACCCCAATCATAAAAAATACCCCAATCACTTACCATCCTCCATTCATCAACCATTCCCCATTCACCTACCATCATCCATTCACCTACCATCCTTCATTCACCTACCATCCTCCATTCACCAACCATCCCCCATTCACCTACCATCCTCCATTCACCAACAATCCTCCATTCACCAACCATTCCCCATTCACCAACCATCCCCCATTCACCTACCATCCTCCATTCACCTACCATCCTTCATTCACCTACCATCCTCCATTCACCTACCATCCTTCATTCACCTACCATCCTCCATTCACCTACCATCCTCCATTCACCTACCATCCTTCATTCACCTACCATCCTCCATTCACCAACCATCCCCCATTCACCTACCATCCTCCATTCACCAACAATCCCCCATTTACCAACCATTCCCCATTCACCAACCATCCCCATTCACCAACCATCCCCATTCACCTACCATCCTTCATTTACCAACCATCCCCTATTTACCTACCATCCTCCATTCACCAACTATCCTCCACTAACCTACCATCCTTCATTCACCTACCAACCTCCATTCACCAACTATCTTCCATTCACCTACCATCCTCCATTCACCAACCACCCCCATACACCCTACCACACCCCATTCATAATAAATACCCCAATCACCTACCATCCTCCAATCACCAACCATCCCCCATTCACCTACCATCCTTTATTCACCAACTATCCTCCACTAACCTACCATCCTCCATTCACCTACCATCCTTCATTCACCAACCAGCCCTCATTCACCAACCATACCCCAATCATAAAAAATACCCCAATCACTTACCATCCTCCATTCATCAACCATCCCCCATTCACCTACCATCATCCATTCACCTACCATCCTCCATTCACCTACCATCCTTCATTCACCTACCATCCTCCATTCACCAACCATCCCCCATTCACCTACCATCCTCCATTCACCAACAATCCTCCATTCACCAACCATTCCCCATTCACCAACCATCCCCCATTCACCTACCATCCTCCATTCACCTACCATCCTTCATTCACCTACCATCCTCCATTTACCTACCATCCTTCATTCACCTACCATCCTCCATTCACCTACCATCTTCCATTCACCTACCATCCTTCATTCACCTACCATCCTCCATTCACCAACCATCCCCCATTCACCTACCATCCTCCATTCACCAACAATTCCCCATTCACCAACCATTCCCCATTCACCAACCATCCCCCATTCACCAACAACTCCCCATTCACCTACCATCCTTCATTTACCAACCATCCCCTATTTACCTACCATCCTCCATTCACCAACTATCCTCCACTAACCTACTATCCTTCATTCACCAACCAGCCCCATTCACCAACCATCCCCATTCACCTACCATCCTTCATTTACCAACCATCCCCCATTTACCAACCATCCTCTATTTATCAGCCATCCTCCATTCACCAACCATCCTCCATTCACATACCATCTTCCAACCACTTACCATCCTCCATTCACCGATGTACCAAACATACTTTTAACCAACTCATCATTTCAACCTTCCCTATACCCTTCAGTCAGTCCATTGCCCCACAGCACCCTCATTACCTCCTAATAATTTACATAAACAGAAAAACATTAACCCTACCAACTTCATTGGCGAGGGGATAATTAATCCACCTAAGATGTAAGGAGGAAGACATATATCTTACCTGTCTGAGAACATAATAACCAGGTCCTCCCTGTCCTTGTACTCCTCCAGAGATTCCTTCATGACATTGATCTTATATCCCCCTCCTGGGTAATTCACAACGTCGCCACCTCTCCACTCAGTGCCCATACCTAACACCTGAAATAAATAGTTTACTGATCAACCAAATAATTTAAAAACTAGAACGGTAAATACCATCATGGTTCGCATGCCTATGCAAATTGACACCCATATCATATGACCCAGCCAATTATAAAAATGGCATTTCACACTAAGTCCCACATGGCATCCCACCCCATGTTCCATTCCATCATATGTCCCACAGGGCATCCCATCCTATGACCCACATGGCATTCCACCCTATGTTCCACATGGATCACATCCCATGTCCCAAATGACATCCCACCTCAAGTCCCACATGACATCCCATGCCTTGTCCCACATGGCATTCCATCATATCTGCCACATGGCATTCCACCATACAGAGTCTCATATGGCATCCCACGCTATGACGCACATGGATCCCATCCTACATGTGTATCTACATTAATCCAACCATACTGTATGTACCACATGACATCCCTCCATATGTCCCACATGGCATCCCTCCCTGTGTCCCGCATCAGTGGCTTCCCACCTGATGTCCCACATGGCATCCCACCTTATGTCCCACCATATGTTCCACATGGTATCCTTCCAAATGTTCCACATGGTATCCCTCCCAATGACATCCTACTTTATGTCCCACATAGCAGCACATCCAATGCCCCATGGCTTCCTACCCTATGTCCCACATAGCCTCCTACCCTATGTCACACATGGCATCCTACCTTATGTTACACATGGCATCCCAACCTATGTCACACTCTGTGTTACTCGTGGCATCCCACCATATCCCACATTGCATCCCACATTGCATCCTACACGGCATCCCACCCCATGTTCCACATGGCATCCCATAGGCTCCATAAGAAGTCTCATCCTAGCTATCACAGTCCCTGATTGAGCATATTATGTATGAAAGTGTCAGTTCATATAATAACTTATATACAAATGACTTGTTGAAATGGGGTGGGACCCCATGTCCCACATGACATTCCATACCATCCCATGTCCCACACAACATTCCATCCCATGGCATTCCACCCAATGTCCTGCATGGCATTTCACCATATATCCTACATGGCATTCCACCGCTCTCATCTCCTGACTGTAGAGATTGAGGCTTCATGGAGTAGCTTCTTCCATTTCTTGCGAATTATGTTGCTTCCATCCGACTGTTCCACCCAAGTTCCTTCCTCTCTTTCTCCAAGTTGTTTTTGGTCTTCCTCTTTTCCTGCTTCCCTCCGGGGCCCACGACAATGCGCTTTTTGCATAATAATCATTTTCTCTCCTTAGCACATGCCCAATCCATCTCCATCTTCTTGTATAAATTGTCTTGCTAATTGGCATTGTCTGTGTTCTTTCATATAATTTATCATTGCTTATCTTCATTGGCCATCTTATTTTCATGATTTTCCTTAGGCAGTTCCTTTGAAATATGTTCAGCTTATTTGCATTTGATTTGCTGAACTTCCAGGTTTCAGAGCCATAAAGTAACACTGATATAACTTTGGTAGAAACCATTTGCTTCATTTTCTTTGATTCCAGAGACCACTTGATTCAATTATCTTTGAGCCTAGAAAATTGATTGTTGGATTTCTTTTCATAGTATGAATTCATTGTTCACCACATTCCATTGAAAGTTTCACCTGTCTTGACAGACCTTACCCTAAACATCCCCACCCCTTGATTTCTGCACTTCTCTTATTCCAATACGCCCTAAATTTAAATAACCTCTTTCTAAAGCAGTAACAAACCACACACCAAATAAAATCCAAATCCAATTATCAGTGCTTGAGATATTCTAATGACAGACAAACTCACCTTAAAATGTCCCCACCCCTCCATTTGCACCCTTCCCCTATTCCAATATGTCTCAAATTTGAAACACTTCTTCTTCAGGCAGAAACAAAACCACCTATCAAATTTAATCCAAATCCAATCACCACTTCTTGAGATATCTTGATGGCAAACAAACACAGGCAAAAACATAACCTTCCTCCAACTTCGTTGGTGGAGGTAAAAATCTTTTGCAGAAGCAAGGAAAAATCCATTTATGTATTTCAGGAGTTACAATATACAGCAGTTTGCTTAACATATTAGTTCAGCATTGAGACATATTCTGTAAGATACTCAGAAGCTTCTTGTGTCATCTCCCAAGTCATCTTTGTATCACCCAATATGAATACATATAACATGTCACTGAAACTTCCCTTGTACAAATCCGATTGATTTATCTGATTTATCTGTTTATCATACATTAATATCTTGTAAATTTGAAGTGAATGTTTCAGGTTTGGTTTGTAGAATCAAATGTGCCAAGAGGGTCTTAAAAATTTAAGGTGCAAGATTCAGTACAGAGATGTATGAGAGAGGAAGAGTAGATAGAGGGAGAGAAAAAAAATTAAAACAAAGATTAAGAAAAGGAAAGATAGGATTGCAAAGGTAAAATAGAAAATGGGGGAGACCTTTTAACCTTTAAATGTTTCAGAAATTGAAATTGAAAACAACAAATCTGTGAAGAGACATTTGTGATATCTTGTTCAGCTTAGGAGATAATTCAATTTCAAAGTTGAAACAAATTGTATGAAAATGACTGGTGTAGAAATTCTTTTGTGGGAAAGAGATGTCAGTGCCCTACCCCCTCCAACCCATCTGTTGGCCGGCCCTGCCCCCTTTTGATCCACCCTGCCCCCCAAAAAAAATGATTTAAAGAAATTCTTAAATAACTTGATAATCTTGATTAACCTCATAAATGAAACATGGATACAGAACACAAAATGATAACACACTATGAAATTGTCCTATTTGGCTCATGAATGGTCCTTATCAGTAAGAATAGTTTCATTGTGAAGCATGATCATAGCTAAAATCCCAGAGCTTCACCAGGGGCTAGTAAATAAAGGCCTAAAGAGGACCCCTGGACTCATGTCGAAAAGGCAAAGCTGTTCGTGCACATTAATGTGCCCCTCAACAAGTAGCACCCTGCCCCTTTTTAAATCAGACTTGGGGTCTGGATGTCACACAATGACTTTTTGTTATGAATTGCAAGTACATTTTCCTAAAAAGTATAATGTACCTTTTACATTAATTTTTAGTAATATTTTTTAAGCCTTTTTCTGGTGATAAATCCCAGACACTTCATGAATGTGATGAATACTAATCTAATGTGATACCGTACCTTGACGTTTATGCCATATTTGTTGATAGATCTCATGAATCTGAGAAATCCATCTGTCTCTTCTGTTGCCACAGTAACAACCAGGAGTTCATACTCATTAGCTGTATTGGAAGAAGAAAACACAACACTAAATCATAACATTTACAACTACTAACAAAATAGTCCAAAATTCAAGAAATCATATTCAGCTTTAAGCTTTAAACAACTTTTAATTAGGCATGTATACTCCTACAAGTAGATTCAATCGGCTTGAATGTTTCCGGGTATTTCATGCAAGCCCCCTAGGCCTACCTGCAATTTACATGGGATAGACCCTTGTATGGTGGTAAGGTGCTACAGAGAGTTAAATGAAGTAAGTTTATTTAATTGCTTGGACCATTATTTTATTTTTTATTATTTGTATTATTGGACTTTAATTTCATTTTTAACACAAACATTTAACAAGAATGTTTTCTGTTACAATTATCTAAATCAAAGTGATAAAATCATTAAAAAATCTTTAACTTTTCAGGTACCGCTATAGTAGGATTTTACCTGAATATGTAAGCAGGGAGTAATAGCAAACCTCTTTTCCTCTCAAAAATTGCATCTATCCCCAGAATGGAAACAACTTTGGGTTGTATAAAAAGTTGGAGGTCCAACTAAATTATAAATTTCCTTTTAAATTAACCTCCAAAAATTAAACAAGATTATTCTTTAAATTATAATGCACCTGTCAGTTGCATGACTCACACCTGCTACCCCAGGCAATGTCAGTCAAATGTGAGTCATTAACATATGAAACAGTGACTCACATGCGTATCAATGAACCAAATTGTCAGTCACCAGAGTGATGAGTTGGGTCATTTTACCATTTCTATTCATTTTGTGCTGAGTAGAGTCATTTGGGGTAAGTTATTTAAAAAGAAATGTCAGTCACCTAACTGTTTGAGGGGTGTGTCAATGTACATGTTTTAGTCACCTACCTAGGTGCAATGGCTCACCTAGTTATTCATCATTTACCCCGTTTCAGGTATTTTACTTTTCCACTGATCTGTTTTTTCTTGTTGGCTGACATTCACTGATTGCTGTTATTTTTGATTTACTGTCTGTTGGAGTGTCCCAGTGATAACACACACGTGTACGTGGGTTGTGATAATAAGTATGACTCGCCTTGTCTGGGAGTGTAGAGGTGAGTCACACAATTGACAAGTGCATAAATGACTCAATTCCACAAATGCACTCAAACTAGCATCATAGCAACAGTCCTGGAGGTCCACACTGCCCACATTTTCAGAAATAACCTGGAAAAACCTTCGTATAGTGGTAAATCGCTATATAGGAATTTCAACATTTTTAATACTTATCTGACCGATTTTCTTGAACCTTTTTAAAGGAAAGATTGGAGAATCTTAGAACATCAATTTTAGTCAACGATCTAAGAATTTAAGGGCAAAAAAAATTGTTTATATTTCAATCTGATAAAATTTGGAGAGAAAAAATTTGAGCTTTAAAAAAATCATGCTTATTGGTCATTTTGAAATATTTCTTATCTTCTTCCAGCAATTTTACAGTTCTTAATCTTCCCATTATTCCAAAATAATTCAAAGTTAAATAAATCACAAGCTCACAAACTTAGTGTTCTTGTTGGCCATTTTAAACGAAACCAAAGAAAAAAAGCTGAATAACAATGTCAAAATCCTAAAACCTAATCCTAAAAACCGAATACTAAAATATAATCTTAATCCTACAACCTAATCCTAAAACCTAAGCTGAAAATGAGGAGCTACATTAATTATGTGCAAATTTTGGGTTTTTTCAACTAAACACCAAAACGGCTTGCAGACTCCACTCGTCAGTAGCTACTGTATTATACTGTACACACTGATAAGTAAAAGTTTGATCGGAAAGCCAAAACGTAAGAATTATTCCTCATTTTTTGAACAATTTTGGCATACTTTCTACTTAAAAGACCCAAATCTAAAAAGGAGAATAGTTCAAATACAACGAAATAAAACCAAAATTAAAAAAGAAAAGGCAAAAATCCTTACATAGAAATTTACCGCTATATTATGATTTTACCAATAACTTTATCAAGCATGGTCGCTTGGCCCCTTTTGGACCAATTACAACAAAGGTCCCCCTGCCCCCTCCCCCAACCACACATTTCTTTTTTGGGTGCTGGCTAGTGGCTATCCCAATACAGTCTAAAACAAGCAATTATTGGAGTTAGAGTGTAGGAGGAGGTAAGACGGGGAATTCTCAGATCAAAAATGGTGTTCTTTAAGCCAATGCCAAGCAACGCTTATGTTAGGCCTTATTTTAACTTCTAAGTAGCCTAAACAATAGAATTGTGCAGAGCCCTACTGAAATACATTTTGAGAAACCATAATAACTAATCCTAATACTCCCTATAGTACTGTTGGACTGTGTTAATATGGCTGCTGTTATGCACTTGTCAGTTGTATGACTCACCCCTACTACCCCCGACGATGTGAGTGAGTCAATAACATATGAAATAGTGACTCACATGTGCGTCATTGTACCAAATTGTCAGTCACCAGA
Organism: Chiridota heheva; assembly: GCA_020152595.1. Classification (NCBI taxonomy): domain Eukaryota; kingdom Metazoa; phylum Echinodermata; class Holothuroidea; order Apodida; family Chiridotidae; genus Chiridota; species Chiridota heheva. The sequence goes on along the minus strand of JAIGNY010000268.1, from coordinate 32,999 downwards.
GTGACTCTGTAATGGGTCAATTTATGTTGACTTTGTACAGGGGTGATTGATTTCAAGTAAGTCATTTCACAAAAAATGTCAGTCACCTACACTAGGTGACTGAGGGGTGCGTCAATGTACATATTTTGTCCATCCACTTTGGTGCAATAACTCACCTTGTCCAGGGGTGTAGGGGTGAGTCACACAATTGATAAGTGCATTAGTGATGGCTGGCCGTCTGAGGGTACTACAAAAACCTATACCATGCTGTACTGTTTTAAGCATTGTGTTTAAACATAGGAAAATCTTAAGTTTTAAGATCTTTATGAAAAACCATTTTACTTCTTTTTTCCGCCCAAAATGCTTATTCTTGATGTTTGAAGCCCATTCATATCTTCAAAAACTGTTTTTACGGTGATTTTAGTTACTTTTATCAAAGTATTTTGGACTACTTTTCTTTCAGTCCAAATCTCTGATGAGCTCTCCACAGTACAGTAAAAGTTCAAAAAACTGCTATAACATTTTAGCAGGGGCATTATGTTTTAGATTATTTGAGGGAAAAAAATTATAATAGGCCTAATACTTATAAAGTACAATTATGGGCATACAACCTAAATATTTCTCGATGTTTCATTTGTTTTTGCACACAGTTTATTTTACTAAAACTATTTAATGAAATTATATGATTAAAAAAATTGTCAGCGTAAAATCAACCTGTAACGTTAGTTTAGTGGAACATCCTAAAACTTATTTGCGAATGTTTGAATAGTTGATTACAAACGTACGGTGACAAAGAAAGATGGCGACCAAAACATGAATCAGTTTTTGGGGGAAGGGTATTATTTAGACTAATTGGTAATAAAAATATCCAAAAAGTAAGTGTTTTTTCAATCACCAATTTTCTACGAGTGAATTTAAAAAAACAGAGAAATTGTATAAAAAACACAGAAATTGCCTAGGCTATGAAATATAGTATAAACAACCCTCGTAGTCGTACGGCAATTCCAATGTCAAGCGTATTGAGGGATATAACTAAACTAATCATAGTAACGTTGGGATATAATAAAATAGATATTCAATTACAATTTTACATCAGTCTTCCTTAACATTTGCATGTATCACATCACTGGGATAGGCCTACGGCTAGGTTAAAAAGTTTTTTTATTATTTTTTTACGTGATTACTGGTACACATCAGTATCTCATGTACGTGCAAAAAGTTACGTAAACCAGCCAGACAAACCTGCATTTTCCCCTGTGTCAGCAAAAATGACAATGCAAAAGAGGCTGAGAACGACAGAAGCCAAGAACCGTTGCAAAATCATCACGAATCTTTGATTACTTGTGGCTGAAATACACAATGGAATCTCTTCACCCTAAATTGAGTAAGAAAGCGGTGTCGACGTGTCTGACCAGGTACCCCTGCAGTTCTCGAAAGATCTCGAAACCACGTATAGGGCCTACGTCTGTACTGCACTAGTCAACAGTCCCTGTGGAGCGGAAACATAATGACCATGATACACGCCGCAGTCTGTCAGATTCAATATTTTGGTTCATAGTGACGTCATGATGAACCGCTCTTTCCCGACCCAGGGTCAATGGACACGTAAACATATTTCAAGCGTTCTTTGGATGCAAATGAAATGTATTGGTATACTACAAAAAGTAGGGAAAATGCTGGGCAGAAAGCACAATGTTTTTGTCGGTTTCATTATTCTAAAAATATGAAAATGCTTTCGGCTTAATTAATTTGTTTTAAATAAATACAAATCAGAGCTAGAGGCAGCCAGTGGTGGTGCTACAAAAAAAGGGGTGGGTGGGTGGGGGAAATCTACCCCACGGGATCGCTTCTCCCCCTTACTTTCCCCAAAAAAACTTTGTAAAATGGCATATTTTATCCGATTTACAGGCTTCTTAGCCCCTCAAGAGACAACATTTTCCCACCCACGACCCAAATTCTGGCGGCGCCACTGAAGCAGCGCAATCGTGCCGGGTCCAGGAACGAGTTAATTTTATGCAGAGATAAAAAGAATTCAAAGATGACTCGGAAAAGAGTTCTTATTCTGAGATTAAAAATGCTTCTTTTTTTTAGAGATGAATAGTGTCCTTTTCAAAAAAGAAAAGAAAGAAAGAAGTGACTTAAAAAGTCACTAAAAAGTGACTTATTCATGATGAAACTTTGAAGTGCTCTTTTTCAGAAAAAAAGTGCCATTTTGAGATAAGAAAGTCAACCCAAATTTCAGTAATGGCGCCAGACACATAACCAGTGGAGGTACAGATATCAGATGAATCAGTTCGGTATGATCCCTTTCACCCATGGGCGTATAGGACGGTTTACCTTTGGATGCCCCGTGGTATCTCCTTAATGGGCGGAGTTTATTCTGTACTGCAGAACTCCAAGGCCAACCACTGCAGTAGTCGTTGGTCCAGCCTGTCGTGACCAGCTCACGCCGGAAGGACTCATCGCATTATCTACCGAGAGAGTACGCCTAGCGATGGCAAAGCTTTAAATCAAATTGCCAGCAGTCCGGAAGGAATGCGTTGTCAACCATGGAAAGTGTACACTGAGGATGATAACGACCATGAAGTACAGTCTTCGTCGAGAATCGACGACTGCATGATAATGATGACCTCTGGGTAGGGCCGTAACTCTCATATTGAAAGTAAAAAAAATGTTCGTAAGAGTATAAACGTATAGGGCAAATTAACCTTAATCGACATGAACTGTTTAGTTGGCAGATAAATTGATTGAGTCAACGGTAGTAAATTGCTGATGTCCCTGATAGGCAGTCGTTATAAGGGCCCCTGGAAGCCATGCCCATGTGTCTCGTTATTTTTATAGCGGAAAATTGCTTTAAATCATATCAACTCCAAGAGCGAAACCGTACGTTTCTCGCGATTTTGGTAACAGGAAATTGGTAATATTATACGGTGTTTGAATACAAACACCGTATAATCCCTTGGTAGGGGTCAGGGGCGTAGCGACCGGGTCACCCCCTCCCCCACAACCGCGATTTTTGTCGGGAAAATTGTGACTTTGACAGAAAAATTTCACCGATCTTCCCTAACGAGATGAACAATCGGAAATGAAAGCCATGCCAAAAACAACAAAAAAATAGTTATGTCGGGAAAATTTGAACTTTTGTCGGGAAATTTAATTATCATAACCCTAAAAACGAAACTTCATCAACTCCTGTTTATCGCTAATCAATGCACATTTATATTTCTTTGTTCTCAATTTACAGAAGAAAAAAAATATATTCATATGATTAAACGATGGAAGTATTTTATTATATTTTGTCCTGCAATTTTGTGGCTTAAAAACCATGGGATATGTCAGGAAAATAGTAAAACTGAATCTGGGAAGGGTATTGATAATCAATATACCACCTGAATAAAGTTTGAGGAAAAAAAACTTAAATAGTAAAAACATTAAAATACATTTTAGATAGATTTTGATGGAAAATAGATTTTGAGACATCTGAGGCTGTGACATCACAACTAGTCCGATTTCAGTCGTTTCTACACAAATGATACCAAACTTTAAACTTAAATATACCCCTAACGGATTTTGAACGCTTTCTTCACCATTTTGTATCTTTTGAAGTCCTCCTCTTTCATATAAGATAAACATACTTGCCCACTGAACTAATCCTTTACGAAGGATTTTCATTTGTCCAAACTGCCTCTTGTCAAGCAGTCACAATTGAATGAGACAAATTGTAAATGATTAGTAAAAGTATGATCTGTCTTTATATTGATTTATTTCCTTGGTTTCATCAGGAAAAAAATCAACATAAATGATTAAATAAAAACATTAAAGGAATGAAACGACAAATATTAAGTAAACAGACACTAGACTGGTCATATAAAATATCAAAATAAAAATATTAATGCAGTTATCAATCTCTATTTCTGCCTTATCATTTCTTGGTATCAATAAATATGACTCCGCCCATGATCATATTATCAATATTTTTTCCAACAGAAATTCTAATTCCCAACTGGGAAATACCATTTCCAGCTGGAAACACACTTCCCAGCTGGAACCATTTGGGAATCTGAGCTGGTTCCAACTGGAAGTTATAATTTCCAGCTGGAAATCATAATTCCTAGGTGGGAAATACCATTTCCAGCTGGAAAACACACTACCCAGCTGGGAATCTTAGTTGATTCCAACTGGAATTTTCTCCTGGAACCCACTCCTCCATTTTATGAAGAAAAATTACCGCCCTTGGGGTATGGAAGTATAGAACACTTTTGCTGAATTGTTTTAGGTTGATAGAAATGTAAAGGGAACATCAATTATATTACTTTAAATCTATTAAACATCATGGCTGTACAAATCTTATCAAAATCAGTTTAAAATTAACCAATTTACAACATTTTGAAATCTCAGGCATCAATATTGAATTTGTGATGTTTAAAGGAGGACTTTGGTTCTTTCTTAACAAAATCCATTTTTTAATTTTCTCTATCATAATTCTTTGACGGGTGCAGCTAATTCTGACCAAACGTCTTTTTATGCTCTACCCTAATCACATTCTAGTAGGAATAGACTTCCATATCAATTTTAGTGACTGAGATTTAGGAACTTCAAATTCAATAATTGTATAAAGATGTTGAGTTATCTGCCCAGTCGTACAAATTAAACATAATTAATACAAAAATGATCGAACATTTGTTTGCAATAACTCAAAATCTCAAAAGTGCCAAAATTCCCAAACTAATCTGCTTAGATTGTAAAACCCTTTTAACCAATATATAAATTGCTACATGTCCAGCAGACCTTTCAAGAAGACCACCAGTTTAACCATCCATGACAAATGCATGATGACCCAGTTAAGTTCCCTGGTTTAACAAACAGTGGCTGAGCAGATTTGCCAAAAAAAAAAAACTACCAAATGCTTATGGGTACAAAACCCCCGTACGATGCAATAACAGAAAACAAGACGACAATAGATAGGTAATTCAGTATGTATATTCACCCAACGTTCCCTTGTCCAACCCTCCCAGATCCCCACTACTTCCATACCACTTAAGCCATCACCTCCCAATCAAACCCGTTAAGGAATCAAGAAAGTGCACAATACAAATGCGTAATACACGGATTAGAATAATATTAACATAGGTCAGAAAATAGGAATATAGATTTAATTTTTGTCCCAACAAACCTACAAAAATGTACGAGTCTCTTATTATGGTAAAACTATTTGTAAAGGGGGAGGGGTGGGGTCGTGAAATTATTGGAAACTTGGATAAAATTTCTCAAAAATGGACTGAGGACATTTTATAAAATTTGAAGCAAAATTTCCTGAAAATGAAGAAAATTTCCCCAAAATTGAGGAAAATTTCTCGAAAACTGATGAAAGAGATTTCACAAACATTTCAGTGAGAGAATTTTTTACGAAAATTGAAGCAAATTTCACGAGAATTGATGTATTTCCCGAAAATGAAAGATATTTCACGAAAATTGATGCAAATTTTCCAAAAATGAGGACAATTTCCCCAAAATGAAGATTTCACAAAAATTTAAAAAAAATCACAAAATTTAAGACATTTTACGATATTTGATGCAAATTTTTACGAAAATTGAAGCACATTTTCCGATAATTTAAGAAGAAATCCCGAAAATGAAGGACATTTCACGAAAATTGATGCAAATTTCACGAAAATTGAAGCAGATTTCTGAATAAATTAAGAAAGTTTCACGAAAATGAAAGACATTTTACGAAAATTGATGCAAATTTTACTAAAATTGAAGCAGATTTCCCGAAAATGTAGAAATTTTCCTGAAAAGGAGGGAAATTTCCCGAAAATGAAGACAATTTCACGAAAATTGAAGGAAATTTTACGAGAATTTATGCAAATCTCCCAAAAATGAAGAAGATATCTATAAGGAATGTTCCTGAAAATTTAAGCAAATTCTGTGAAAACTAAAAATAAATTCCAGAAAGTGAAGAAAATTTGTCAAAATCAGTGACGAAAATTAAAGATTTCTCAAAAATTGAAGATTTCCGGAAGAAAAGATGCCATGATGGAATCTGACTTTTTAAATCAATTCTGTAGACCTTCATTATTGGGGGTGGAGGGGGCAAATGGAACTTGGCTCCCAATAAAATTATTGGGGGCCTACGCCACTGAAGTTATATTAAAAAGGAAGCAAGAAATGGTCAACCTTGAAAATCTCAGGATTTATGCCCAATTTTGCGTTAAACTTTCAAAATCATTTACACGCATGAGCCAACAAGGTTTTTAAATTTGCCGACGACCACCCCCTCCCCCCACCCTTGGCCCTTGGCTACGCCCCTGCCGAAAATATTCATCGGTTTAGAAGGAAATGGTTGGAAGAAAAACGACGTTCAGACATGTTGGAATTTAGTCTTCCTTGTCTGTTTATCAGGAAATGCGATGTTCAGAATTGCAGTGACAGAAAAAAAAAACACTAATCGACCGTTTGTCGGAATATCTAATCTCGTGTGGTAAAATACAATATATCGTACCATACTGACTACTCCGTCTGTGCGTCAGGCCGAAAACATGGTTAACCACTTTCTTCTACTTCTTCTTCTTTCTTTCTTTTTTGCTTTCCTTTTTTCTTTTTTCCTCTTTCTTCTTTTTCTTCTCCCTTTTCCTTTTTGCCGACAAGCATGTTTAAATTGCCGACAGCCACAAAGTTGGGGTGCGGCACCGACCCCGCACCCCCTGTAGCTACACCCCTGGATAAGGTAAATAAAGATTTAAGTTATGTATACAAACACGAAGCCGAAAACATTAATCTTTTCTTATTATAAAATTATTATCTTTATCATAAAAGTACTATTCATGGCATTACGGGAATTTAATGCATGGATCATGACAATGCAAATACTCCATATAAATTTTATGAATTGCTTTACTGCACCAAAACCCATTTAAGTAGCACATAATTTCATCCAAATCAGTTAAAAATTGACCATTACACAGTTTTGTCATGCATCGATGTGCAATGCTACTATTTATGGGAACCGCTATTTTGACTTTAAAACGTGCAGGAAAGGATGTCATCAACCCAACAGGTTGAAATGGAATGCTTTGTATTTATTCGTAATAGAGTTTTGAAGCTTATGAAAAAGCGTTTTTCTTTTGTAAGGGTCAATGACATTTTTGTGTACACATAAAATTATCAAAACATGCTGTTTAACCTTTGTGTCACATAATTTTGGAATAAAAACATTAATTAAATTGCTAAAGAAATACATTATAATCCTTACAGTATGTCCTTGTTGGGGAAATTATGTCATCATATACATGAATTTGATACAGATTTAAACAAAATGGCAGCTTAAATGTGTCGACTTCAAGCTTGAATAACTTGAGATCGGAAGAACTTTACTAAAACACTTTACTAAAACACTTTACTAAAACACTTTACTAAAACACTTTACTGAAACACTTTACTGAAACACTTTCCTAAAACACTTTACTAAAACACTTTACTAAAACACTTTACTAAAACACTTTACTAAAACACTTTACTAAAACACTTTACTAAAACACTTTACTAAAACACTTTACTAAAACACTTTACTAAAACACTTTACTAAAACACTTTACTAAAACACTTTACTAATTCTGGCGGTGTGAGAGACCGTCCTGGCGGTGTGGGAGACCATCTTGCTGGCGGGGTGAGAGACCGTCTTGGCGGTGTGAGAGACAGTCCTGGCGGTGTGGGAGACCGTCCTGGCGGTGTGAGAGACCATTGTGAAGGAGTGAGTGACTGTCCTGCTGGCAGTGTGAGAGACCGTCCTGGCGGTGTGGGAGACCATCCTGCTGGCGAGGTGAGAGACCGTCCTGGCGTTGTGAGAGACTGTCCTGCTGGCAGTGTGAGAGACTGTCCTGCTGGTGGTGTGAGAGACCGACCTGGCAGTGTGCAGTGTGAGAGACTGTCCTGGCGGTGTGGGAGACCATCCTGCTGGCGGGGTGAGAGACCGTCCTGGCGGTGTGAGAGACCGTCCTGCGGTGTGAGAGACCGTCCTGGCGGTGTGAGCCTGCTGGCAATGTGGGAGACCTTCCTGCTGGCAGTGTGAGAGACCGTCCTGGCGGTGTGAGAGACCCCACTGGCGGTGTGGGAGACCATCCTGCTGTTGCTGTGAGAGACCGTCGTGGCGGTGGTGTGAGAGACCCGTCCTGGCGGTGTGGGAGACCATCCTGCTGGCGAGGTGAGAGAGACCGTCCTGGCGGTGTGAGAGACCGTCCTGACGGTGTGAGAGACCGTCCTGGCAGTGCGAGAGACTGTTCTGGCGGTGTGGGAGACCATCCTGCTGCCGGGGTGAGGGCCGTCTTGCTGGCGGTGTGAGAAACCTTTTTTTCTTCCACAGATTTGTCCTCATCCAGCAGCGTCATGGTCATGGCGGGTGCGATTCACCATCTTTTTTTTTCTTCCACAGATTTGTCCTCATCCAGCAGCGTCATGGTCATCGAGGTCATCCTGCTGGCGGTCACCATCTTTTTTTCTTCCACAGATTTGTCCTCATCCAGCAGCGTCATGGTCATCGGGTGCAGTCTTTTTCTTTTTCACCATCTTTTTTTTCTCCTCCACAGATTCATCCTCATCCAGCAGCATCATGGTCATCGGTCATTTATCCAGGACTCACCATCTTTTTTTCTTCCACAGATTCATCCTCCTCATCCAGCAGCGTCATGGTCATGGCTGGTGGATTCACCATCTTTTTTTCTTCCACAGATTCGTTCATCCAGCAGCGTGGTCATCATTCACCATCTTTTTTTCTTCCACAGATTTGTCCTCATCCAGCAGCGTCATGGTCATCCATCTTTTTTCTTCCACAGATTTGATCCAGAGCGTCACCATCCTTTTTTTTTTTCTTCCACAGATTTGTCCTCATCCAGCAGCATTATTGTCATCGCGCTTCAGATTCACCATCTTTTTTTTCTTCCACAGATTTGTCCTCATCCAGCAGCGTCATGGTCATCGGCCGCAGATTCACCATCTTTTTTTTTCCACAGATTTGTCCTCATCCAGCAGCGTCATGGTCATCGGGCTGCAGATTCACCATCTTTTCTTTCTTCCACAGATTTGTCCTCATCCAGCAGCATTTGATCCAGGTCATCGGCCACAGATTCACCATCTTTTCTTTCTTTTTTTTCCACAGATTTGTCTTCATCCAGCAGCGTCATGGTCATCAGGTCGCAGATTCACCATCTTTTTTTTCTTCCACAGATTCCTGTCCTCATCCAGCAGCGTCATGGTCATCGGGTCGCGGATTCACCATCTTTTTTTTTTTCCACAGATTTGTCCTCATCCAGCAGCGTCATAGTCATCGGGCCGCAGATTCACCATCTTTTTTTCTTCCACAGATTCGTCCTCATCCAGCAGCATGGTCATTCATCCTCATCCATTCACCATCTTTTTTTCTTCCACAGATTTGTCATCTCATCCAGCAGCGTCATCCAGCATGGTCATTCGTCTTTTTTTCTTCCACAGATTTGTCCTCATCCAGCAGCGTCATGGTCATCGGTCAGATTCACCATCTTTTTTTCCTCATCCAGCAGCGTCATGGTCATCAGGATTCACCATCTTTTTCTTTCTTCACAGATTTGTCATCCAGCAGCGTCATGGTCATCGGCCAAGATTCACCATCTTTTTTTTTTCCACAGATTCCCTCATCCAGCAGCAGCCATGGTCATCAGGTCAGACTCATCATTCTTTTTTTCTTCCACAGATTTGTCTTCATCCAGCAGCGTCATGGTCATCAGGTCGCAGATTCACCATCTTTTTTCTTCCACAGATTCCTCCTCATCCAGCAGATGGTCATTGTCATCGGACTTCATCCTCATCCAGCAGCGTCATGGTCATCAGGTCTTTTTTTTTTTTCTTCCACAGATTTGTCTCATCCAGCAGCGTCATGGTCATCGGCAGCAGCGCAGATTCACCATCTTTTTTTTCCACAGATTTGTCGTCATCCAGCAGCATCATGGTCATCGGTCGTCGGATTCACCATCTTTTTTTTTCTTCCATTCATCCATCTTTTTTTCTTTTTTTCTTCCACAGATTTGTCCTCATCCAGCAGCGTCATGGTCATCGGCCGCAGATTCACCATCTTTTTTTCTTCCACAGATTCGTCCTCATCCAGCAGCTTTTTTCTTCCACAGATTTGTCATCCAGCAGCATCATGGTCATCGAGCCGGGGATTCACCATCTTTTTTTCTTTCCACAGATTCGTCCTCATCCAGCAGCATCATGGTCATCGGGCCGCGGATTCACCATCTTTTTTTCTTCCACAGATTTGTCCTCATCCAGCAGCGTCATGGTCATCGGCCGCAGATTCACCATCTTTTTTTCTTCCACAGATTTGTCCTCATCCAGCCAGCAGCGTCATCCAGCAGCGTCATGGTCATCGGGGCAGATTCACCATCTTTTTTTCTTCCACAGATTTGTCCTCATCCAGCAGCGATGGTCATGGTCATCTTTTTTTTTTCCACAGATTTGTCCTCATCCAGCATCGTCATTCATCCATCTTTTTTTTTTTCTTCCACAGATTTGTCCTCATCCAGCAGCGTCATGGTCATCGGTCGCAGATTCACCATCTTTTTTTCTTCCACAGATTTGTCCTCATCCAGCAGCGTCAGAGTCATCAAGTTAAGGATTCACCATCTTTTTTTCTTCCACAGATTTGTCTTCATCCAGCAGCGTCATGGTCATCGGTCATTCACCATTTGTCCTCATCCAGCAGCATCATTTTTGCTTCATCATCTTTTCTTTCTTCCACAGATTTGTCCTCATCCAGCAGCGTCATGGTCATCGGGTCATTCACCATCTTTTTTTCTTCCACAGATTTGTCCTCATCCAGCAGCCGTCATGGTCATCAGGTCGCGGATTCACCATCTTTTTTTCTTCCACAGATTCCCTCATCCAGCAGCATCCTGGTCATCGAGCTGGGGATTCACCATCTTTTCTTTCTTCCACAGATTCGTCCTCCAGCAGCATCATGGTCATCAGGCCAGGATCATCATCTTTTTTTCACAGATTTGTCATCCAGCAGCATCATGGTCATCGGCTGCAGATTCACCATCTTTTTTTTTCTTCCACAGATTTGTCCTCATCCAGCAGCGTCATGGTCATCGGCCGCAGATTCACCATCTTTTTTTTCTTCCACAGATTTGTCCTCATCCAGCAGCGTCATGGTCATCGGGTCGCAGATTCACCATCTTTTTTTCTTCCACAGATTCATCCTCATCCAGCAGCATCATCCAGCAGCGATTCATCTTTTTTCACAGATTTGTCCTCATCCAGCAGATGGTCATCGGTTCGCGGATTTACCAATTTGTTTTCTTCCACAGATTTGTCCTCATCCAGCATCGTCATGGTCATCGGCCATGGATTTCACCATCTTTTTTTCTTCCACAGATTCATCAGGTCCTCATCCAGCAGATTTGTCATCCAGCAGTCATCAGGTCATCGCAGATTCACCATCTTTTTTTTTCTTCCACAGATTTGTCCTCATCCAGCAGCGTCATAGTCATCGGGCGTCATCTTTTTTTCTTCCACAGATTTGTCATGGTCATCGGCACACATCTTTTTTTTTCTTCCACAGATTTGTCCTCATCCAGCATCATGGTCATCGGGTCCACGGATTCACCATCTTTTTTTTTCCCACAGATTTGTCCTCATCCAGCAGCATGGTCATCCAGGTCATGGTCATCGATTTCACCATCTTTTTTTCTTCCACAGATTTGTCCTCATCCAGCAGCGTCATCATCGGTCATCAGGTTCCACAGATTCACCATCTTTTTTTTTCTTTCTTCCACAGATTTGTCCTCATCGAGCAGCGTCTTGGTCATCGGTTCGCGGATTCACCATTTTTTTCTTCCACAGATTTGTCCTCATCCAGCAGCATCAGACTCATCATCTTTTTTCTTTCCACAGATTTGTCCTCATCCAGCAGCGTCATGGTCATTTTTCACCATCTTTTTTCTTCCACAGATTTGTCCTCATCCAGCAGCATCATGGTCATCGGGTCGCAGATTCACCATCTTTTTTTTTCTTCCACAGATTCGTCCTCATCCAGCAGCATGATGGTCATTGTGCATTCACCATCTTTTTTTCTTCCACAGATTTGTCCTCATCCAGCAGCGTCATGGTCATCGAGCCAGGATTCACCATCTTTTTTTCTTCCACAGATTTGTCCTCATCCAGCAGCGTCATGGTCATCAGGTGGCGGATTCACCATCTTTTTTTTCTTCCACAGATTTGTCCTCATCCAGCAGCGTCATGGTCATCAGGTCGCGGATTCACCATCTTTTTTTTTCTTCACAGATTCGTCCTCATCCAGCAGCGTCATGGTCATCAGGTCGCAGATTCACCATCTTTTTTTCTTCCACAGATTTGTCCTCATCCAGCAGCATCATGGTCATCGGTGCAGATTCACCATCTTTTTTTCTTCCACAGATTCATCCTCATCCAGCAGCATGATGGTCATCGTGCCACGGATTCACCATCTTTTTTTCTTCCACAGATTTGTCCTCATCCAGCAGCGTCATGGTCATCGGTTCGCGGATTCACCATCTTTTTTCTTCCACAGATTTGTCCTCATCCAGCAGCGTCATGGTCATCGGGTCGCGGATTCACCATCTTTTTTTTCTTTTTTTCTTCCACAGATTTGTCCTCATCCAGCAGCGTCATGGTCATCGGGTCGCGGATTCACCATCTTTTTTTTTTCCACAGATTCGTCCTCATCCAGCAGCGTCATGGTCATCGGGTCGCAGATTCACCATCTTTTTTTTCTTCCACAGATTTGTCCTCATCCAGCAGCATCATGGTCATCGTCCTCATCATCTTTTTTTTTCCACAGATTTGTCCTCATCCAGCAGCGTCATGGTCATCAGGTTGCAGATTCACCATCTTTTTTTCTTCCACAGATTCGTCCTCATCCACCAGCATGATGGTCATTGTGCGGCAGACTCGTCATCTTTTCTTTCTTCCACAGATTTGTCCTCATCCAGCAGCGTCATGGTCATCAGGTCGCGGATTCACCATCTTTTTTTCTTCACAGATTTCTCTTCATCCAGCAGCATTATGGTCATCACCATTCACCATCTTTTTTTTTCCACAGATTTGTCTTCATCCAGCAGCGTCATGGTCATCAGGGCGAAAATTCACCATCTTTTTTTTCTTCTACAGATTCCTCGTCATCCAGCAGCATCATGGTCATCAGAGCAGGTCTTTTTTCTTCTTCCACAGATTCATACTCATCCAGCAGCGTCATGGTCATCGGGTCGCAGATTCACCATCTTTCTTTTCTTCTACAGATTCCTCGTCATCCAGCAGCATCATGGTCATCAGGTCGGGATTCACCATCTTTTCTTTTTTTCACAGATTTGTCCTCATCCAGCAGCGTCATGGTCATCGGTCGCCGCAGGATTCACCATCTTTTTTCTTCCACAGATTCGTCCTCATCCAGCAGCTGATTCACAATCTTTTCTTTCTTCCACAGATTCGTCCTCATCCAGCAGCGTCATGATCATCGGGCAGCAGATTCACCATCTTTTCTTTTCCCCACGGATTCGTCCTCATTCAACAGTATCATCTTTATCGGGCAGCGGATTCTCCCTCTTTTCCTTCTTGCACAGATTCATCCTGATCCAGCAGCATCATTTTTTCTTCCACAGATTTGTCATCATCCAGCAGCGTCATGGTCATCATTCACCATCTTTTTTTTTCTTCCACAGATTTGTCCTCATCCAGCAGCGTCATTCATTATCATCGAGCAGCAGACTCACCATCTTTTTTTTCTGCCACAGATTCATCTTCATCCAGCAGTGTCATGTTTATCGAGGTCCGGATTCACCATCTTTTTTTTTCCACAGATTTGTCCTCATCCAGCAGCGTCATGGTCATCGGGCTCGGATTCACCATCTTTTTCTTTTTTCCACAGATTTGTCCTCATCCAGCAGCGTCATGGTCATCAGGCTACGGATTCACCATCTTTTTTTTTTTTCCACAGATTTGTCCTCATCCAGCAGGTTCAGCAGACTCAAAGAGGTGGACAGCAATCTGTATTTGCCTTTGTAGCAGAGCCGTCCATGCCAAAGTAATTAATTCCTTAGACACTTTATCTTTCATTATGGAATTGCTGAGGTTTATGGCCATAGGAGAACCCATGGCAAGGCTTTGATGTGACCAAGGCACCAACTTTGTAGGTTATACCATAGTAATCTAGTAATTAGCAATTAAGTTTCAAAGGTATTCTCTTAAAATCTGCTAAAGATTAACAAATTTTAGATCTTTTTTTTTTTTTAAAATGCAAATTTGTTAAGTATTAGTGGATAAATATTAGATTAAAGGTGAGTGGCAAATTATACCATAGTAATCTAGTAATCAACAATTAAGTTTCAAAGATATTCTCTTAAAATCTGCTAAAGATTAACAAATTTGAGAACTTTTTTTTTAATGTAAATTTGTTAAGTATTAGTGGATGAATATTAGATTGAAGGTGAGCAGGCCAATTATACCATAGTAATCTAGTAATCAACAATTAGGTTTCAAAGATATTCTCATAGTTCTCAATAAAATAAGTTTATTTAAAGAATTGCATTTATGATTATGAGATATTTTTCCACTCATAAGGAATAAATTTGCATATTCTAAAATTTGAGTGAGTTTGATGAGCCGCAACTTTAACACTGAACATGTTATTTTTTAACTTGGAAGACTGCACTATTCATAATTGAAAACCTTTTTTGATATGTAGTTCAAAATGAAAAATATTCATGTATGTTGCATTATGATAAAGCCGTGAGTGCACATCAACCTGTTCAGATGTTGATTATTTTTTTTATATTTCTAATTTTGCAGGTTTGTGTTAAGATGAAACAACCTGCTGTAGCTGCAACATTTTGCCTTCAAGTTGGAGATCACTTGCTTGTGAGTAAATTAATGTTTGTTAGGCTTGGGTAATTCAGTGTTATGCATAGCAAAGAGCTAAATATTTAGTGTTGTGATTCTTAATTATTTCCTTCCTTGGTTTATTGCTCTCCCCTCCACCTCCCCCTTTGTGTTTGCCTAATTTAAAATACAGTAAAAGACATTTACAACGGTCAATATTGGGAGGGTTGGTATATTAAGGTACCTGTAGGGTAGGGGACACTAGGGATGTCGAGAAATTATGGAAATTTCTGAGGAATAAAAAAATACAAATGATAGAATACAGGTTGAAGAATCACTAAGAAAAAGTGCCATTATTTATCATATATGGATGTTGAATAATTAAGAATACAAAAGTATGTTCATACAAGGAGTGCAAATTTTTACAAAGTGCTTCAACAATTTTTGTGGAAGATTGTAGATATATCCTCTTGGTTGGAGTATAATAATGGAGGATAGTATATATTTTTTTTAATTCTGAACCAGCAATTTCCGGAAAACTGATTTAGATAATGTCACATGGCTGATTCATAAGTTTATAATGGGCCAATTCTACATGTGAAGAATCTTATTGACCAATCAAATATTGGGACATTTTTTTCTCTGCACAATTCATGCATGTTATTGGGACAAACATATAAAACAAATGCTTTCAAAGCTTACATGCGTTTTACATAAAGGTTATACACATGTGCATTGTTGCATACCTCTCTTTCTCCTGCAACTGCAACTGAGTGAATGGAAAAATTCCCTCATCACTTGATTAATCAAAGCACTGAAGTAATCACATTCAACTAAAATCTGGCTTAATAGGGTGCTATGGGTGTTAATGCTTTCACGTTGCCTAACCTTAATTGATTTCTTTGTACCTTTACTGATTCTTCAAAAAAAGGTTTGTTTTCCAATGGAGAGCCATTAATGTTGAACAACACTGAAAAGTTTTACCTACCATGATCACAATGGACTTTCTGGCACTTTGACTTATATATAAACATGTGTGCCTAGACATGTGGGGTTATAGTCTATTTTTCTTTTTTGCAGATGGTTTGTCAAATAAAAGTTGTGGAGGCCCTTGAAGCACTACAGAATGATCTTTGGTAAGTCTTAATCTTGGACAACATCTATAAGCATAGGAAGGAACAAATTTGATGGATATATGCAGGCAAAACATGAAGGGAAATGGGGCCCAAAAAGTTCTTTAAAATAATTGTCTGGTTAATTGCCAAATGTAGGACCGAAATGTAATGAAACTTAGTCAAATGGGCGAATTATTTTAGGAAAAACACAACACATATGTTTGGTCTATGTGTCTGTGAACATATGGGGTTTGTGAAGAGGTAAATCACTGTTACATACAAGACTCCTAGTTTCTCTCCCGACATATCCAAAGATTGTTACAAAATATTACAATAAAATAAACTATTTTTGACATTTCAGAAATGTGAGGGTGTTGTGTGACTTATGTGTCTGATTTCAGTAATTTCTCCACTGATTAGATGAACTTGAATATCTCCCTATCAGAAGGAGCTATTTGACTACTGAACTTAAGCTTTGAAAGACAGTTGTATCATCAGAACCGCAGTGCAGATTTGCATTCTGGGACTGATCTCGTAGTGTATCTGTTCAAAGCAATTATGACCATATTAGCTTGTGAATATTGCCAAAAGTGTTCCAGGTATCGTAATAACCAATCCATTTATTTGAAAACATTTCAGAATCCTTCATCATATCCTTAGAATATAAATAAAACAGCTCTCTGGAAAGCATGTTACCGGTTGCAAGTGCTGAAAATGTGTGTGGGGGATGTGAGGCCCATAGCCAGCATGGGCCATGGTCAGTGCATCCCCCTTACATAAAATCAAACAAATATATAACTCAAAAGTCTATGGAGAATCTGTTCAAGTGCCCCTCTTGCAGTGCTTGTTTCCCCATTGTGAAAAGTCCTGACTATGAGCCTGAGCATGGAAAGGGGGCTAGGTGGAATAACCTCTCCAGTGGAGGAGGGGGAAATGGGGGTGGGGGTAGAAGGACCTGAGGAGCAAGAATCAAATGGGTTTTTTTTGTCTTCCTCATTCTGAATGACATAATAATACATTAAAGAGGCATTCCTTTCATCTACATTTTGTGTACAATTTCTATAAATGATTACATGGCCAACCCGACCTGCAATATATGCAGATCAGGTTCATAAGCTGACAAAGTTTTATGACAAATGCCTCCTGCCGTATGTGATTTATGTTACTTGGGAAGAATAATAGAGACTAAATCAAGAAGGTGTAGTATTTGAGGAAACTTAAAAGAAATATTCCTGTGAATTTCCATTTTCCTACATATGATAGAGGACTATTAAAAACACAATTTGTGGAAAACCATGTTGATATCTTATTCCGTTTAGGAGTTGCATTTCAAAAATTTACTAATGTTGAAATGTGACCTTGCAGTGTACAGTGTACGTTATAATTGTAGATAATCCTTATGCATTTCTTTGAAAATTAATTGATTTTTCCTTTATGTATGAAAATTGTTTTGTTTAATTATTGAGATGAACATGCTCATTCAAAGACCATTCTTAGCCCATCTGCTTAAGTACCTTACACACCTAAATGAAAGAAACATTTATTTTCATTTCATTAAAATACATAAAGAATTATTATATTGGATCGGTAATTATCACATTGCAATTTTAAACTGCAAGGTCATATTTTAACACACTGGTGAAATCTTTGAAATGCAATAACTCTGAAACAGAATATGGAAGATATCAACATGGGTTTGTCACCAATTTGGTTTACTAGTAATCCTCTGTTATATAAATGAAGCAGAAAATTGACGGGAATATTTCTTTGATGAATAAATCCTACCCAAGCTGTTTATTTATATTGCAAATCAGGTAGGCTGGGGAATAATTTATTGAGTCTGTATGCCTAATGGTAGTATCTGCATATTGCATTTTCAAAGTGGACAACAGAATCCGAGGGATGTTTCATAATACATTTAAACATTGAATTCATTGCTCTTACAGCAAACACTTTACACCAGAATAAAATCATCAATTGCATTAACTCCTGCAGGACCGGAAATCACCTCTGACCCAAGATATATGCAAGATGAATTATTTTGTATCACCTGCAAGGAAGAGGATAGTCAGGACCAATCAGCATCATCCACCTGTGCTGTATGCTGTTCAGGAATGACATGGATCCAGGAGTACAAATTAACACCTCTTATTAGCATCATCCACCTGTGCTGTATGCTGTTCAGAAATGATATGGATCCAGGAGTACAAATTAACACCTCTTATCAGCATCATCCACCTGTGCTGTATGCTGTTCATGAATGACATGGATCCAGGAGCACAAATTAACACCTCTTATCAGCATCATCCACCTATGCTGTATGCTGTTCAGAAATGACATGGATCCAGGAGTACAAATTAACACCTCTTATCAGCATCATCCACCTATACTGTATGCTGTTCAGAAATGACATGGATCCAGGAGTACAGATTAACACCTCTTATAACTTGAGAACGATTGGAGGTTGTACGCATGTTAATAATTACAAAACATTTCTGGGGCGCACAACAAAGCATTCCTGTATGTTGCCTTTACCAGGGGTGATTTCACCTCCTGTTTATCACCACATGGAGGTAGGGAAAGGAAGTGCCCTATATTTCGTGGGGTCAAGAAATACCTTTCATTGTATTTCTTATTTAACTTTTTAACTTGATTAAAAGATATGAAGCTGCCTAAGGAAATATACTCTATGTCAATGGAAGTGTATGCCATTTATCTGTGCATTGATGTTGTTACTGGAGCAATACTCTCATTTTTGGTTCGCATGCGAAGCATTATGCGAACCTGATCCATGTGGGACATAGGGTGGAATGCCATGTGGGTCATAGGATAGGATGCTCTGTGGGACATATGATGTAATGCCATGTGGGACAAGAATGGGATGGGATGTCATGTGGGACAGGTGATGCCATGTGGGACATGGGATGCCCTGTGGGACATGGGATGCCATGTGGGACATGGGATGCCATGTGGGACATGGGATGCCATGTGGGACATGGGATTCCACGTGGGACATAGGATGCCATGTGGGACATGGGATGCCAGGTGGGACATAAAATGCCATGTGGGACATGGGATGCCACGTGGGACATGGAATGCCATGTGGGTCATGGGATGCCATGTGGGACATGGGATGCCCTGTGGGACATGGGATGCCATGTGGGACATGGGATGCCATGTGGGACATGGGATGCCATGTGGGACATGGGATTCCACGTGGGACATAGGATGCCATGTGGGACATGGGATGCCAGGTGGGACATAAAATGCCATGTGGGACATGGGATGCCACGTGGGACATGGAATGCCATGTGGGTCATGGGATGCCATGTGGGACATGGGATGCCATGTGGGACATGGGATGCCATGTGGGACATGGGATACCATGTGGGACATGGGATGCCATGTGGGTCATGGAATGCCATGTGGGACATGGGATGCCATGTGGGACATGGGATGCCATGTGAGACATGGGATGCCATGTGGGACATGAGATGCCATGTGGGACATGGGATGCCATGTGGGACATGGGATGCCATGTGGGACATGGGATGCCATGTGGGACATGGGATGTCATGTGGGACATGGAATGCCATGTGGGACATGGGATGCCATGTGGGACATGGGATGCCATGTGGGACATGGGATGCCATGTGGGTCATGGGATTCCATGTGGGACATGGGATGCCATGTGGGACATGGGATGCCATGTGGGACATGGGATGCCATGTGGGACATGAGATTCCATGTGGGTCATGGAATGCCATGTGGGACATGGGATGCCATGTGGGACATGGGATGCCATGTGGGACATGGGATGCCATGTGGGACATGGGATGCCATGTGGGACATGGGATGTCATGTGGGACATAGAATGCCATGTGGGACATGGGATGCCATGTGGGACATGGGATGCCATGTGGGACATGGGATGCCATGTGGGTCATGGGATTCCATGTGGGACATGGGATATGCCATGTGGGACATGTGATGCCATGTGGGACATAGGATGCCATGTGGGACATGGGATGCCATGTGGGACATGGGATGCCATGTGGGACATGTGATGCCATGTGGGACATGGGATGCCATGTAGGACATGGGGTGCCATGTGGGACATGGGATGCCTTGTGGGACATGGGATGCCACGTTGGACATGGGATGCCATGTGGGACATGGGATGCCATGTGGGACATGGGATGCCATGTGGGACATGGGATGCCATGTGGGACATGGGATGCCATGTGGGACATGGGATGCCATGTGGGACATGGGATGCCATGTGGGACATGGGATGCCATGTGGGACATGATATGCCATGTGGGACATGGGATTCCATGTGGGACATGGGATTCCATGTGGGACATGGGATACCATGTGGGACATGGGATGCCATGTTGGACATGGGATGCCATGTGGGACATGGGATGCCATGTGAGACATGGGATGTCATGTGGGCCGCATCAGGTGAAAGGAGGGGTGGGTGGATGTTACATGCTTACTTATGTCCATTATAACGCATTCTTATTTTTTTCCTTTTTTTTGGTAATATTATTAGCAGTAGTAGTAGAATTCTTAGTCATTGTTAGTAGTCTTAGTTAGTTCTCTTAGTTTTAGTCTTAGTCTTAGTTGTTGTAATATTATTCATATTATCAGAGCTATTTATTAATTAATATTGGTATTCAGTATCCGAAATATTTATTATTCAGGGTATTTATTATCCGGGGTATGTATTATCCAACACATGCATTATCTGGGATATGTATTATCTCGCCTATGTATTATCTGGGGTATGTAAGTATCTGGGGTATGTATTTTTGCAGGGTATGTATTTATCCGGGGTATGTATTTTTGCGGAATATGTATTTTTTCACGATATGTATTTACCCGTGTTACGTATTTTGTCGGGGAATGTATTGATCCAGGGTATGTATTTATCCCAGGTATTTAAGTATCCAGGTATTTAATTATCCGGTGTATTTAATTATCCGAGGTATGTATTTATCCGGAGTATGTATGTATCCGGGTTGTTTATGTATGTATTTATTATCCATGGTATTTAATTATCCGGGTATTTATTATCCCTAGGGTTATTTAACTATTCCTGGGGGTATTTTATTATTCCAGGGTATTCTATTATCCCCTGGGATACTCGATTATCCCCGGAGTATTTAATTTTCCCCTTGGTATTTAATTTTCCCTGGGTCATTAAATTTTCCCAGGGTATACAATTATCCCCGGAATATTTAATTATCCTTAGGGGTCTTTAATTGTCCCATGGTATTTAAATATCTGGGGTATTTAATTATCGTTTTTTTTATAATATCTGAGGTATTTAATTATCTGGGGTATTTAATTATCTGGGGTATTTAATTATCTGGGGTATTTAATTATCGCCGGGATGTTTGATTATCTCCGGGGTATTAAGTTATACCCGGGAGTATGTATTTATCCGAGGTATGTATGTATACAAGGTATGTATGTATCTGGGCTATGTATGTTCTTGGGGATATTTCATTATCACTGGGTATGTAATTATCCTGGGGTATTTAATTATCCTTGGGTATTTAATTATCCTGGGGTATTTAATTATCCTTGGGTATTTAATTATCTTGGGTATTTAATTATCGCCGGGATGTTCGATTATTTTCGAGGTATTAAGTTATACCCAGGGGTATGTATTTATTCGGGGTATGTATGTATACGAGGTATGTATGTATCTGGGGTATGTATGTTTTGAAGATATTTCATTATCCCTAGGTATGTACTTATCCTGGGGTATTTAATTATCCTTGGGTATTTAACTGGGGTATGTATGTATCCGGGGTATGTAAGTATTTAAGGGTATTCAATTATCCCCTGGTATTATATTATCCAGGGGTATTTGATTATCCTGAGGTATTTAGTTACCCCCGGTGGTGACTAATCATCCCCAGGGGTGATTAATTATCTCTGTGGGTGATTAATTATCCCAGGAGTATTTAATTATCCTGGGGTTCTTAATTATCCCCAGGGTACTTAATTATTCCCGGGTACTCGATTATCCCTGCAAGTATTTAAATATTTCCGGGGGTATTTAATTATCTGGGGTATGTATTTATGCAGGGTATGTATTTATCCGGGTTATGTATTTTTCCGGAATATGTATTTTTCCATGATATGTATTTATCTGGGTTATGTATAGGGGTATGTCTTTATCCGGGGGTAAGTATTTATTTGGGGTATGTATTTATTTGGGTTATCTATTTATCCGAAGTATGTATTTATCCGGGTTATGTATTTATCCGGGTTATGTTTTTATTTGGGGAATGTATTTAATCATTTAATCATACCGGGGGATTCGATTATCCGCGGGGAAATTTAATTATCCGTCAGGTATTTATTTATCCCCGGGGGTAATTAATTGTCCCGGGGTATTTATTTATCCCTGGGGTATTTAATTATCCCGAGGTATTTAATTATCCCAGGGTTATTTAAAAGTTTGCAAAAAGTGTGGTAATCCTATCTAAGCTGAAACATTTCTTGCCTAAAAATATTTTGCATTGTATTATTTACTTTTAGTTTGATATACCCACATCTCTGATATTGTTTGGTTGTTTGGTCATAAATCTAACCTCAACAAATTGATGTTGAGGAATTTCTCATTCTTGGATCAAAGCACCAACTGTCAAGGGTCACAACTAATAAGTTACATGTTGGGCTGTCTGAAATTGAACCTGTAAGAAGTGTAAGGAATATTGGTGTGTGGTTCGACAATGAATTGTCCATGGATACCCATATTGCAAAAATTTGTCAAAAGGCATTCTTTCAATTGCACAATTTAAAACATATCCACCAGTATTTATTAAAGAATTCAACTCGTTCACCATGGACTATTGTCCATAAATTATGGTATTACCTTTTTTCTTCTTTTTCTTATATATGATTTGTTTTGATATTTTATCGCTAAGTCTATCAGTCAACCATATGTTCTTTTTAAATCATAGTTTTACCTTTTAATGTTTTATCAGTGTAGATGTATTGTTCTTAAATCCTTTCAATTTTTCCCAATATTTACTTATATCAAATCTTATTACTTCATATATTTTTTTTTTTGCTGTGTGTTTTAAATACATGAAGTATTTTGGGGCTAGTTTTCTTAAGTTGCATTTTTTCTTAAGTTGCATTTTTCTTATGTATTCATGTAATATTTTATTTGTACAGCGCCAATGATTATTTACATAGATTTTGGCGCTATATAAATTGTAATAATAATAATAATAATGTTGTTGCTAGAGAAAGCCATCTGTCACATAGCTGGCTGAGATCCGTATGATCACTAGTCTAATATCTTCTTCTCTCAACATACTCAAGTTACCAGATATCAAGTATTGCTTCATCTGTGTTTAGATGTATTAACAGTAGTATACCCCACAAATTAAACACTTTTTATACCCAAAATAGCCAGAATCATAGCTACAATACCCGACAATAAAATGACTTTCACGCTTTTCCCTGAATAGTAACAATACCCAAAAGAGCAAAAAAAAAAATCGATCAGTAAATGTCTGGAATTCCATGATAAAACTTGTTGTTCTATATCCAATTTAAAGAATTACTTTAAGTCCTTCATAAGCACATTATTCTATTATTCTTTTTCCTTATTGGTTAGGGTGGGGTTGGGGTGATTGTGCGGAGTGGGACTATAGGGGGTGGGGTTGGGGTGATTGTGTGGAGTGGGACTATGGGGTCTCCTGTGTTGATTAAATTTGTATGCATTAATATATTTTGTATTTAATTAAATTAGGAGATGTGTTTAAGTAACTGTATTAAGGGGTAGTAGCTGTATTAAGCAACTTTGGTAACCACCTTATGTATGTGGTTTGCTTCCTTTATACCCAGGCGAGTGAATGCCATGTTAAGCTCACTAGAGTTTTTTTCAATCACTTTCTATCCCAACTTGTATATATCAGCCATTTACTCATTAATTGTAATTGATTAGCATGTTCATTATGAATATTTTTCTTGAAAACTTTTGATATAATTTCATATATATATATATATATATATATATATATATATATATATATATATATATATATATATATATATATATATATATATATATATATATATATATATATATATATATATATATATATATATATATATATATATATATATATATATATATATATATATATATATATATATATATATATATATATATATATATATTTATATATATATATATATATATATATATATATATATATATATATATATATATATATATATATATATATATATATATATATATATATATATATATATATATATATGTATATTTATATTTATATATATATATATATATATATTTTGTATATGTACATTTATAAATATATATATATATATATATATATATAAATATATATATATATATATATATATATATATATCTATCTATCTATCTATATATATATATATATATATATATATATATATATATATATATATATATATATATATATATATATATATATATATATATATATATATATATATATATATATATATATATATATATATATATATATATATATATATATATATATATATATATATATATATATATATATATATATATAATTTATCTTAACTTTTATGTAAATTCTGTATTATTAGATATTTTGTGATTTTCCTGCTATTAAAGTTATGTAATATCAAGTTGTGGATGAACAAATAAAATGAAATGAATGAATATGAAAATCACTGAGGGTGATTAATTTTTTGCCGTCCCATGGGTATGTAATTATCCCCGGGGTCTTTAATTATCCTTGGGGTAGTTTGTTATCCCCGGGGTATTTAATTATCCCAGGGTTATGATTATCCTCGGGGTATTTAATTATCCCCGGGGTAACTAATTATCCTTGGGGTATTTAGTTATTCCTTGGGGTATTTAATTATCCCTGGGAATATTTAGTTGTCCTCTGGGGTATTTGATTATTCCCAGGGGTAATTATTTATCCCCAGGGGAAATTTAATTATCCCGGGGGTATTTGATTATCCTGGGGGTTATGTATATTCCCGCCGATATCAAATTATCCTCAGGTATTTAATTATCCTCGGGTATTTAATTATCCTTGTGGTATCTAATTATTTAATTATTATTATTAATTGTATTATTATTATTATTACTGTTATTATCTTTCTTAGCGTTAGTGTTATTATTATTGTTAGTGGTAGTGTTATGGTTATCATTTCGTTAATTCTGGGTGTTATCGTGGGTGTTATCGTGGGTGTTATCCCGGGTGTTATCCAGGGCGTTATCCTGGGTGTTATCCCGGGTGTTATCCAGGGTGTTATCCTGGGTGTTATCCCGGGTGTTATCCAGGGTGTTATCCTGGGTGTTATCCAGGGTGTTATTGTGGGTGTTATCCCGGGTGTTATCCCGGGTGTTATCCAGGGTGTTATCCTGGGTGTTATCCAGGGTGTTATCGTGGGTGTTATCGTGGGTGTTATCCCGGGTGTTATCCCGGGTGTTATCCAGTGTGTTATCCTGGGTGTTATCTCGGGTGCTATCCAGGGTGTTATCCCGGGTGTTATCCAGGGTGTTATCGTGGGTGTTATCCAGGGTGTTATCGTGGGTGTTATCCCGGGTGTTATCCTGGGTGTTATCCCGTGTGTTATCCAGGGTGTTATCGTGGGTGTTATCCCGGGTGTTATCCAAGGTATTATCCTGGGTGTTATCCCGGGTGTTATCCTGGGTGTTATCCCGGGTGTTATCCTGGGTGTTATCCCGGGTATTATCCAGGGTGTTATCCTGGGTGTTATCCAGGGTGTTATCGTGGGTGTTATCCAGGGTGTTATCGTGGGTGTTATCCCGGGTGTTATCCAGGATGTTATCCCGGGTGTTATCCAGGGTGTTATCCTGGGTGTTATCCCGGGTGTTATCCAGGGTGTTATCCTGGGTGTTATCCCGGGTGTTATCCAGGGTGTTATCCTGGGTGTTATCCCGGGTGTTATCGTGGGTGTTATCCAGGGTGTTATCGTGGGTGTTATCCTGGGTGTTATCCAGGGTGTTATCCCGGGATAATTATCCCGGGTGTTATCCAGGGTGTTATCCTGGGTGTTATCCCGGGTGTTATCCAGGGTGTTATCGTGGGTGTTATCCCGAGTTTTATCCAGGGTGTTACCCCGGGATAATTATTCCGGGTGTTATCCAGGGTGTTATCCTGGGTGCTATTCCGGGTGTTTTTCTGGATATTGTCCCACCTTGTTTTTAAAGTCCTTTTTCATGTAACCGTATAAGATAGACTTGCTTCACCCCTGAACCAATCCTTTTTTCATTCGTGAAGAAATGACTGATATGAAAAGTCTAGAGAAGTGTCTCCCTCATCATCCCTTTCTTAAAAATTGTTAATATATTTTAAAGAAAATTGATTTTAATTCTTTACCAAATTAAATTTCTATTGATATTTTTTTTCAAGCATCTGTTTTACTGTTTTCCTGACATATTCCAATAGTCTTTAAGCCCAGAAAAATGCAATAAAATATATAGTTTTGAGGAATGTGTGAAATGACTGGTGTGAAAAGTCTACCACAGAAGGTTGGTGCACATCATCATTATCATCATCATTTTATGAAAGTACCAAATGTTATTCTGTTTTGTCAAACATATAGTGGAAATAAATAAATAAACTACTTCAACCGATAGAAATGTCCTCAGTGATTTTTTTTCTGACATACCGCTGTTTTGCTATGGGCGTAGGTGGCAGGAGGGGGAGGGGGAATTTTCCCAAATTGAACAATTATACCAATTTTGGGAAAAGGCTTTGAAGAAATTTTGGAAAAAATACCAAACAAGACACTTTTGTAATGCAAACGGGGTATTTTATCGACAATTCCTTTCGCCAACTTTGCGCCTGGAAATTCGAGATTTCGGGCAATTTCCCTTTGCCTTTATCCCCACCCCACCCCACCCCAGAAAAAAAAAAAGTTCCTTTGTTTCTATACGCCGTTGTTACGAGGCTTATGCAGCCGTGAATCCATGGGTGTAGATAGAGGGTGTCCAGGTCTGTCGATGGCCCCACCAATGGTTCCCCAGAAGGTGAAGAAAATTTGTCCAAAAGTTTTGCTATAAGGCCCAAATTTTAAGGCAATGACCTTTTATGGTCCTTCAGTATAATTTAGCCTCCGAACAGCTTAAAAATTGCACTATTTTTGAAAAATACGCCATCAGCATTTCTTAATACGACCCCCAATCCAAAAAACTGTACATTCCTTTCTATGATCAGTGGCGTATTCATTCAGCTTTCAGTGCCAGGAACCTGGGGCAAACGGAAATTATCGGAAAATGGCTGTATCCAGAGGCGTTATCGCAGGGCTCTTAGGAAGCCACGGTGTGAAAGTTTTTTTGTTTTTCATGCTCCAAATAGGGCATTTCCATGCCTTGAAATCTTCACTAACAGCCATAGTTCCAAAATGTAATTGATAAAAAGAAGACATTTTAAATTTCAATGTTAGAATCTGATAAGTATTTGGGTTACCATTTCTAAACTGGCAGATGAGATCATTTTCCTAAAAATTGAGAAAATGAAAAAGTCGAGCATAATAGTTGGCTGAAGGGTGAAGTCTTCATCTTTAGATTATTTTTTGCCCTAAAGAGGTTAAACATCAACACAAAAATCCGAAATGTAACTAATGAAAAGAAGAATTTTTTAAATTCTAATGTTAAATCTACTCAGATAAGCGTTTAGGTTACCAGTTTTAAATACTGTCAGGCAGAGGTAAAATTTCCCTCGAAAATTCGGCCAGAATTGTTTGGTTCATGGAACTCTGATAGGATCGAAGGGGCGAAGTCACTGGAAGATTTCTTGTTTTTAATGCCCCAAAATGGCTCGTGATCATCGGGGCTCTTGACTTAAATATGTGTCAGTGGGTGGGCGTCTTTCATATATACGTCCCGTACAGTTGCCCAACCCGAGCCCAATCAGCATCATGTCGTGTCGAGTCAGGATAATTCTGGTATCTAAATGATTGACGCATGATTGACAGAACATACAGACACCCAATATTATAAATTTCTGCCCGACTATGTGCCCAACAAGTATGATGTTGTCAGCATGATGCCGAGACGCAGGACATGATTCTGATATAACAATTCGGGCATGATTGAGATGTATTTCCGATTTAAATAGTACATGCAACATTTTACATCTTTCCCGACTTAGTGTCCAAGTATGATTTTGTCAGCATCATGTGCCGGGTAGGCGGTCGGGAAGATATGATTCGTACAGCTGAGTGCACCTGGCATTATACATTTCTGCCCGACTAAGCTCGGTATCCGGCTAACAGAAGGGGGAGGGGGTAGGGAGGGGTAAGGGGGGAGGGGAATTTTGTACGGTCATGGAGGTAACAAAAACCTATGATGTTATTCAAAACATTTTTTAAAGTATTTTGTTTGTTTGCGAAGAAACAAAAACATATATAGGATTTAATCACGTGAATCTAACTCAACTGGACTCCATTTTACAGGGGAGCGGCGTCGTTGTTTCACGCATCTTCACACAGCTCAGTCACATCACACGTACAACAAACATACTACATGTTAACCCACCAGTACCAGTTCAGCGAATTTTACTACTTGCAATTTTTTGTTCGCTTTTGATTTTACTTCATATTTTCCTTAAGTTTTATATTTTCAACGAATATATGAAGAGTAACTTTAACGTTAACGCCAGCTGATTATTCTTTATACTTAGACATGTCAGACAAAGCCTACATACCTGATATCAAGTGCTCGCTTCAAATCTTTGTGTGAACCGTAGCTTGAAAACCGTTGCATCGTACAGCAGAAACCCACTTCGAACGTCGATTATGATCAGACGGAAATCGAGAAAATGTATTTTATTCCCCCGCACACATCTGACACAGCAAGATTCCGGCATAATTATTTTACAAAAATAATCTTATATAAGAACATGCAAACGTATGTAAGTCTAATTAAGTGTACAGCAGATAATAGCGGTTTCGCCCGACAAAATAACGATAAAATACCGAGTGTAACCATATTAATTTTCTAATATTGCTTCAATATTGGGCCATATTTTTTGCCCAACGAAATAGTCAAAATTGGAATTGCTCGACGGGAATTTTTTTTCTTCTAGGGTTACGCCCCCGAATGCAGTGTTCACATTTGTGAGAAATAGCATCGCCCCGAGCTCGTTCACCTGGCTTCTTTTAATGAATTACAGTGGGATATATTGCCTAAGAATATGGCATTTAAACCTCAGCATAAATAAGTTAAACAAACCAATATTTCCCCCCTCAATTTCAATTTTCTAGAATGTGAACAGTGTCAGATAGAATCAAATATAAATAGTTATGATAACTTTGTAGGTTTATTTGCATGACGATAAAGCGCTTTACTTATAAATACATGGACCATCAACTGTTTTGTTGTACCCTACCCCCTTCCCCACCCAAACATCAACAGCCTGAGCCTGATGTATATGGCCCCAACCACAACTGCACAGCCTGGTTCTACTCTGCATATTACAAGTATGATCGTGTCGCTCCCCCTCTCAAACCCACAAAACAACCTGCATCCAATCTGCATATTAGCAACTATGATCGTGTCGTCCCCGACCCCAAATTCTACAACCTAGCAAGTCCATTTTGCCAAATATGACTCATGTCGTTCCTCCTCCTCTCCATTCCACCTTAAGACTTCTGTGGTCACCCAAGTTGCGTCCAAAAATGTGTAGCCATTCTCGAGGTCGGAGTCGACGTAACCGTGTACGAGCTCAGTAAAGTTGATAAGTTGGAGGGGCTACTTTATTAATGGGATATTTCTTATAAATACTTGTGTCGCCCTTAGCCAGTCAGCGAAAATTAATAGCATCATATATGTTGGAAAATATTATCTAATACACAACATATTTAAAGAAAAATAATTTCTGTCAAGTATTTGTTGAAAATTCAAAGAAAAAAATGTTTTTCTCCCATTGACTGCAATGATAAGTGGCTGTTTGTTTTCCCCTTTGACATTAAATTTGAGATCGTCAAAAAAGTATCGTTACGTCGCCGTGCACCACAACATTCCCGGATGTCCGACCTATAGTATCGCGAAATTTACCCTGCATAGACCTAATCCACTATACGCAAAATGACGTCATCCGACGGCAATTTTGTAAACAAACCAAAGTTTGGTAGGCAAAGCGCAGCGCAAATATAAACAACTAATATCAAGTCGACAGAAATTTGAAAAAAAAACAAAAAAAAACACACATTCGGGGAATGATCCAAGGCAAATTTGGGCTTTAAATAGCTTTTTGACTTATCGTTAATCGTACATATTTTACCCCAAAAGAACTGTTGTTTTCATCTGGAGGCTAATTTGGCATTAAAACCACAATTTCTTTTCTGTCTTAATTCTTACGAGATATATTATTATATATGGACAAATTAGGCCGAACGCTAACATAAGGCTAAACTTAAAGTTAGCAAACTTTGGATATTACATATCTGAACTTCTTACATAACATAACAAGATTACGGGCTAAGAAAGGTTAGTCACCCCATAAAAAGCACAAACTAACACCACCACCACCATAAAAAAAGAAAAAAAATCAAAGACGCCCAGAGTTAGTAAAGAATTTATCATTGTGAGCAGAATTGGAGCTAACTACCCACTCAGGCAAACCATTCTACTCATTATTAAAAACTCTTTGCGAATAGCAAAAACGCCGAATATCTATCCGTGAGAACTCTTTGGTTAACTTCAAACTGTTACCACGTGTCACATGAGGATTAGCTGAAACATGCAAAGAATAACAGAAGTCCTTGTTATGTTATGTCACATACTGCCCTTCAACTAATGATTTGGGGATAAAGATTCTTGCTACAATTCCATTTAAAAAAGGCTGTTAGGTACAACCGGTATGTCTTTAGCTAAGACCTAAAAAGTAAAATTAAGCATTGCTTTTTCTTATATTTTGCATGGTAATTATTGCAATTTTTCTCTATATTTATCTCATTAACATTAATGTACTTATGCATTTTTTCAACGATTTAATTATTAAGGACTGTCTACTCGCCGTTGTAAGTTGTAATAGTAGGCCTACGTGCAAAGGGACAAGACCTTTCATATCTGACAAGTATGCATATGTCCTGGTAGTTGTACTGAAATGCTCAGTTGATTAACCACATTTAAGATGCAATTAAATAATGTTTGAACTGAACTTAATAATATATACTTTCGTATATATATATATATATATATATATTTGGTAATTAATGTTGGTTTAATTTAGGTTTAAGCCAATTAAATCAATCAAAATAGGCCTATGATATATATATATATATATATATATATATATATATATATATATATATATATATATATATATATATATATATATATACATATATATATGTATATATATATATATATATATATATATATATATATATATATATATATATATATATATATATATATATATATATGCAATTAAAATAATGTTTGAACTGAACTTAATAATATATACTTTCGTATATATATATATATATTTGGTAATTAATGTTGGTTTAATTTAGGTTTAAGCCAATTAAATCAATCAAAATAGGCCTATGATATATATATATATATATATATATATATATATATATATATATATATATATATATATATATATATATATATATATATATATATATATATATATATATATATATATATATATATATATATATATATATATATATATATATATATATATATATATATATATATATATATATATATATATATATATATATATATATATATATATATATATATATATATATATATATATATATATATATATATATTGGAAATATGGCAAAGTCGACTCATATTAGGAATAAGACGAGTAGTTTTGTCAATAAACCATAAACACAATAGTAATTGCTTACATGTGATGAAATACCAAGTATTACTTGGTGTAAAACTAAGTTGGATGACGGGTGAAAGTCACAAATTTGCCATGGTAATTTCATATTCATGCATTTAATTCATGAGCAAAAATGATAGCACATTTTCTCTTGACTCATACGTATTAGTTATAAGGAAAATTTGACCTTTTTTTTTTCATTTTGATAATATTCCTCAAAGATATATAGCTAGTTTCAGGTACCAGTGCTTGGTTATACCATGCATGTTCAATAATATTCTAATTTTGATGATATTCCATGGAAATAGAGCACAGGTACTACACAGCATATTAATAGACATATATATTTGGCTTCTCACAGAAATATTTTTCCTGTGTTTCAAATATTTGATGAAAATTTGATCTTCAAGCATGCACAAAGTTCACCTCGTAAGTGTATTATTAGTTTAGGCGAAAGAAAGTTATCCATAGATGCCCTGTTTATAATGTTAATTCATGTATTACACATTTCATACACAAATTAAATTTAACACACGATATAAAACTGTGTAGGCACTACACACTTACACTATTTTATTATCAAGTTGGCATAACAGGTATAATTTAAGCAGTCAGAAAAATCACATTTAGATGGGCATAAAGTCTGAGAATATGATCGTATGCCATGGTGTGATCATGTGATGTATACAACTTGTCTATTTGCTTCATTCTTCTTTATATAGGATAGCTCATTTAGCTGAGAGTTGCAGGTCCTGTTTACAATAAAATAAAACGCCAAACATAAAATATTGGCAAAAAGACAAGTAAAGCAAATTTAAAGTAACAAACCGTACATTAAAATTTAAGATAAAACGTGAGGCATCTAAAGAAGATGTCCACATGCAGTATAATTTGACATCTAAAGTAGATGTGTAACAAAACAGCAAACATTTGGCAGCTTTTACACTTTCTTAAGTTTTTATAATATGAACATTTCAATCTCCATGACCTCCTCATGAAGCTTAATGGACTTTCTGTATTGAAACACACATAAGCATATAGCTTGATATAAAATAAAAATAAAAACAAAATAAAAAAGTATGAATTAAATACTTCAGCGGGT
>JAIGNY010000267.1:75000-87500 GCA_020152595.1 Chiridota heheva | reverse complement strand
ATGTCTTGAATCATTTTTCTCTTTCTTATACCTGTGGTGGCTCTGAAAAAAGCCTTTGGGTTTTGTTTCTTCTGTCTCACATCGCCATAGGGCAGAAGGGGCACTCGCAACGCCAGTGATCCGTCTGGGTTGCCAGGGATCTAGCCGTCTCCTCAACCTCTTTTTATCTTTGCTTTTTTTTTCTGACTTTGCTTTTTTTCTTCTGACTTTGACTTTTCCTGTTCTTCGTCCTCCTCCTCCAGTGCCGGCAGCCAGTTGCCGGCCACGAGGAAGTCCTCGTCGGCGACAGCAAGGACCCGAGCCCACTCTCCGTTGGTGAGGATCAGCTTCTCGTCCTCGTCCTCCACCTCTCTTTTGATTACGGCAACTCTAAATGGTGGCTCGTCGTCCTCGTCCCAATCGCTTGGAGCGGCTGACGACTCTGTTGCAGAGCTTGGTGAGCTGGGCGAGTATCGTGCAATCATTGCGTTGAAGTCGAACTCTTCGCTATTTCTCTCCAACCAGCCCTCTCGGTCCTCCATGTACACCTCTACCGGAAAGTATTCGAATAGAGTAGCCATATTGATTGTAGCTAGATTAACAGAACGAATGATTGAAAATGCCGCCAACGGTTCTTTTATTATGTCTGTAAATAATACTCACCATGCTAGCGATTGGCTGGCCAGGCACGTGGCTGCATACTTACCCCCGATTAATTCGTATCACGCTTGCCCGTAGAAACTTGTCTGGATCGCGCCCACGTCATCACTTCTGACTATCCACGATTGGCCAGACAGGCACGTGGCTGCATACCTACCCCCGATCGGTCCGTATCACGATTATCGGTGGTCATCGAACTTCTACGGTAGCCTCTACGGTAGCCTCGAACTCTTTTTGATTGTCATTAAATTCATTTTTCTCATCACGCCTGACTGTCATGCGGTAGTCGCGGAGCTTCTACGGTAGCCTCTACGGTAGCCTCGAATTTTGTTTGAATGTCATTAAATTCATTTTTCCAAATTTTTGAATATTTATATGCGAGGGTAAAGTACCTGCCCCAACCAACGCAGTGGTACCGTAGGAGTCATGCCACGATTTTGTACTCCTTCCGCCCTCTTTTTTTTCAAACTTTATCCAAAAAAAATTCTCGATGCCAGAAAATAAGACGCAGCTTATATGGCATAATAACAATAACAAACATGTTCATGCAGAGGGTTTTTCTTCTTCTTTGGGTTTCTCGATGATGATGGGTGGTATGTTTTATTTTAAATTTACCTTGCGTCTTTTTGACAAGGTGGGAGGTGGCGACGACGACGGTGAACGGGGTCTTTTCTTTACTTTTTAACGAACAGATCAAGTACATCGATGTCTGTTCGCTCTACCCAAACGCCAACAAGTATTGTAAATACCCTATCGAGCATCCGGATATCATCAAAACCCCGGGCACCAACGACGTACGTGACTACCAAGGACTGATCGAATGCACCGTCTTGCCTCCTCGTGGTCTGTACCATCCCGTGCTCCCGGTACGATGCCGAGGAAAACTCATGTTTCCGTTGTGTATCGCTTGCGCAGAAGCTCTGGCCAAAGGACGATGTAAACACTCCGATGAACCACGAGCGCTTCACGGGACGTGGGTGAGCTGCGAGTTACAGAAAGCCGTAACGATGGGTTACGAGGTGTTACATATCGACGAGGTGTGGCATTTCAAGGAGACGATGCATTACAATCCCGAAACGGGAGAGGCCGGTTTCTTCACGGCTTACATCAATACGTATTTGAAATTGAAACAGGAAGCCAGTGGGTGGCCAAAAGGCTGCGAAACCAAAGAACAGCGTCGTCGGTACATCGACGTGTACTAGGCTCGAGAAAAGATCAGACTGGACTACGCCAACATCGGAAAGAACGAGGGAAAGCGATCGTTGGCTAAACTGATACTCAACTGCTTTTGGGGAAAGTTTGGACAGCTAAGTGCACTTACCAAGACGGAATTGATAAATACTCTTGAAAAATTCTACAAGCTATTGACGGACAAATCGAAACAAGTGAAATACGTGCAGTTTCACGACGAGCTCACCGCCCGCATCTAATGGGTCGACACGAACGAATACGTCGAAGTATCGCCTAACACGAACATTTTCAACGCGGCTTACACCACGGCTCACGCCCGTCTCAAACTATACAGCTACATCGAGCGACTGGGGGAGCGCGTCCTCTACCTCGACCCGGATTCCTTGATTTACGTCAGCCGACCGGGAACCTACGATCCATCCCTCGGCAACTTTCTCGGTGACATGACAGACAAGCTGGAGAAGCCTTTCGGTGCCGGAAGCTACATCACCGAGTTTATTTCTGGAGACCCAAAGAACAACGCTTACAAAGTACGTTCGACCAGAGCAGACGCCGTCATCGTGGGGGAGTGCAAAGTCAGAGGCATCACGTTGGACCATAACACCATTCTATTGGTCAACTTCAAGGCGATGATCAGCATGGTAAATCACGTAGATCCTGGAACAGGCCGAGCCTGGGAAGACGACGAAGAACTCATAGTTCCTGTCTATTATCTTCACAGCATCAGGAGAGACGGTCCCGGAAAAGTTCTCATCAGATCCATTACCAAAGATTACAGACTGATCTACAACAAACGCGTCATCCAAGCAGATCTTTCGACCCTCCCGTACGGTTATTGAAAGAGCGCCACCATTTGACACTCATCTGAAAAGAACATAAAAGAGGTGGATGTGAGTTGAGTTGATTCATTTAATCATGGGTATTCTAAACGAAGAAGAGACATTTGTGTGGGAATGCTTGTGATGGTCTATGCTTGCAAAAAGTCTACGTAAAAATATCACAGAGTACGGAAATGTTACTATCCGAGTGCTGAAATTGAATATAGAGAAAAGTACATGGATCCCTTGTATTTCGCCGCCTGTTTTTCATCTCGATGAAGAGTCGTATGAATTGCGACAGTTTTTACAAAACTTCAGTTGTAGATTGCACAGAGACGATAAAGTACACGACTTCAAGCCACACCCTTTTTATATCTGGCTGGAAATAAACGACGTAACAATCCGTATTGAATATACGGTCATCGAAAACACATCTTCAAGCCGTATACAATCACGCACCAAACTTTTCGTGTAGATACAGAAAGAGCGCCACCATTAACAATGCTGCTTTGCTCTCATTGGTCAGAAAGAACATAACACGGCAAGCCTCGCTGAAGTTTGACCATTTACTTGCTGTAAAAGATCGAAAACCTTATTATCAAAATACCTCCTAACTTCACACAAAAATAAAAAAATAAATTTCGCTAAACACCAAAAAAACCAAGGTCAGCTTTTTAACATATACAAGTTTGATACGTAAACACATTTATAAAAAAATTTACTCATTGTTTAACATATATCGTTTAACACGTCTTTTAGTGACAACTTTGTTTAAACTCAAGAAATTTACTCCATTGTTTATTAACTATTTCTTTCATCAGGTCTTAATACTCAGTGTGAGCGTGGCACATAGTGCTACGTTCACGCTGTGTATCTCATAATGGTCTTCTGTAGAAGACCATTTTCAAACCAGGTGCTGTGATTGGCCGAAGTATGGCATTTGACATACATCATGTAATATGGTCTTCAGTTGAAGACCATTTTTTCATCTCGCCTGCCATACCATACTATTACATATCATCCTGCGCACTTGTTTAAATTTGACTTCCCTTGTATCATACATGTACTATCATACTAAGACCAGGACACAGTTTATACCATACTACTACTGTTACGCACTCTGTTAAACATTATTATCACTAGTATTCTATTTTTATTAGTTAAGTTTACTGTAGATCACCGGCAGTGATATTCTTAATTTAATTCTGTATCTAGCAGGACTACATTTTAATTGCATTTGTACTTATAATTATTATTATTATTATTATTATTATAATTTTTTTTGTGTGACTATCTACTACTGTATTTAAAGACACCGGACTGTGATTCAACCCATTTTTGCTCTATATTCATATCAAATACTGTCTTTATTAGTGCCTATGAGTGTCTGTCTGTGTGTGCATATTTATTGTATTTGTAAATGTATACACAGATAGACACATTTACCTATATTTAACTATTTACCTATATCGAACCATTTATCTATGATAATTAAACGACTGACTTTACACTGATTTACCCCATTGACTAGACTTGGCAGAGTTCGTTAACACTTCTGCTATTCATTGTTTGTTTGTCTATACATACCCATTGTATTTGTAAATGTATGGACAGACAGGCACCTCTAACTGTTTTACTACGTTTATCTTTATTAATACATACCACACAGACTCAAACGTCACTAAACCGAATCACCTATCCATTATTTAAGCCGACCTTCAAAGACATATTACCGACCTCGTACTGTACCGCAAACATTGCATCATCCCGGTGTTACCGACACCTTGTATTTACATTTAACTCAGGACACTGTTAAATCGATCATACCACTTGTATTTAGATTGTATCTGTAAGTAACCTGGTAGGCAGGACATCTGTTT
The DNA here is from genome assembly GCA_020152595.1 of Chiridota heheva. Classification (NCBI taxonomy): domain Eukaryota; kingdom Metazoa; phylum Echinodermata; class Holothuroidea; order Apodida; family Chiridotidae; genus Chiridota; species Chiridota heheva. Next base: position 82,972 of record JAIGNY010000267.1, on the reverse strand, counting down.
GCGACCTATTAATTATTTATATCTATTTTGGTTTTTCAATAAGTTTAGACGTCAGTTTATTATTAATTACCCATAGTTCTCATCTATCTTTGATTATTATTTTGTTGATGACCGCTTAGCCTTGATTATGGATTGTTTATTTTGTTTTATTTGGGGCTTTGTCATTTGTTTCAATTGACTTGATTTTTTTTGCCCCAGGCTTTGGTGAGAGTTACTTTGGGTTCTTGATTTGGTTTTTATAAATTCATTTTTATTTTTTTTTTTCTTAGTCATAACTCTAAGTGACAGCATGGTATCGGGTGCAGGGTATTAGCCATTTTGGTTGGCTGTGGTTGCCAAAATTTCAGTCATTTAAAATTACACTTTTTAACCTGACATAAATCGAGGCCAGCCTTCGGGCTGGCTATCGATAGGTAATGTCAATAGATTGCTATTTATTTCATGTACAAGTTTGATTAATTATTCCATTAGACACCAACATGGATACTACACTTAGCAGTACGAGTTCAGGGCATAAACGCAAAACAGCGTCGGAACATACACAGGCATCAAAGAAACCACGCAACGAGACCTTCATCGTAGTAAAAATGGCCCCTTCGCAAATCATCATGGCAGAGATCAGGCGTGTGGTGCGCGACGACTCTTGCGATCCTGGCATATACGGAGAACATACCGGCGGAGGAGACTTCACATGACCGTTCTGCAACGCATTAGGTTGTCTCGGCGCGTTTATGGCCCCACTAGGATGTGGCATGGATGGAGAAGGAGAAGTACTTGAACATTTGTTGAAAGAGGCAAAGAAACACAAGGGCATGGAGAAGGATCATACAAACATTCTGCAGACCGAAAGGGCATCAGCCGTCAAGCCGACAGAAGAAGACTCTCTCTTGTTTAAAGAGAAAAAGAAGTAGCCAAAATTCCTGAGAGCGATGACAAAGATAGCACACGACTTGCTGAAAGCCCAATTTACACAAGTAGCATTAGTCAACGACCTGAAGAAGGTCGAAGAAAAGAAAGGCAAAATAACAGAGATTCAACGCTTGCTGATTACAGATCCACCCACGAAAGACATTTTCAAAGAGTTGGAAAGGGGAATGAAGGAAGAGGTTAGCAAAGACGTCGAAGACGAAGAGGTACACTGTTTGTTGAGAGACGTCATCTATACAACGCTGGGAAGCTACGCTGATTGATTGAGCAATCTCGGTCTCAAATGCATAGTGATGGACTGTCTGTGGGACTTGATTATTGAGGAAGAATGTTAAAACATTGTATGTCTTTGAAGAAAAAAAAACGAAAAAAACATGAGGGCGGAAGGAGTACAAAATCGTTACATGACTCCTACTATATCACTGCGTTGGTTGGGGCAGGTACTTTACCCTCGCATGTAAATATTCAAAAAAGAGAAAAGAGAATTTAAAGACATTCGAAAAGAGTTCAAGGCTACCGTGGCTACTACCGTAGAAGTTTGACCTAACTCATCATACCTTTCTTCTTTTCAAAAAACGCCACTAACTTGAATGATATCATACCTTTCGGGCTTCTGATTGGTCGAAGAGACTAAACAAAAAGATAAATAGAGCAAACTTGATCAATTCTTTTCATTCTGAGTTTCAGAGAGAACACATCATGACTCAATACTTGCCAGTATCGCCAATATCCACGGTTGTTTTCCCTAACGGGTTTACAAGGAGAATGTTAACACAGGAGGGAGATCCCTTTAGAGCTTACTATCGGTTCGGTTTGGCACACAAATTCGACAACAGAGTACAAAAAACATTTGCCGTCAGAAAACCGCCGAGATACCTAAATCAAAGACCAGATCACCCTCAGACCTTTGCAATCAGAGAGAGCAAGTGAGGGAAAGCACGCAACTTCAAGGCTCGTATGCGTTTTTACACTTATAGAGCTCAGGTATATCGCCAGTTTCTCAACCACTACAATGTAAAAGCCCAGAAGAGGAAAATATACATGTCCAAGCCACCTTGGAAAAGAGGAGCGTACCGAGCCAACGTGATAAAGCATCGAGAAACGCACAGAGAAATGCTGAGGAGCAAAGCAACCGATAGGCATCGGTGGACTACGGGAGGAGGACAGTAGCAGGTCGATCGGCCGATCGATAAAGAACCCAAAGGCTCTTATAAGAGCCACCACAAATATAAGAAAGAGAAAATTGAATTAAGACATTGTGTTTATTGTGTGTTTATTATTATTGTGTGTTTATTGTTTTCCCTCCAAAAGATTTGACGACCTTCGGTCGTTTGGTAAAATCACGAGGAGCCTTTACAGGTAGTGACCTGGCTCCTGATTGGTCACTACCTGTATTAGCTCCTCTTACTACTTACTACAGTAATATGCCCTAGTAGTTCTTAGTACTAGACCTAGTATGCCTAGGCCTACTGCTAGTGCCACTAAGCCTAGGGCCTAAATATTGGGATCATAAACAGATCGTTGTTTGGTACGCATAAAGCTAGTACAAGCAAATCCAAACTTGTGGATAACGGTAACAAGAATATCATTTGCTTATATCCGTAAGCTCTATCAATAATCGTACTACCAAATTAATTTGATTTTGCATAATTCCGTCTTATGTCTCAATACATTGCCAAAATAACAACCTAGTGTTACGGAAAAGCCACACCTTACCACGATAGGAAGTAAGTTAGGCCTAAGTTAGAATTTTGACTGGCTTTTTTCTTCAGCAATTTCATCCACTTAAAGTACTTGAGTATGGCTTAAGTTTGACGACACAAATAATTCACTTTATAAAAGCATATTGAGCCGAATAAAAAGTTGCCTGCTGTGAGGAAAAGTGACATACACAGATCAGAACAACGATTGACGAATCTTACCTTTTCAAAGATCATCACAAAATGGGCCACGAAAAAACCTCATTCTAGGAACTTTACCGAGATTGAAAATGCTCGGATCCTGATTTAACCCGAAATGTAATGTCTTGTACGTCTTCTGATCTTCTCCTGTAGTGACAAACATTGAAACTGTCAAAGTTAGAGCAATTTTAATTATCCGGATTCATTCGGGATTGATCGTATTAAAAAGTAAGAATGCTCAATTCAAACTTCCAGCTCAAGTCCTAAGAAATTAATAATATCGCAGTAACGGTCATATAGCAAGCTCATGTTCCCAGCTGAGAAGGTTCAATAGTCCGAAAGTTCACTAGTCAGAGGGTTCACTAGTCCAAAGGCCCGAAGGTCCGAAAGTTCACTAGTCAGAGGGTTCACTAGTCCAAAGGCCCGAAGGCCCAATAGTCCGAAGGTAGGGTTAGGGTATACCTTTAAACTATTGAACCTTCGGAATATTAGGCCTTTGGACTATCGGGCTATCATACTATTGGGCCTACGGACTAGTGAACCTTTGGACCAGTAGGCTGACAACGTTTACAGTTCCTCTATTCAAATATGATACACTATTTACTTGATTCGTGAATCGTCTTTAATTCATGATGCGGGAAATGCTAGGACAAATATGGAGGCATTTTAGTTAATTTATGCAGTCAGATAGTTGTAGACGTGGAATACTTAAAAAACAAAAGTGAGAGTCACGATTCTGTTATTTTACAAGACTGATTACAGGACCTTCAGTATATAATAGATCTAGAATACAGTACATGTAGATATAGGCTCTTTCACCATGCTATATCTCATATTGTTATTGACAGTATATTGTACGCCAAAATAATAGGTCTGTGATAATGAGTTTTTATAGGACACTGTTTTCGAAGCTTACACTGTTATCAACATATAAAGTAGACCTGGTTTTTACATGTGAAAGCTGTGTAAGGGTGTTTCAGCTGATGTCACGAGGTCACGTGACTTTGTTTACAACGATATTTTTCCGGTCAAAACCACTGCCGTATGCTGTACACTTAATTAAACGTGCATACGTTTGTATGTTGTTGTATGAGATTATTTTTGTAAGATAATCATGCTGGCATCTTGCTAGTTGCACTAATAGATATGTGCTGGGGACTAAAAGACATTTTCTCGATTTCCATCTGACCCTGATCGAAGTGGATTTTTGCTGTACGACGCAACGGCTTTCAACCTTCACACTAGGATTTGCACTTTTTATCATATATGTAGGCTTTGTTTGAGTATAACGAAGAATCAGATGGCGTTAACGTTAAAGTTACCCTTTCGGTGAAAATATAACTTATTTAAGGAAAATATGAAGAAAATTCGGAAGCTAGCGAAAAATACAATCAGTAAAATTTGCTGAACTGGTACTGGTAGGTTAGCATGTAGTATGTTTGTTGCACGTGTGATGTAACTGAGCTGTGTGAAGACGCGTGGAACGCAGCGACGCCACTGCCGTGCAAAATGGGGTCCAGTTGAGTTAGAGTCACGTGATGAAGTCCCTTTATTAAAGTTATAACCATCAATGTTTTACATGGTAGACGATGTTAAAGAAACGAACTGGTGAAAAAATCATTATGACTGTTTGGGAATCATTGAATATCAAAGATTACACCAGTGCATAGAAAAGTGACCAAGAGCAGTGTAGAGTTTGGTCTCATAATTACAGAATCAAGATAAATCTTGGTGTATTTTTATAAAATGAAAATGTATTTTATTTGCATTTACAGTATAAGATAAGCAGAGTGGCAAAGCATGTTCTTGTAAAGTGCATGTTGCAGTATATCCCATCTCAATTAAAAAAAAAAAAAAATCCAAAAGTTTAGAAAGTGAAAAATAATTTTCAAAGAAATACATTAAGCATTGACCTAGATCTGCATTTATGAGAGCACACGGTACGGCACCTGTACGGCACCCTGCACGGCACACTGCATGGCACACTGCACGGCACACCGCACGGCACACCGCACGCCACACCGCAGGCACACCGCACGGCACACCGCAAGGCACACCGCACGGCACACCGCACGGCACACCGCACGGCACACCGCACGGCACACCACACAGCACACCACACAGCACTTGGCACAGCATACCGCACAGTAACAACGCACAGTCACACCGCACAGTCACACCGCACAGTCACACCGCACAGTCACACCGCACAGTCACACCGCACAGTCACACCGCACAGTTACACCGCACAGTCACACCGCACAGTCACCTCGCACAGTCACACCGCACAGTCACACCGCACAGTCACCTCGCACAGTTACACTGCACAGTCACACCGCACAGTCACACTGCACAGTCAATTGTCAACATCCTGGTAAAATCCCTGAAATGCAGTAAACAGAAAAAGATATCGTCATATTTTTTTTTTATTCTTATTACTCTTATTCTTTTGTAGCCTTCTATTAGATACTGTATATTAAAAAATTGCGGGAATATTCCTTTAATTTCAATGTAAGCATCAAAGGAAATGTGTACAGCCTACTATACTAATTTGTTGTTTAACTTTGTTCGACAGGGATAAAAATGGCTATCAGCATTCGTGAAATCAATGAGGAATTTTTGAAGTGCGCTGTTTGTACAGATCAACTGGAGGATCCTCGTACATTGCCATGTCTCCATAGGCTTTGTTTGAAGTGTTTAACTGGTATTGTTACAACACAAGTTGAGAAGTTCCTTTGCCCTATATGCAGGAAGGAAACCAGTATTCCTCCAAATGGAGCACATGGGTTTAGTGAGGATTTTTTGACAATATCACTTCTAGAGAAAATCAAACTGAAGGAAAGGCTACAAAAAAAGAATGAAATCCGAAATTGTGGGTTTTGTGATGAAAGGAAAGAGACCACAGCCTTGTGTGGGACTTGTAACGCTTTAATTTGTAGTCAGTGCCATAGTCTACATTCCATGAAAGGACTGCAGGATCACAAAGAAATTATGCTTTTAACAGATTTCGACTTCTCTGAAAAAACGTTTAAGCTTGTGGAAAAACTTTCGATACAAAACACGTCCCCAAAATGTCCAAAACATCCCGAGTTAGTTCAGCATTTGTATTGTGTGACTTGCAATGGAAGCATTATTTGTCCGGTCTGTGCGGTTGTTGATCATAAAGCCCATCGGCAAGAACATGTCGCTGATGTCGCGCGAAAGCTTCTTGACGAAATTCAAAAGAAGCAAGTTGACCTGAATGTTGGAGAGGATTTAGTAAAAATTTACAAAAATGCAATTGAGAGAGAGAACCGAAAGAAACTTACTGAGACCATGAATATCAAAAAAAACGTTGAAGCGATATGGACTAAAAACATGGCAAGTATTACAAATAAATACGAGGAGGAAAAGAAAGAAGTCGACAGGAAAATAAATGCAAAAATCCAACTTCTTCAGCAGGAATGTTTGAAAGACAAAATGGGTATAAACAATATTGCTGATAAGGACGTTCGACTACTTAATAGATCAAAAGATTCACTTCTTCGTAAATTCGCTGATATGATGACCAGCCAGACGGATAACTGTGAGAAGATAATCAGCAGTGTTGTTAACGTCCTGAAACGCTGTGAAAATACCAAACTCACGACCTCTGTCATTAATGTAGAAAAATCGGATTGGGCTTTGGTTAAATGTGCTCCCAGTGTGTGTAATGCTCTAGATGATTTGGGAGAGGAGATAAGTGAGCTGCATTCTCAGTTTGGTGATGGACATCATTTTCGACCCATAAAGACTTATTTTGTTGCATCTGTCTACGAAACTGAAATTGGTCAACTAAAAGGTAACTAATTGCATCTACCGTATTTTTGTACGCGTAAATAAGTGTTGGGTTAAGCTAATATGTAATATCGAAAAGATATTTGAGAATAAAAGCAGCTTGAAGGAGTATTCTAGAGAGATACGTGTTGCAGTAAATTAATTACATTACCGTTGACTATTGATGTGTGACCTGCAGTAGATATTAGGGTTTAAATGATTATCAAGCAGAATGAGACTTTTATCATTGTATCCAATTAACCTTTACTGTACCAGCACTTTTTGAAAACGCGCTCGGGAGGCGGGGTGAAAGACGGGGCACCCAAAATGGCAAAAATATCGCCGCGTGGTAGAGTAACGTCTTACTTAACACAAACTAATTATTGAAAGGGTCCTCTGTCTTCCGAGGAGCAGAGTTGGGCTCGTTCTGCCTCAGTGACCGAGTAACCAACCCACCGGGACCATGCTGCAAATATTTTTGAGTTAACACGGGTTCATTAATCTGCGGCACTTTTTTGAAAACGGGCTCGGGAGGCGGGGAGAAAGACGGGACACCAAAAACGGCGATAATATCGCCGCGTGGTAAGGTAAGGGTTAACCAAGGCCTTCTTAGCAATTTTAGATATGAAAAAATTAACCAAAATTGGGGAAATGAAAGGTGAGTTATTGCATCTACCATATTGTTGTACGTGAATAAATGTTGCGTCAAGCAAGTGTTTGAAATTGAAAAGATTGAGGTATTTTATACATGCACGAGAGATACATACTGTATATCAGTAAGTCATCTTACCGTTGACTGTTGTTGTCTGACCTACATCACATGTAGTTTTAAAGTATTATTAGCAAAAGCGTGACTTTTCTTATTGTACCCACCCCTCTGCAATATCTGCCTCTGCCCCTCACTGTCTATCATATCATCATTGACTGCCCCATGTTCAACTTCCCCAATTCCATTGTCAAGCTTTTCCGCAAAAACTCTCCTAAAAGAATTATCTCCCTCCTTCACCATATCCTCTATGACGGAACTACGTCCTTGCGTCTGATATATTATAAATGTACCTAATTTCTCTTTCCCACCTCCCTCTGTACCATTTCTTTATTACCTATTGCACTTATTCTATTTCTCCATTCCTTTTCTAACTCTGACTTAATCTATAAGCTCACACGCACAATTTGACCTTTGATACCCTGGTGCAGTTAAATCTCACCAAACAAACAAGAAAGCAATCCATGGAGCTGCTGATTTCGTCACCTTTAGAATACATCTTAGTGGGGGAAATAGCTAATAATGATAACTATGGAAGGTAAAAGTTGAAAGGGGTCGCTGGCTCTGTGACCTTTCACCTTTG
>JAIGNY010000267.1:0-70000 GCA_020152595.1 Chiridota heheva | reverse complement strand
TTAATACCTATCTTATAATATTACTCAATATATCATTAAAAATAATGTAGCGGCTGAGAGATGAAAAAATTAGGTTTACTAACTTATTTTCTTTAATGAACAAATACTACTGTACAGGATGAATTTTCATTAATGATTGCTAATTATATTCATTCACATTGATGGGCAATTTCAGTGGTTTTCTATGGCCAGCTGGGGTGTTTCGGCTACCTGAATTCCAGTGTTTCTTGAAGTTAATTGAACAAAAATGTAGCTTGCATGCCCCGATATGGATTGAGTTATTTAAAACTGTAAGTTGCGTACATAGTAACATTATCAATAAAGGTTTGACACTGATCATTTGGGGTTTTTTTTGCAGAATGTATAAGCCCTGACGTTGTTGGAATTAACTTACTTCAGGAATGCGCGGTTCTGGCATTTGACTCTCGTTTCAAATCCAATGAAATAGTTTTACGTATTACAGATCGTTGTGGTCGTCAGCAGAATCACTCGGACTATAATTTAAAAACTGCAAACGAAGATTCACATTTGCCAGTGGTTATGTCATCTACTGAATACTGGTTTGATGGAAAACCCCACGTCCTTCTTGGTTTGGGCTGCAAGGTGTTCATTGCACACATGCAACGTAATGATGTGGTTTACACATTAGTGAATAAAGTAGTACCATACCAGGTGGAAATACCCCCTGGTGGATCATCACTGTCTGCTGTCTCTGCACGTTGCTTCAACTCTTGCAGAAAGAATGAGTTCATTGCAGCCTTCAGAATGTCGACTATCATTCACCAGTATAACTCAAAGTGTGAAATCTTAGCTAAGATCGACTGCCGAGTCGCTCATATCGTCAGCATTGCGTGCTCGGTTAACCATATAGCTGTTGCAGATAGTGCGAGTAATGACGTTATAATATGGAGAAAAGACGAAAATGTGTTTCATGAAGTTCAACGTATCAGAGCACCTCGTGGAAATGTTACATTTGTACCAATTTGTATTCTCTGGAATGACTCTAGGTGGCTGATCCTCTGGGCGACTGAATACCCGGATAAACATGGCTACCAATGGCAAGTCACAAGTTACTCCACGGATGGCTTGAACTTTAAAGGCCTTGTTACAGGTAAAAAAGGACATTATCAAGTTCCCCGTAGTATTGGAGTATGGATTTCTTCTGCTGTAGTTCTATTTGAGGATGCAAAATTCAAAATTGTAAACTACATTACGTAAAGTTTTGTAAACTAAAATGAGCAAGTGTGCATTTGAAGAGAGCGCCCCCGAGTTGACCATGTATTACGTTATCATCTAACCACACACTTTGTTATAATACGAGGTGGAGTAACGTGGAAATGAAACAGGAAACTAGAAACTTTTCATTGACTGCTTGTCATGTCACGTGATCGTTGATGCGGTTACTAGAATGCCACAGGCACAGAAAACCAGGATGGAGTAATGCTCAAGGGACGGATTCTGTAACATTATCCTCTAAAAGAACAGTGTTTGATCCAAAATTACAATACAAATGCATTTAAATGTACTGTATACTGTATGTATTTATGCACAACATTTTGATCAAATTCATTACTTTCTCTTAAAATACTCACAAAAATTGACAAGAGAGCTAGATCATTGTTTATAATTGTACACCCACTATTAAATGAAGAAAAGCGCTTGGGCCATTTACTGTGGAAAGCTTGCATTTGATAGAATGTACTTGTACACCTTACTGAATAGAGAGCTTGCAGCCTCAGACAAAATGAGCAAAATTGAGCAAAATCAATGGATTCATTTTTGCAAAACAATGAAAACACAATCATGAAACGATGATCGTGGAAAGTGATATACTGCCCAACAAACAGGGAGGTCTTGAAACGAGCGCGCTTCCTTTTCGCTCTAATGCTCCTTTTATCACTCTCCGAGGATAAATACTTCAGAAGATTCCCTTCTTCAGAAGAAAAAATATTTTTCCCCAAAAAGAAGAAAAGGTAAAATTTGTAACTTTCGGACTTTTATTTACAAGTGCTTTGACCTATGGTTTTTAATTAGCTTATATGCAGTCATTATATTTACGAAGTAACCAGGCTGCCTTGTGTACATACCTGTTTGTGCAATGGACATTCTCTTTCTTGTTTGGTACTGGATGGTGTATGCGTTATGTCGATAATTCCCAGATAATTATAAGTGTAGATAAACTATTTTTAATGATTGACTAATATCGGCATGCTTGGTTCGTTGCTTAAAAGCTTTCCTTAAAAACAAAAACAAAGTTTTGAAGCTAATTTTGTAATTGAAATATTCATATATTTATAATAATTTGCGAAATTACTCGGTTTGTCTTTTTTTGTTTGCGGTCAGTTGGTATGTGGAAGAGTAGTGCAACATGTTATTGTTTGTCCAGAAAACTGTAATATGTACTGTACTTCAGTTGTTTCAAAATGTGTAGTGCATTGCTATACACTAGCTCTTTTTGTTGTCAAGCTAGTGGTTCATTACTTTTGTTTTCTTCCATTGTTGGTTGTTGTTATCATTATCTTTAGAAATAAAGGCAGGTACCATGGGAGGGATTTACATGTACCTGCCGAAAGTTGAGGGAAAGGGGAAAGTCAAAAGTGGAGCGACAAACGCACAAAATTATGCTTAGGTGCAAAAAATTACCATACAAAAGATACATATTCGCGGGAGAATCCCCCCTTTTCCTCGAATACCGCCTATGGCATGTGTATCACCTCAGTCGGCTCAGTGTACGACTGAGATGGAGGTCCCAGGTTCGAGTCGCAACGGATTTTTCAACAGATATGCAGAACGATACGCTGATATCAAGAGTATAGATTTGTCTTCTGCATCACACCTTCCCCCTCACCCTACTTTTGGGGAAAGTAGCAAATGGTTTGGTGGCATTCACTGTCCTTTTGAGGAGAAGTAAAGCCTTCGTTCTCGATTGTAACAATTTTGCCCCTGCCTAATTCTTGAAAAGAGCAGGGTGTTAACCCGGTATTATTATTATTATTATTGTTAAAAACATTTATATAGCGCAAATACTGTAAAATGATACATTCAAATGCGCTTTACAAAATGCGGTATTAATCCGTCCTGGCAAATTTCTTGGGCCCACAATAAAAGCAAGTCAAAGGTGAATTACGTTTGCTTCTCCTGGCACTAGAGACGTCGCTACAGGGATAGGGGTGTCTCGTCCCCTCCCAAACTGGACGCCAATTACAAAAATGTACATGACATTTGGAAATTCAACCGTTCCTCCTCAGGCAGTTGAAAACTGATGCCATTGCACCCTAATCACCGAGAAGACCCTACCAACGTCCCTGCTTGGCGTGTGCCTAAAATAAGTGTAAAGTGTAAATTGTATTCTTATGTTATTTACTATCCGCACGTTATAAGGGTTACTCTTACTTTCTCAGTCCCTAGACTTTTAAGAGTAATCAATGTCTCCGTGAACTCTTTAAGAAAAACGTTATATTGTGATACAACTATAATAAAATTGTATGATTTCACAGGTGAACACGACCATATCTCTCATCCATGAAGCATTAGGAGGAGGACATGGACTATTATCCAAAGAGTGGGGAGGGGGGACAAGAGGTAAGTACCCCTTCCCCTCCCTCCAAATATTATTTTTAAACAGTTTATTTTTAACAGTGCACTATATTCCAACACGGACACTTAAAACAGTCCGGAAGCATGCTCATTAGAAACTCTTATAACACAAGAGAATATTGAAGTCATGCAGACGGATTGCTCAGATGTTGCGGTTAAATTTCATATTTGTAGTATATTATATTTCGAAAATAGAGCACGTGGCAAATATATAGCTAGTGGATAATATTTAGCAATGACAGTAATGGAGGTATTTCCATGAGTTGTAAGTTTCTCCTCGCAAAGACATTTTTCCCATATGTATTTCAAACTTGAAATATGTAACATTTCATAACGCTTTAGTATTAGTATAGCAAAAGATCATGAAAAATATCACAAAATGGCGGCTCTCATGTACCAAGATGTTCCTTTTTTAGGGAACATTTGGGTTTTTAATAAATGCATGCTCCCGTACTGTAGAACAACTGTTGTTTACTTTCTGTTGATGAAATGAAACGGCTTATAATAATATAGTTTAGTAATTAAACAGAAGAGTTTATTAGATAATTTTATATTTGGAAAAATAATTGGAAGTACGAAATGAATTAAGGAAAACTAAACGATCATAAAAACAAAAATGCAATAATTCTCCCGCATGTCATATTGATTCATAAAAGTTCATACTGACCCATCTAAATTGAGGTGACTACTCTTGTTTTGATAAAATATTACCCCCTCCCCCTCCTCTCTTATTATCACCCCGGCATCTTCACATATACGTATACCATGGACATTTCTGTGATTTAAGTTGAAGCAGCGTATACTTTTTTCAGGCCATAGCCTTTTTACGCGGGAAGGGGCAGTAGTTAGAGGGGCCTATACAGTCCTCGACCAATCAGAAGCTAGCATTGCTATCACTTGATAGCTCATTTGTATATACTTAATGCTGTTTTTTGCTTGGTCGAGTACTGCATAGGCCCCTCGAATGTATCATACGACAGTCTCCCCCTTTGTTTTGAAGAATTGGTTTATATAAAACCATCTCCCTATTTTCCATTGGTCGGTCGGTGGGGAAAATGTTTCATCGAGGGATAAAGTCTTGATTTCAAATACAACCGTTTCCCTATTTTCATTTGTCATTCGGTTGGTGGGGAAAATGCACACAAATTTGCACACTCGAATGCAGTAATGTATGAAGTGAAAGAAGTAATGTATGTAGTAAAAGAAGCAATGTATGGAGTAAAAGGAGTAATGTATGGAGTAAAAGAAGTAAAGTATGGAGTAAAAAGAGTTATGTATGGAGTAAAAGGAGTAATGTGTGGAGTAAAAGGAGCAACATATGGAGTAAAAGGAGTGATACATATCGTAAACTCATCGTGAAACTACATATGCTTACAATCTTTCCGGTTACGGATACGAAACATAAAACTTTCGTAAACTTGGTATCTAAGATGTAACCGTTCTCCAAAAACTTCAAGCAGACATGCATCAGTCAATGTTTCAGGTACCAAAAAACAGCTATTTTGGTGCTGTGTTAAGGGCCCTTGGCGTTGTCCCGGCGAAGCTCCGGAAGCTCTAGAAATTTCTTCTTTTTTACGAGGTTCACGAGAATGACTGAAAATCAACACAAACTGACAACACATATAAAATAGTGATGAAAAGAAGAAAAAATCAGTTTCAAATTCTCATGACAATACCTATATCATTTATAAACAGGATGAAGAGAAATTTCGTCTAAAAATTGAGAAAAACATGTTGCAATTTGCAAGAAAAATGTTTGTTTTGTTTTTTTTTTGTTTTTTTTCTTCTGATGAATATTAGATTGGTTGCTGAAAAAACGGTTTACTTGGCAGCTTGGAAGCAATCTAAAAATGAAATATTCATTCGAAAATTCACAAGAAATTTAGACTTCACGCGGCAGGCTTTCATGTTAGTACTGAACACCTCCTATATCAAGTACAGGTACAGGGCATATTCACAATTAGGGCTCTTTGCCTTGGCGAGCGCCATCAGTCCTCCTTTCTCCCCTCAACTAGTGCTATGGTATAAGGGAAGGAAGCTCCGGAAGCTCTAGAAACCCCAGTCCATAGCAGATCTGCCAAATCTCCATGCGGTCTACCCACGCCCAGCCTTTCAGCATGAGCTCACCTAGCACTTAAAGTCGAAGAGTACAGACAAAACTCGCGCGCCGGAAATCGAGCCCGGGCTGTAACAACGAAGTCAAGTGATAAGATCACTCGCCCACAAGCTTGACTGGTGGTAGTAGTAGTTCGGAAGATATATTTAAAGAATGATGCAATTTGACATGTTACATCATGTTACATCATCCACCTCATTAAATCGATCTAAGGAAAAGCTGTTACCTACAGCTGTTAACTGGCAGCTACAATCCTCCACAAAAGCAAATGACATAAAAGCGCTGCCTTCTTCAATATTACCATTTTTTCCAGCCAATATCCAAAAATGCGCAGGGCGGGGGAGGGGGGTGTTGTGGGTGGCACGCGCTTGTAAATTTATGTGAATGAGATAATCAACACAAACTGACAAAAATGGGGGAATTTAAGGAAAATGTTTCAAATTCATTAAACTTAGATAAGCATTATCTGATTACCAATTTTAAACAAGAGAAATTACTACTGAAAATTCGGAGAAAATTGTGCATGGTAAAGCCTTGGTCTGAAGATTGATGGTTTTGGATGTCTCAAATGCCAAAATGGCTTAAAAACAACAGAAATTTTCAAAGCGTGAATGACAATTCGTGGGGTCCTAGCTGGTGCGAAGCAAGAGTAGGGACACAGGGGAAGAAGTCCCGCTTAAGGGTCTATGTACGGGAAGCGAAGCCGCGGAAGCTCTGAAGATTTATTGTCAGATTGTCTTTGATGCCCAAATTGGCTGAAAATCAACACAAACTGACAACAATTCGGAAAATTTAAGAAACGATAAAAAGATAATTTAAAGTTCTCATGTTCAATTTACTCAGATAAGCAGGGTTGCAGGGTTACCGTTTCTAAACGTCCGGAAGAATGTTCTCCTGAAAATTGAGAAACTTCGGGAAAAATTGTATAGGCTTTCATGGGTGAAGCATTGAAGCCTTGGTCTAAAGATTTCTTGTTATTTTTGCCAAAAGTGGCTTATAATCAACCCAAAAATCCAAAATTTAATTGATGAAAAGAAGAACATTTAAATTCTACAACGTTGAATTCTATTTAGATAATCATTTTGGGTTACCATTTCTAAACTGGCCGAAGAGAAATTGTAAGGTTCATGGACACAACTCTGGTAGGATCCAGCCTCTAGGGGCAAATCCCCGGAAGATTTCTGGTTTTTGTTGCCCCAAAATTGCCCATGGTCATTGGGGCTCTTGATTTTGAACGTGTGTGGGTGGGCATTTTTTTTATATACATCCCAGTTGCTCAATCCGAGCCCAATCAGCATCATATTGAGTCGTGTGGACATATGACAATAATTCTGATAGCCTATCTAGACGATTCGGGCATGATTGAGATGAATCTCTAATTTTCAGTTCGGGCATGATTGAGATGTATCTCTGATTTTCAGTTCATCCAACATTTTACATTTCTGCCCAACTAGTTGCCCAGGCAGCCAAGTAGGATGTTGTCACCATTTTAATGCCGAGTCGAGTGGATATGATTCTGATATCTAGTCGAATCGGGCATGGTTGTAATTTATCTTTGATTCAAGCAGTAGGCCTACATCCGACATTTTAGATATCTGCCCGACTAGGGACTAGGTGTCCAAGTATAATGTTGTCAGCATCACGATGCCGCGTCCAGCTGATTTATCGTTAAGATTTGACAAACCTTTTCCAGTTTGCACCAAAAATCCGTAAGTTTGGACGAATCATCTTTAATTTTGGTCCAAACATCTTTAATGTTGGACCAAAATCTAAAGAATAGAACCAAAACCTTTCAGATAAGGAGGTGAAAGTCTGAATAATATCAGGGCCATGCACTCTCCCCCTCTCCTCCTTCACTCACAATAATTTTCAAATAGGCCTTTTACAGTTTTCCTTTTCCCCCGATGGGCAATTGACAAAACTTGTAGTGGTAAGGGGTGTGCGTGTGCAGATATAAGATGGGCAGGGCGGAGCCAGATGATGGGGTTGGGGGCCAGGCCATTTTTTTTATTGTTCTTCGATGTTTCGGTAAGAAAAATTGTAAAAACTTTTATGGTAAATTTCTTTTATTTTGGGGAATTTTTTCTCCAAGTTTTGTTTTTGTTTTGTTTGAAAACTGTCTTTCCATTTTGGGCATTTTCCTTTATTCTCATGCAAATTTCTTTAATTTTTGGAAAACTCCTTTCAATTTTGGGCAATTTTTACTCGAATTTGGGTAAATTTTCGGTAAATCTCCTTCATTTGGGGGCAAATTTTCTTCGATTTTCAGTAAATGTTCTTCAAATTTCGGGAAATTTCCTTCAATGTTTGGGAAATTTCCTTTATTTTGATACAATTTTTGTTCGATTTTCGTTCAATTTTCTTCAATTTTCAGCAAATTTCCTTCATTTCGGGGTAATTTTTCCTAAATGTTCGGTACTCTTTTTAAATTTTAGGAAAGTGTCTTTCATTCTCGTAAAATTTTCGGAATTTTTGTTCATTTTGGGACAATTTATATTTGATTTTTGGTAAGTTTTCTTTAATTTTTGAGAAATTTCCTTCAATGTTTGTGATATATTTTTTTCAATTTATGGGAATTTTTTCACTTTTGGGGCAATTTTTCTTTCGATTTTCAAAAAACATCACTTATCTATAAATATTGCCAAATTGTACCCAAATATTCAATGATTTTACCAAACTTTTCTTCAATTATTTCTTGATAATATCCCAATTTGCCCAATCGAAAGAAATCCTTTCACTGAGGGAGTATCTTTCTCTCTACTCTCCGATTTGATTTTACAGGTATTCGTTTAACAGGTCTTCGTTTTACAGGTCTTGGGTCTTCGTTTTACAATCACCCGATTTTCGAGTCGATTTTTGGATTACTTTTGCGGGAAATTTTTTCCCTTTTTTTTTTATTTTCTGAAGGTTTTGTTCATTTTTCATTCTAGCGAATTTGTTGGCCTATTTTCGGGAAATTATCCTCAATATTTGGAAGCTTTTCCTAATTTCCGTGTAAATTTCTTCAATATTCGGACAAATTCCTTCTTTTTCGTGCAATTGCAATTTACTTCAAACAAAGAGCTTCCACACAAATTTCGGGCATTTTTTCTCCATTTGTGAAAATTTTAGCGTTTTCTCGGTCAATTTTTCGGAAATTGTCTTTAACTATTATTAATATGCAGGCAATTTTCTTAGATTTTTGGAACATTTTCTTCCGAAGGCTTTAGAAACATTTTCAAAAATTAGGAAAACGAGAAATACCATTATTTAACTGAGAAAAATGATAGTTATACCAAAAATATAATGAAATTGGAAATTTGTCCTTGTTAAATAACAAATTTATCACTTATCTTGAATAAAATGAAGAAGTACCAATAAAAATTTTCATAAATCGAAACAAAAGCAAAATTGACTCTAAAACAAACTCGTTGTTTTCACTGTTCACATTTTATTCTTTGAAAATATTCACATTTTTACATGAGTAAAATATTATTTAAAAAAATATCTTGGATATATCTCAAACTTCAATTTTAACATAGATAATTCCGAAACTTAAGATCAAGTGAATTATTTACCTAACCAAATTTCAAAAAGTGCGCCTTGTTAATCAAATTTACATTTTCCAATGTACAAAAATCTTCTTATGTAAAATATTGTATGTTTCTTCCGTAAAACATAATTTAAACAGTACAATAACGTCATTCCGCACGTTTCAATATTATAACTGGTTTAATTTCTATTTTTGGACATGATGGGGAACTTTGTTGTTTTTTCTTATGATAAACTTCAAATTATATTTTAGAGCTCTCTTCATTCTGGGATGTACCAGTACATCCGTCCATCTTGTCCATAACTTGGAAATTGTTATTATTTATCTCCTCGGTGTCTTACAGCTAGATCCCAAAGCTATTGGTTGATAACTCATTTCCTCTTCTCTCAGGCAAAGGGATGTACCGGTACATCCTGTCTTGTTGTCAAATATGCTTTGTCATATTTCGATTTAAAATGCATGTATCAATTTATCTCATGTAAAGGGATGTACCAGTACATCCCGTCTGGAGCAGATTGCTTTGTAAATTTAGATGGTTTCAAGTGAAATATTTCGATTTGAAGGGATGTACTGGTACATCCCGTCTGACGAGCGGATATACGTTATCAATTTGGATGTTTTCAAGTGAAATAATTCGACTGTGAAGGGATGTACCAGTACATCCCGTCTGCAGCAGATTGCTTTGTGAATTTAGATGGTTTCAAGTGAAATATTTCGATTTGAAGGGATGTACCGGTACATCCCGTCTGACGAGCAGATATACGTCATCAATTTGAATGCTTTCAAGTGAAATATTCCGATTTGAAGGGATGTACCGGTACATCCCGTCTGGTGAGCAGCTATGCTGTATCAATTTGAATGTTTTCAAGTGAAATATTTCGATTTGCAATGGTAAATATGTCTAATGCCAACTCCCTGGTACAACAGTATCTCTCACAACTATAGGGCACATGAATGGACCATGTCATATGTGTACCACGTCTTACTGCTATTATATGAGCATGTACGTATAAGATATTTACAAACAAAAAAACTTGTTGAATACGAAAGAAGTGAAATTAATGAAGAAATAACTTAACGTGATATTTTATATTTTGCCTTTAGTTCAATTGCAGTCTTCTTGCTAAAAATCTGTTTTTGGTATTAAGGAGAAATCCCACATCAGGGGTAATTTTTTGTTCCTTTAATGTCTGAATGTGTAACTCTAATCAGATTGTAGTATTTCTGCCACTGCCTATGTTCCAAGGCCTCCATATTGTCCTGACCAAGAAGTTGCACGCTCTCATCCAGTGAATGATGACTTTTTCTTAATCAACTTTGGTCATTCTTTCAATATCTGGATGGGCAGATTCATCATCCCAATTCACGGCGACCAACATCCCACCATCTGACCATGATGAAAAGTAACCTCCATGACCGTCCCAGCTCGTGTGCGTCTTCCTTGTTGGCCAATACGGACCTTGGGTATAAGAAAGAAACGAGGATTTAATATAACTTATTGTATGGAAATTTGACACGAAAACGAAGATTAAATTTTGACTTTTGGTAGAGTTCTATCAAGAATACCACGAAGACTATCTAAACATATCTAGGGATGTCGGAAGCACGGGGGAAAGGGACCACTTCTTCCCCCTTGTCATGTAGTAAGTTTGGCGGGAAAGGGCAGGAGCTACCTTTTTTAAGTTGAGGGCGGACCGGGCAGCATAAGCCTTTTAAAAGTTATATGGAATTATTCTACGTCATTCTTGTATCTTGAAAACAAATAGAAATTCACTCACTCATAAACCCTACATAGTACACAACAGTTGAAACATACATTTAGTACTTACTTGACACAACTAAAGCATGTTATTCACCAGGGGCCCGACGCCGAGGGCCGTGGTTGGAGCAGGGCATGACCCACAATACTGGCCGAGGGCCGTGGTTGGAGCAGGGCATGGCCCCCAATAATTTCCTGAGCAGTAATTTTCAATAGTGACCAAAGTTCGCCCGATGGGAAATTGTCAATATTATTCCTGGATCCCTAATCTCTAACCCATATGCGTGATTTGCCTACCGAAAGTGGGGGAAATATCATTAATATACAAAATATTACCATACAAAAGTATACATTTAGAAAGAGTGGGGATGGGGGTGCTCACCCTAAATCCTGCCTATACTCAAACCACGGTGTATGAACCGGATGCCTGAAGGGGTACCTGTCCCACACTTGTCCCACTCATCAAGGGCGCCTTTTTTAAGATAAAAAGGGCCCTTAGATTACTGTAAACTAATGTGCCCTCACTTGTCCCCCACCCCTTTGCTTCGAGTTCCTTCTGACACCTGTGACTCTATCCATCAGTCCAATGGGTATCCAAGAGTCATCCAGGACAATGTTTAAATCAAAGAAGTACCACGAACATACCACAACAATTATGGTGCTAAAATATTGAAGAACAGTAGGGAATCAGATGCGTAGCCAGCTTCAGATTTTTGTCAGGAGCCACAGTCCCATTTTGGGGCACTAGCCCAAAATTTGGGGGCCCTAGTCCCAATTAAGACCAACCCGTGATGCATGTATATCCCAATGTATTATGCAATTTTGAAGAAATATATATATTTTGTAAATATTTAGTAAGCACACAATGTCAGCATACATAAACGGGTTAAAGTGAAAGAAATTACGGCCAAACGATGGTAAATGATTCCATAAGTAGGGGTCCTCCCTACCCCCATATCTCCCCTACCCCATATCTCCCCTACCCCATATCTCCCCTACCCCCATATCACTGCATTACATGTGGGTGTTAGGAAGGCGTGACCAATGCGGAGCCGTGTAAAGACGTCCTACTTCCATGCTCCCTCCAACTTCCAATAAAGCTTATGGACGGGAGTATGTATTGATGCATTTTGTAAGTTTAGGATTGATAATGTGAAATGAAAATTTGGAAATCAGAGTGAGGTAAAACGATGTAGTCATAAGGCTAAAGATTATTACGAGCTTTATTTGAAAAACAAAATTATTTTAACACAAAAGCTAGTTACAAGATAGAAGCATTGGAAAGGAAAGTAAACTATATTTTTAGTACAATACAGGCAGGGCCGGATTAACCAAGTGCGGTCTGACATTCCTGTGCATTGCATTTTATAACGTGTGGATTTTAGTATGTTCCTCCAGTGACGTGAGTATGGGGAAGGGACAGTTTCCCCACCCACCCCGCCAGATTCTTTTTTTCACAAATTCGAAAAATTACCGGAAAATATTGTAAATATGCCTCATTTTGTCTGTTGGTGAAACTTGGTTTCAAACATCCGATTAATCTTAAAAAACAAACAAAGAGTACGAAGTGGTTTGCCCATTTCTACAGTACATGCATCATATTGGCTAAAACTGTAATTTAAAACTGACTTAAAATACATCATAATTGTTTTGCAATACATGCTTTCTAGATTTCAAAGCAATTTTATAATGGATCCGTTCCAAATACAACACATGCATACATAATGAAATGAAGTTACAAAAATACATGAATTAAAGGGTGTCAAATTAACGACAACAATCATATTTTAAAATTGAATTTCTAATTGTGGAAGCAGAACTAAGAGGAACTTCAATAAACATTTTAAAATAGACAAAGCAACATTTGAAGAAAAATTACAAACTAGGCCTACGTATAATATAAACAACATAAAGTGATATCAATTAAATATAAAAAATCATCCCAAGATATATTATGTATAGGCCTATTATGATATGTTTTAGCAGAAACTGATTCCTTTTTACAAGATTCATTCAGAAAATGTTTTAACTTACCATTTTCGCCTGTTTTGTGTATGCACTGTGTACACATCCAATTAATTGCTACTTCAAGTGCCACTGTCAGCGTAATGCATAGCTCACTGCATACGGTAATCAAAACAAACATTCTTGCAAGTATTGCCTTTTCACTTTACTAAACGACCTTATCTGCCTCTGTTGCAATTTCTAGATCATTTGATTAATAAAAGCCGCTGATATTCCTCCGTTTCAAAACTTTCAGTTACAAATTTAACCATCCATTTTCGCGTTTATTCTTATCTTACGAGACATCAACAGGCGGTAACAGTTACGTAATGCACACTGCAGAGTGCTTTGGACAAGAACGTTCTGCCGTTGACATTTCCGCGGCAAATTTGTCATCAGAATCATTGCTGATGGAGAGGAAGGGCTAAGTTCCTCCAGGGAGAACTCCCTGGTTCCTCCCTCCATGGTTCCTGGTATTGTCCTGAGAAAATGACACAAAAAGTACTGTATGTGTCTATTGTTTGTGACAACAGCTAAAGTAACTGATCCTTGGTTGTGATAATACATCATGCATGCTAATGCCCTGAATGTTTAGGGATCTGTTACTTCAGATGAAGTAACAAGATCCCTGACCCTGGAGTGTGTATGTTGATACTAAATAAGAAATGTCTTCCATACGTTATTTTGTAGTGATTTTAAAATGTAAAGTAGCGTATTTGCATTGAATTTCTACTGAAAATCCTTGGTATTTGTAATAATGACAAAGCGGTTTACTTGGCCTATCAAGCTTGCAGTGACAGATTTATGCGGTGGCGTGTCTAAGAAGAGGGGTGGGGTGGCTATTGGGAGTTTAGCCCTAAAAATGTTGTAGGCTCTCCATTTTTTGTGTGTGCGCAAAAGCCATAAATATAATGAACTAAACAGCGGCAAAAGGAAGATATTTGGCATGGGAGTCGGGGGGTGTGCGTGTGGGGGCAGATTTGATTTCTGTCCCAAAAAATTTACACAAATGTACGAGTCTCTTATCACGGTAAAAATATTTGTCAAGAGGGAAGGGGGTCGTAAAATTAGGCATTTCACCAAAATTTATGAACATTTCCTGAAATGAAGAAAATTTCCCGAAAATGAACGAAAATTCTCGAAAATTGATTGAAATTTCCCAATAATATTAATAAAGATAATTTCACAAAAATTGAAAAGTTTTCCGGAAGAAAAGATGACGTAGGGTATTTTACTCTAAATCAATTCGTTGGACCTTCATTATTCAAAATGGTACTTAACCCTGGCCCTGTTCTTATGCCACTGCTGAAATATCCAATGAACCAGTAATGGCTTTTTTTAATCATATCGACTGAATTATTGTTAACTTTTAACCAAAACTTTTACAGTTTGCTCCAAAAATCCTCAATTTTGGACCAAGCATTTTTTATTTTGGCTCCAAATCTCATATTTTGGTAAAAGTTCTTCTCTTCAGTTTTGGACCAAAACTTTCACGTTTGGACAAAATTCTACAACTTAGCCTGCCAAAAAACTTCAGATAGGAGGTGAAAGTGTGGGCCATGCCCTACCTCCCCAACCTCCCAACACACACATACACACACAATCATTTTCAAAGAGGCCTTTACCTTTTCGCCTGATGGGCAATTGCCAATGTTTTCCTTGGCAATTGGTGGGGAGGAGGGGGAGGGAGGCTGTTACCTCTCAGGGGAGCAAGAACTCTTCCATATGAAAATTGCCCTGGGTAAAGGATTAGTTCAGTGGTCAAGCAAGTCCATCTTATATTAGAGAGGACGTTAAAAGAAACAAAATAGTGAAGAACTTACATTCACAAATTATTCAATTAAGGAGATATTCAAGTTTAAAGTTTGGTATCCTTTGTGTAGAAATGACTGAAATCAGAACTCCCTGATCAGACGTGTAATGTCATAGCAGGGAAGTGCACTTCGCTGGTCATAACCTCAGATTTCTCAAAGTCTTTATGTATTCTATCATAATTTGTCCTGTGATTTTGTGGCTTAAAACCATGGGCTATGTCAAAAAGTAGTAAAACTTAACCTAGGGCAGTAGGGAGGGTATTTATAATATACCACAAGGAGAGAGTTTGAGGAAAAATAATTTAAATAGTGACAAATTAAATTAACTTTTTTTAAAAGACAAAGAATTTGAGGAATTTGAGGCTGTGACATCACAACTAGTCTGATTTCCGTCGTTTCTACAGAAATGATACCAAACTTTAAACTTCTTTAACTGAATAAGATTTTTGAATAATGCTTTCTTCACCATTTTGTTTCTTCTGAAGTCCTCTTTCGTCAGTTCGTATAAGATGTACGTGCTTGACCACTAAACTATTCTTTTAATTTACATCAAATCTTGCTGCTAAAGTTGGGAAATGTCCTTGAATTTTCGTGAATTCTTCTTAAATTTTCAGTAATTCTTCTTGAATTTTCTGAATTTCTTCTTGAATTTTCGAGAAATCTCCTTAACTTTTCAAGAATTCGCCATGAATTTTCAGCCAAAGTCTTTGAATTTTTGGGAAATCTTGAATTTTCAGAAAATTTTCAGAAAATTTCCGGGAATTTTCTTAAATTTTTACGAAATTTCTTTCACTTTTCGGGAAATTTTCTCATTCTCGTGAAAACCTTAAATGAGTTCTTCAGGGAATTTTCTTCAATTTTAAGGAAATCTCTTTAATTTCCGGGAAACATGGGAAATGACTGTCAATTTATAAATTTTTAGGAAATGTTGCTAAAATTTCCAACAATTTTACGCATTTCCCTTCAATTTTATGGTAATAATTTCACAATGTTTCTTCCAAGCTGGGAGAAAGAAAGCAACCGGAAAAATAAATCATTTCGGAGGGAGTGGGGGTGGGGTGGGGGGGAGGCGGTATAAATACATTATCAGTACTCCTTCTCAAAATTAAAACTAGTCACGCCCCTGGATGTCAGGATTGATATGCGCGGCCTGTAGCCAGTTTTACATTTTTTTGGGAAAGGAGCGGTGCGATTTGAAGTGAAAAATACAAGCAAAGAGCTTCCACACATACAAGCTATCCCTCCCCACAAAAATGACAATTTAAGGAAAAAGTTAGAAGTTTGGGAAAAACTTCGAAAATGTTCAGTTTTGAGTAAAAACTAATCTAGATATTTTGACAAAAATTCTAACATTTTGAAGAATAAACTTGGATATTTTGAAGAAAAAGTCAGATATTTTTATGTACAAATGTCAGCCTTCGTATATTTTGAGGAAACCCTTGGCAATTCTAAAGAAAAAGTAAGATATTTTGAAGAATTTTTTTTTGTAGGGGTGGAATGTAACTTGTTTTTAGGAAAATTTAGTAAAGTAAGGTTTTTCAGTAACTGTATGGGTGATTTAAACAAAATTATAGGGCTATTACAAATTATGATGCACGTTTCAATTTTTTGTTTAGTTGTTTTTGAGGAGGGGAGCACAAATATTTGTAGGAGGCATTGCCGAAAAATGCCACCCCCTCACCCTCCCCCATGGCTACGGGCCTGGTTAGTTTACTTTGCAATACCACTATATAGTCCATGCAGTACCGGAGCAGGGGCTTGGGAAGGGGTGTACCCAGACTTCGACCTCACGAGAGGCTGAGAAAGCGTAAGATCAATTTTTCCGAAGAAAATGTGCACTTGCCCCAGGTTTCTCGACTTGTCTACATGTGTTTATAATCACAAAGTATAGAACAATTGCAACCCCCCCCCCACTCCTCCGTAAGTAGTATCATCGTCATGCATTTTGGCTTGAAGGAACATTATTCGAGTATCGCCACTGCTGAAATATTAAATGAACTATAATGGCATATCTTTCTTTAATCATATCGACTGAATTATTGTTAATTTTGAACCAAAACTTTTAAGGCTTTAGGAAACATTTTCAAAAATTAGGAAAACGAGAAATACCATTATTTAACTGAGAAAAATGATAGTTATACCAAAAATATAATGAAATTGGAAATTTGTCCTTGTTAAATAACAAATTTATCACTTATCTTGAATAAAATGAAGAAGTACCAATAAAAATTTTCATAAATCGAAACAAAAGCAAAATTGACTCTAAAACAAACTCGTTGTTTTCACTGTTCACATTTTATTCTTTGAAAATATTCACATTTTTACATGAGTAAAATATTATTTAAAAAAATATCTTGGATATATCTCAAACTTCAATTTTAACATAGATAATTCCGAAACTTAAGATCAAGTGAATTATTTACCTAACCAAATTTCAAAAAGTGCGCCTTGTTAATCAAATTTACATTTTCCAATGTACAAAAATCTTCTTATGTAAAATATTGTATGTTTCTTCCGTAAAACATAATTTAAACAGTACAATAACGTCATTCCGCACGTTTCAATATTATAACTGGTTTAATTTCTATTTTTGGACATGATGGGGAACTTTGTTGTTTTTTCTTATGATAAACTTCAAATTATATTTTAGAGCTCTTTTCATTCTGGGATGTACCAGTACATCCGTCCATCTTGTCCATAACTTGAAATTGTTATTATTTATCTCCTCGGTGTCTTACAGCTAGATCCCAAAGCTATTGGTTGATAACTCATTTCCTCTTCTCTCAGGCAAAGGGATGTACCGGTACATCCTGTCTTGTTGTCAAATATGCTTTGTCATATTTCGATTTAAAATGCATGTATCAATTTATCTCATGTAAAGGGATGTACCAGTACATCCCGTCTGGAGCAGATTGCTTTGTAAATTTAGATGGTTTCAAGTGAAATATTTCGATTTGAAGGGATGTACTGGTACATCCCGTCTGACGAGCGGATATACGTTATCAATTTGGATGTTTTCAAGTGAAATAATTCGACTGTGAAGGGATGTACCAGTACATCCCGTCTGCAGCAGATTGCTTTGTGAATTTAGATGGTTTCAAGTGAAATATTTCGATTTGAAGGGATGTACCGGTACATCCTGTCTGACGAGCAGATATACGTCATCAATTTGAATGCTTTCAAGTGAAATATTCCGATTTGAAGGGATGTACCGGTACATCCCGTCTGGTGAGCAGCTATGCTGTATCAATTTGAATGTTTTCAAGTGAAATATTTCGATTTGCAATGGTAAATATGTCTAATGCCAACTCCCTGGTACAACAGTATCTCTCACAACTATAGGGCACATGAATGGACCATGTCATATGTGTACCACGTCTTACTGCTATTATATGAGCATGTACGTATAAGATATTTACAAACAAAAAAACTTGTTGAATACGAAAGAAGTGAAATTAATGAAGAAATAACTTAACGTGATATTTTATATTTTGCCTTTAGTTCAATTGCAGTCTTCTTGCTAAAAATCTGTTTTTGGTATTAAGGGAGAAATCCCACATCAGGGGGTAATTTTTTGTTCCCTTTAATGTCTGAATGTGTAACTCTAATCAGATTGTAGTATTTCTGCCACTGCCTATGTTCCAAGGCCTCCATATTGTCCTGACCAAGAAGTTGCACGCTCTCATCCAGTGAATGATGACTTTTTCTTAATCAACTTTGGTCATTCTTTCAATATCTGGATGGGCAGATTCATCATCCCAATTCACGGCGACCAACATCCCACCATCTGACCATGATGAAAAGTAACCTCCATGACCGTCCCAGCTCGTGTGCGTCTTCCTTGTTGGCCAATACGGACCTTGGGTATAAGAAAGAAACGAGGATTTAATATAACTTATTGTATGGAAATTTGACACGAAAACGAAGATTAAATTTTGACTTTTGGTAGAGTTCTATCAAGAATACCACGAAGACTATCTAAACATATCTAGGGATGTCGGAAGCACGGGGAAAGGGACCACTTCTTCCCCTTGTCATGTAGTAAGTTTGGCGGGAAAGGGCAGGAGCTACCTTTTTAAGTTGAGGGCGGACCGGGCAGCATAAGCCTTTTAAAAGTTATATGGAATTATTCTACGTCATTCTTGTATCTTGAAAACAAATAGAAATTCACTCACTCATAAACCCTACATAGTACACAACAGTTGAAACATACATTTAGTACTTACTTGACACAACTAAAGCATGTTATTCACCAGGGGCCCGACGCCGAGGGCCGTGGTTGGAGCAGGGCATGACCCACAATACTGGCCGAGGGCCGTGGTTGGAGCAGGGCATGGCCCCAATAATTTCCTGAGCAGTAATTTTCAATAGTGACCAAAGTTCGCCCGATGGGAAATTGTCAATATTATTCCTGGATCCCTAATCTCTAACCCATATGCGTGATTTGCCTACCGAAAGTGGGGAAATATCATTAATATACAAAATATTACCATACAAAAGTATACATTTAGAAAGAGTGGGGATGGGGTGCTCACCCTAAATCCTGCCTATACTCAAACCACGGTGTATGAACCGGATGCCTGAAGGGGTACCTGTCCCACACTTGTCCCACTCATCAAGGGCGCCTTTTTAAGATAAAAAGGGCCCTTAGATTACTGTAAACTAATGTGCCCTCACTTGTCCCCAACCCCTTTGCTTCGAGTTCCTTCTGACACCTGTGACTCTATCCATCAGTCCAATGGGTATCCAAGAGTCATCCAGGACAATGTTTAAATCAAAGAAGTACCACGAACATACCACAACAATTATGGTGCTAAAATATTGAAGAACAGTAGGGAATCAGATGCCACAGTCCCATTTTGGGGCACTAGCCCAAAATTTGGGGGCCCTAGTCCCAATTAAGACCAACCCGTGATGCATGTATATCCCAATGTATTATGCAATTTTGAAGAAATATATATATTTTGTAAATATTTAGTAAGCACACAATGTCAGCATACATAAACGGGTTAAAGTGAAAGAAATTACGGCCAAACAATGGTAAATGATTCCATAAGTAGGGGTCCTCCCCTACCCCCATATCTCCCCTACCCCATATCTCCCCTACCCCATATCTCCCCTACCCCCATATCACTGCATTACATGTGGGTGTTAGGAAGGCGTGACCAAT
This sequence comes from Chiridota heheva, assembly GCA_020152595.1. Classification (NCBI taxonomy): domain Eukaryota; kingdom Metazoa; phylum Echinodermata; class Holothuroidea; order Apodida; family Chiridotidae; genus Chiridota; species Chiridota heheva. The sequence goes on along the minus strand of JAIGNY010000267.1, from coordinate 50,008 downwards.
GCGGAGCCGTGTAAAGACGTCCTACTTCCATGCTCCTCCAACTTCCAATAAAGCTTATGGACGGGAGTATGTATTGATGCATTTTGTAAGTTTAGGATTGATAATGTGAAATGAAAATTTGGAAATCAGAGTGAGGTAAAACGATGTAGTCATAAGGCTAAAGATTATTACGAGCTTTATTTGAAAAACAAAATTATTTTAACACAAAAGCTAGTTACAAGATAGAAGCATTGGAAAGGAAAGTAAACTATATTTTTAGTACAATACAGGCAGGGCCGGATTAACCAAGTGCGGTCTGACATTCCTGTGCATTGCATTTTATAACGTGTGGATTTTAGTATGTTCCTCCAGTGACGTGTGAGTATGGGGAAGGGACAGTTTCCCCACCCACCCCCGCCAGATTCTTTTTCACAAATTCGAAAAATTACCGGAAAATATTGTAAATATGCCTCATTTTGTCTGTTGGTGAAACTTGGTTTCAAACATCCGATTAATCTTAAAAACAAACAAAGAGTACGAAGTGGTTTGCCCATTTCTACAGTACATGCATCATATTGGCTAAAACTGTAATTTAAAACTGACTTAAAATACATCATAATTGTTTTGCAATACATGCTTTCTAGATTTCAAAGCAATTTTATAATGGATCCGTTCCAAATACAACACATGCATACATAATGAAATGAAGTTACAAAAAATACATGAATTAAAGGGTGTCAAATTAACGACAACAATCATATTTTAAAATTGAATTTCTAATTGTGGAAGCAGAACTAAGAGGAACTTCAATAAACATTTTAAAATAGACAAAGCAACATTTGAAGAAAAAAATTACAAACTAGGCCTACGTATAATATAAACAACATAAAGTGATATCAATTAAATATAAAAAAATCATCCCAAGATATATTATGTATAGGCCTATTATGATATGTTTTAGCAGAAACTGATTCCTTTTTACAAGATTCATTCAGAAAATGTTTTAACTTACCATTTTCGCCTGTTTTGTGTATGCACTGTGTACACATCCAATTAATTGCTACTTCAAGTGCCACTGTCAGCGTAATGCATAGCTCACTGCATACGGTAATCAAAACAAACATTCTTGCAAGTATTGCCTTTTCACTTTACTAAACGACCTTATCTGCCTCTGTTGCAATTTCTAGATCATTTGATTAATAAAGCCGCTGATATTCCTCCGTTTCAAAACTTTCAGTTACAAATTTAACCATCCATTTTCGCGTTTATTCTTATCTTACGAGACATCAACAGGCGGTAACAGTTACGTAATGCACACTGCAGAGTGCTTTGGACAAGAACGTTCTGCCGTTGACATTTCCGCAAAATTTGTCATCAGAATCATTGCTGATGGAGAGGAAGGGCTAAGTTCCTCCTCCATGGTTCCTGGTATTGTCCTGAGAAAATGACACAAAAAGTACTGTATGTGTCTATTGTTTGACAACAGCTAAAGTAACTGATCCTTGGTTGTGATAATACATCATGCATGCTAATGCCCTGAATGTTTAGGGATCTGTTACTTCAGATGAAGTAACAAGATCCCTGACCCTGGAGTGTGTATGTTGATACTAAATAAGAAATGTCTTCCATACGTTATTTTGTAGTGATTTTAAAATGTAAAGTAGCGTATTTGCATTGAATTTCTACTGAAAATCCTTGGTATTTGTAATAATGACAAAGCGGTTTACTTGGCCTATCAAGCTTGCAGTGACAGATTTATGCGGTGGCGTGTCTAAGAAGAGGGGTGGGTGGCTATTGGGAGTTTAGCCCCTAAAAATGTTGTAGGCTCTCCATTTTTTTGTGTGTGCGCAAAAGCCATAAATATAATGAACTAAACAGCGGCAAAAGGAAGATATTTGGCATGGGAGTCGGGGGTGTGCGTGTGGGGCAGATTTGATTTCTGTCCCAAAAATTTACACAAAATGTACGAGTCTCTTATCACGGTAAAAATATTTGTCAAGAGGGAAGGGGGTCGTAAAATTAGGGCATTTCACCAAAATTTATGAACATTTCCCGAAAATGAAGAAAATTTCCCGAAAATGAACGAAAATTCTCGAAAATTGATTGAAATTTCCCAATAATATTAATAAAGATAATTTCACAAAAATTGAAAAGTTTTCCGGAAGAAAAGATGACGTAGGGTATTTTACTCTAAATCAATTCGTTGGACCTTCATTATTCAAAATGGTACTTAACCCTGGCCCCGTTCTTATGCCACTGCTGAAATATCCAATGAACCAGTAATGGCTTTTTTAATCATATCGACTGAATTATTGTTAACTTTTAACCAAAACTTTTACAGTTTGCTCCAAAAATCCTCAATTTTGGACCAAGCATTTTTATTTTGGCTCCAAATCTCATATTTTGGTAAAAGTTCTTCTCTTCAGTTTTGGACCAAAACTTTCACGTTTGGACAAAATTCTACAACTTAGCCTGCCAAAAACTTCAGATAGGAGGTGAAAGTGTGGGCCATGCCCTACCTCCCCAACCTCCCAACACACACATACACACACAATCATTTTCAAAGAGGCCTTTACCTTTTCGCCTGATGGGCAATTGCCAATGTTTTCCTTGGCAATTGGTGGGGAGGAGGGGGAGGGAGGCTGTTACCTCTCAGGGGAGCAAGAACTCTTCCATATGAAAATTGCCCTGGGTAAAGGATTAGTTCAGTGGTCAAGCAAGTCCATCTTATATTAGAGAGGACGTTAAAAGAAACAAAATAGTGAAGAACTTACATTCACAAATTATTCAATTAAGGAGATATTCAAGTTTAAAGTTTGGTATCCTTTGTGTAGAAATGACTGAAATCAGAACTCCCTGATCAGACGTGTAATGTCATAGCAGGGAAGTGCACTTCGCTGGTCATAACCTCAGATTTCTCAAAGTCTTTATGTATTCTATCATAATTTGTCCTGTGATTTTGTGGCTTAAAAACCATGGGCTATGTCAAAAAAGTAGTAAAACTTAACCTAGGGCAGTAGGGAGGGTATTTATAATATACCACAAGGAGAGAGTTTGAGGAAAAATAATTTAAATAGTGACAAATTAAATTAACTTTTTTTAAAAGACAAAGAATTTGAGGAATTTGAGGCTGTGACATCACAACTAGTCTGATTTCCGTCGTTTCTACAGAAATGATACCAAACTTTAAACTTCTTTAACTGAATAAGATTTTTGAATAATGCTTTCTTCACCATTTTGTTTCTTCTGAAGTCCTCTTTCGTCAGTTCGTATAAGATGTACGTGCTTGACCACTAAACTATTCTTTTAATTTACATCAAATCTTGCTGCTAAAGTTGGGAAATGTCCTTGAATTTTCGTGAATTCTTCTTAAATTTTCAGTAATTCTTCTTGAATTTTCTGAATTTCTTCTTGAATTTTCGAGAAATCTCCTTAACTTTTCAAGAATTCGCCATGAATTTTCAGCCAAAGTCTTTGAATTTTTGGGAAATCTTGAATTTTCAGAAAATTTTCAGAAAATTTCCGGAATTTTCTTAAATTTTTACGAAATTTCTTTCACTTTTCGGGAAATTTTCTCATTCTCGTGAAAACCTTAAATGAGTTCTTCAGGGAATTTTCTTCAATTTTAAGGAAATCTCTTTAATTTCCGGGAAACATGGGAAATGACTGTCAATTCTATAAATTTTTAGGAAATGTTGCTAAAATTTCCAACAATTTTACGCATTTCCCTTCAATTTTATGGTAATAATTTCACAATGTTTCTTCCAAGCTGGGAGAAAGAAAGCAACCGGAAAAATAAATCATTTCGGAGGGAGTGGGGGTGGGGTGGGGGGAGGCGGTATAAATACATTATCAGTACTCCTTCTCAAAAATTAAAACTAGTCACGCCCCTGGATGTCAGGATTGATATGCGCGGGCCCGTAGCCAGTTTTACATTTTTTTTGGGAAAGGAGCGGTGCGATTTGAAGTGAAAAAATACAAGCAAAGAGCTTCCACACATACAAGCTATCCCCCTCCCCACAAAAAATGACAATTTAAGGAAAAAAAGTTAGAAGTTTGGGAAAAACTTCGAAAATGTTCAGTTTTGAGTAAAAACTAATCTAGATATTTTGACAAAAATTCTAACATTTTGAAGAATAAACTTGGATATTTTGAAGAAAAAGTCAGATATTTTTATGTACAAATGTCAGCCTTCGTATATTTTGAGGAAACCCTTGGCAATTCTAAAGAAAAAGTAAGATATTTTGAAGAATTTTTTTTTTTAGGGGGTGGAATGTAACTTGTTTTTAGGAAAATTTAGTAAAGTAAGGTTTTTCAGTAACTGTATGGGTGATTTAAACAAAATTATAGGGCTATTACAAATTATGATGCACGTTTCAATTTTTGTTTAGTTGTTTTTGAGGAGGAGCACAAATATTTGTAGGAGGCATTGCCGAAAATGCCACCCCTCACCCTCCCCATGGCTACGGGCCTGGTTAGTTTACTTTGCAATACCACTATATAGTCCATGCAGTACCGGAGCAGGGGCTTGGGAAGGGGTGTACCCAGACTTCGACCTCACGAGAGGCTGAGAAAGCGTAAGATCAATTTTTCCGAAGAAAATGTGCACTTGCCCCAGGTTTCTCGACTTGTCTACATGTGTTTATAATCACAAAGTATAGAACAATTGCAACCCCCACTCCTCCGTAAGTAGTATCATCGTCATGCATTTTGGCTTGAAGGAACATTATTCGAGTATCGCCACTGCTGAAATATTAAATGAACTATAATGGCATATCTTTCTTTAATCATATCGACTGAATTATTGTTAATTTTGAACCAAAACTTTTACAGTTTCTTCCAAAAATCCTCAATTTGGGACCAAATATTTTAATTTTTAGCCCAAAATGTTCAATTTGAGATAAAAATTCTCTGTTCAATAATGTAAGTTCAGTTTTGGACAAAACCATTTGCGTTTGGAACAAATTCTACAACATACTGCCAAAAACCTTCAGCTAGGAGGTGAAAGTCTTAAAATTATCTGACCATGACCTATCTGCCCTCCCCACACCCCTCCCTTCCTCTCTCCCTCCTCCTCCCCACCCTCCGCCTTCCCCCCTGCCCCACACACTCACATAATCATTTTCAAATACCTTTTCGTCCGATGAGCAATTGCAAATGTTTGCCTTGGGAAGGAGTATATGAGGGATGCTTCTCATGGGAGCAAGAACTCGAACATTTTCCATATGAAAATTGCACTGGTTCACTATTTACATGAAATGTTGATTCCAATTGGGAAATCTCCTCAAATTTTTGGAAATTCTTGGATTTTCAGAAATTCTTCATAAATTTTCGGGAATTCTTCTTGAATTTTCGAAAAATCCCTGAATTTTCAAGAATTCTTGAATTATCAGGAATTCTCTTTGAATTTTTGGGAAATCCTCTTGAAGTTTCAGAAAATCTTCATAATTTCCGGTAAATTTTCTTATATTTTACGAAATTCCTTTCACTTTTCGGGAAAATTTCTCATTCTTCTAAAATCTTTAATTTCTGTCGGAAATTGTCTTCCATTTCTAGGAAATTTCTTTAATTTCTAGGAAATGACTGTCAATTCAGGAAATTTTTAGAGAATGTTGCTAAAATTTCCAACAATTTTACGCATTTTCCTTCAATTTTATGGTAATAATTTCACCAATTTTCTTCCTAGCTGGGGAGAAAGAAGAAAGAAAGCAACCGCAAAAAATAAAACATTTCCGGGGGAGGAGGAGGGAAAGGGGGAGGGGGTAGGGGTGGGGGAAGGGGGAGGGATGAAACATGTGTTTCTCAGTAAGACCTCTAAAAAATGAAAAGCTAAACACGCCCATAGATTCAGGATTGCTGTGTGTGGGCCTGTAGCCATCTTTACATCTTTTTATAGGGCAAGTGAAATGATAAGGGGAGGGGGAAGGGGATGCAATTTGAAGTGAAAAATACAAGCTATCCCTTTCTTCCTACCCATCCCCCTCACCTCCACCCCATCCACCCCCTCCAATTAGAAATTAAAATTTTAAATTTAATGTTAAAATCTACTAAAAGCGTTAGCATTTTGGGTTTACCATTCAGGCACTGGCAGAGGGAAAATTTAATAAATTTGTTTGTGGGTCACGGTGGACATCTTCGATAAATACGTCCCTGTTGCCCAATCCAAGCCCAATCAGTATCACGCCGAGTTGATTCGGGCATGATTGAGATTATCTCTGGTTTAAACGATACATTCCACCCCGCGGCATTCGACATTTCACACCCGGGTGTTGGGGCACTTCATACTATAAGTGGTAAGGATGTGCAGCCCACCAACCGAAAAACATACCGCAGTATGACAGATTGTTTGGTAACTGCAGTATGAAATTATACAATTTAATACCCGCAGTATGAGTATTCAACGAAAATATTGTAAAATTGGACCAGCAGTGCAAAATTAACACAGTAAAACCGCATTTTTTGGGACCAGCAGTACGAAAATGATGAAATAAATTGTTAGTACATTTTTAAAGTTTTTTATAGTGTAGTAGAAAAGACACCAGCATTACGAAAATGGTGCAAAAAAGGCACCTGCTCGCACCATATGAACGTATTATATAACTTAATATCATTGGAAAGAGAAAATGATAATCTTTTGACAATTGTACTTACTAGCTTACAGACTTAAAATAAAAATATTTTAAGCAAAATCTTATTTCATGAAACTTCAAAGACATTCGTCAGTATGCGGAAATAATAATTGTGGTCAAGGGTCCAATATGTGTTTTAAAGGGGTAATTTTGTGGCATTAAGTAAGTGTGAGGCACATAGCAAAATGGAATTGCACCATGAAAGTTTCTCTTTGAAGTTGTGTCTCGCAGATTTTGTGTTAAAATAGTCAAAGGTCACAGACTTAGCGACCTTTTTTTGCTAATTTTGCCTGTAATATTAAAATAGACACCATTATTGTGTTGTGTTTGGTATCATAGGCGCAGATCACGGGGTCAAGGGGCTCAGATTAAATGCTAGGAGGGGGGGGGAGAAAGTATCGTTTTTCCCCCTCAAAAATATGAGTAGCCCCTTACATGAAAATTTGAAATAATGAAATTCAAAGCATCCGTTTATATTCAAACCAAAATCGGGTGTTTTGCTTCAATTTTCTTGATTTTCGTGAAATTTGTTTCAAATTCCGTAGATTTTCCTTCATTTTCGGAAAATTTGCTTCAATTTGTGTTTATTTATCATTAATTTTTGCAGAATTTATTTCCTTTTATTAAATTTGCCTCAATTCTGGTGCAATTTCTTTTATTTTCGTGAAATTTGCTTCAAATTTTGCGCAATTCTCTTCCGCATTAACGGGAAATTTCTTCAACTAACGAGAAGTTGTCTATAATTTTTATGAAATTTGCTTCAATTGTTTTGCTTTCATTTTCTGGAAATATTCTTCAATTTTCGAGAAATTTATATTTTCTGGAAATTTCTTTCTTAAAAAATTTAGATATCCTTCATGTTCGTGAAATTTGCTTCTTTTGTGGATTTTGCTTCAACTTTTATATAATCATTTCCTTTTATTTTTGGGATGTTTTGATGAATACTAAGGGAAAATATTACATAGCTATATAATATATAATAATGATATCTTTGCCAGAACAATCGTAAACACAACTTCTTTTAGGTTACATAGTGCGGGGTAAGAAGGGGGTTACTCACACATTAATGAAGATTATGAAGAGGGGGAAATTCAATCGTTGTCATAATAACAAAGTTTAGAGGTCAAATTGTAATTGTCGAATACAAAATTTAAATTAGTATTGCGTGGTTTTAATTTGAACCATGGGTACAGTGTAGGTCTAGAGGTGATGAGATCGGCATTTCTATTGGCATTTTCTTGTTTGTATATTGAATAATTTCCAGGTTAGCCAGATAGAGTTGCATTCCGTACTTGAAATTCGTGTCACCGATATTTAAAAAACATAATTCTGCAATGATAGACGTCTTCTTAATGTTCTTATTCCTGTGAGGAGATGGGAGATACTAGAAGATATTTAGATTTTAATTCTTTTTTTAAACACTGCCCTATGCATGCCGAGAGAGAGAGCAAACTTCTAAACTATGACACATTCTGTCAAAAATTTAATATATTGTATTAAAATGTATCATCCATTTTTAATGATAATAAATGCTGGAATATTATCAGATGGAGAGCAATTGTTCATCGTAAATAGACTAACTGAATAATATTTGAAAAATTGCTATCAGCTACCTTAAAACAATTAAGTAATTACTTTTCCAGGAAATACAAATTTGCACAGAATTTCCTCTATGAAATTTTAAAATGAATTACATCATGGTGTACAAGAAATTTTAAATGCAAAAGTGTAACTCAATGTATTTGCGTGTGTATTTTCATGTGTGTACTTGTAAGCATCTTAAGTAAGGTGAATACAGAAGCAGTATGATCTGTAGAATAATCTTAATCTTTATTAATTAAGTCCAATGCGACTGGCATCATTCATCACAAATATGCTGGTCTCTATGTGCCTCAGGTGTGATCGTTTTAAGTTTATTATTATAATTTAAATGTGGTTAGATTCATCTTACCATCAGGAAAACCATTGTAAAGAGATCTACAAACAAAGTACACATCAATTTGGTTGCTAACTGCTGTATTTCCACATGACTATTATCATACAAATATCCTGCTGTTGAAAGAAAACACCTGTTATACAACAATGGGCTCTTTTAATTAATAGAGCTTCAACTACCTGACCCACACATACAGGGTGTTATACAAATGAGGCCCCTTGTGTGGCTATTAATTAGCACATATTTCCGGTGTAAAAGTAAAAATTTCCCCTAGGAAATTAGTCCCCAGACAATTAAGCCGTAGCAATCCAGTAAATTTGACCCCCTCCCCTTCCTCATAGTAAAAACGGTCTGCTAGGAAATTTGGGCCCGACCTTTCCTTTCTAAGAAATTTGGAGACAACAAATTTTCCTCTTTGCAAGAAAAAGCCTTTCTTTTTCCTTCACACTAAATCTCACTGCCATTTTGCGTAAAGCACGCATTTTTCTTTAGTGTATTAGCTTATCACTTCTTATCACTTTTGCTTATCACTTTAGCACACAAAATTAATTAAAGGAATCGTACAGACACACCAGTAAATTACTTAGTAAAATCAGTTGATTGATAAAGTATATCTGCTCACCAGACGGGGTGTACCGGTACAGCCCTTCACATGGGATGTATTGATACATCCATCGATAATCGGAATATTTGACTTTAAACTATTTAAATTATTGACAAAGCAATCTGTTTACCAGACGGGATGTACCGGTACATCCCTCGTTAATCGAAATATTTCACTTGAAACCATCCCAATTGATAAAGTATATCTGCTCACCAGACGGGGTGTACCGGTACAGCCCTTCACATGGGATGTATTGATACATCCATCGTTAATCGGAATATTTGACTTTAAACTACCTAAATTATTGACAAAGCAATCTGTTTACCAGACGGGATGTACTGGTACATCCCTCGTTAATCGAAATATTTCACTTGAAACCATCCAAATTGATAAAGTATATCTGCTCACCAGACGGGTGTACCGGTACAGCCCTTCACATGGGATGTATTGATACATCCATCGTTAATCGGAATATTTGACTTTAAACTATCCAAATTATTGACAGAGCAATCTGTTTACCAGACGGGATGTACTGGTACATCCCTCGTTAATCGAAATATTTCACTTGAAACCATCCAAATTATTGACAAAGCAATCTGCTCACCAGACGGGATGTACCGGTACATCCCTTCACATGGAATGTATTAATACATCCATCGTAAATCGAACTAATTCACTTTATACCATCAACCACAAAGCAATCTGCTTATCAAACGGTATGTACTGGTACATCCCTTCACATGGGATGTATTGATACATCCATCGTTAATCAAAATATTTCAGTTCAAACCATCCTAATTGACAAAGCAATCTGCTCACCAGACGGGATGTACTGGTACATTCCTTTACATGGGATGTATTGATACATCCATCGTAAATCAAAATATTCAACATTAAACCATCTAAATTGACAAAACAATAAACCCATGAGGACAGGTTGTACTGGTACATCCCTTTCCCTGTGCACTCGTATTAGGTTATCCAAGACTCTGAACTAATACAGATTTTATACATAGCAAAAACGCAGTTTTGAACAAAACCTCCTTAACTCAATAATTTTACATGAAAAAATATAATTCTAAATAAAACGTGAAATTTTCATGTAAAAAGACGATTTACGGGTAACTATTAAAAACAATTGGTGAAATTCGAAATTTAAACATGGTACAAAATACAAAATATTTAAAGTGCGTTTTTGCACATGAAAAAATGGAATAGCCCCAGAATTCCTGATTTCTAAATTTTGAAAATGTTTCCTAAAGCCTTTTCGTTTTCTGACTATATTAAGAGCTGTGCGCAAAATATCATATTGTCAACATCATGCCGAGTCGGCAGGGCATAAGCTAGATATCTAGCCGAGTCAGGCATGATTCCGATTAAGATGGGTATCCGGCCGACAGGGAGCTAGTCCCCCTTCTAGTACGGACATGGGTTCTTTTCAAAATTCGATCTTCTTTTAGAGTAGCAATATCAAAAAAAGGAGATGGAAGAAGTGAATGTTTAGTGGTTATTTCGTTTCGTTTCGCAGAATATCAATCAGTCAATACCCGCCACACTAATGATGATATTTCGCGAAACAAAACGAAACAGTTATACTTCGCCAGTAATGTCATATTTTGCTTTGTATCTCTTTTGCGAAAGAAAAAAAAAACCAAAAACAAAACACACTGCTCTTTGAAATTTGAGTGCTGTTTGCATGTTATCTTTATTTCAATTCGTGTAATTTTGCAGAATATCATTAGCCCAAAATTGATGCTTTTTAATCTTCATTTGGGTTAATAATTGACCCAATGAACGTTTAAAAAAATCTTAAATTAGGCCTACTGAAGAAATATACAACTTGACGTATATCCGAGATTGTTGTTGGTTTTATCTGCATATCCCAAGAAGTCATGGCTTTTGCTCCCATATATCAGAAGTCTGGCACAAAACCTTTATTGGGCCCAAGGGTTATGGACCATGATATAACTTTATGCTAGCAATAAATTTCACCACTTTTGGCCATATAGGGCCCTGTTTTTGAGGGTCCAGATACGATCTTCCAGAAATGATACCTACACCACAGAATTAAGGGTAGTTGAGCTTTTTCCCCCATATGTCAGAAGTCTGGAACAAAACCTTCACTGGACCCAGGGGCCATAGCCCATGAGATAACCATATAATTGCAATTTCCCGACTTGTGGCCATATAGGGCCCCGTTTTTGAGGATCCAGATACGATCTCCCAGAAATGACAGCTATACCACAGAATTTAGGGGTAGTTGGGCTTTTGCCCTCATATGTCAGAAGTCTGGCACAAAACCTTGACTGGGCCTAAGGGCTATGGACCATGATATATTCTTATGATAGGAATAATTTGTACGCCTTTTGGCTGTTTAGGGCCCTGATTTTGAGAGTCCAGGTACGATCTCCTATAACTGAGTCCATTACTTTTTGGTTTGGGAGTTGGTGGGCTTTTACCTCGTGATTGTAATTAAATTGCAACAACCGCCACCCTCAAAACACTACTATGTGACGATTACAAAATGTAAAACAGGAAAGAAAGAAAAAAACTGATTTCGCTCCGTTGGTGGCCCAAATCCTCTCCAACTATCTTGTTAAAGTTGGTATCTTAGTAGATGGCGCTATTGCAGAAGGATGACTCTTCAGCTGGTAAAAATTTGAATCTGAATATGAATATGAATATGACGCTAACTTTAAGTGGGTATTTACGTCGGGAAATTTTGTCTTTCCCCTTTTGTTCGAAGTCAAGTTACGCCACTGCCCTTATTCATGCAGAGGTAGAGCAAGGACAACGTCAGGAGCCAACTCAAACTAGGGAGCTTTTACAACGTTTCGTCATCTGATATGGGTGAGGATTATTAATATTTTCACAGTAAAAATATGCATGCTCTCAAACGTTTAAAACTTTAACATTTTCATCATTGTATAAATCAATCAAGAAAAGGTGATTACATTATTGTTCAAACTAATATCTATTGCCGGAATAGGTATGCTCTACCCTGCCCCGCCTCGTAGGCTGATGCACCCTCCCCCATTTCCAGCGGCAGATAGACTGGCCAGTCGATCGACCGAGAATAGATTGTTGAGCCGATGTTGAGCCGATTTATTTATTTATTCATCATGTTTATTTTTTATTTTTATATTTGGGGGAGGGGAGAAACGATACTAAACGATACCTTTTCCCGCCCCATGTTGAAAAGAAATCGCCGCCACTGCGCCATACAATTTTGTTATAAGAATTGAAAACAAATATCCGAACAATTATAACAAAGTCATTTTTATGTTAAGATAACACATAACCGAATCATGTCAGATTGCACTGTTGCAAATCGAGAGTTTTTGGAGTCTGAACATTCGGACTTCCCCCTCCCCTCCCCTCCCATCTCCTCCCCTTCCTCCCCCTCTCCTCCACTACCCCTCCCCACCCCATTTTCTTCCCCCTAAACCTTTCCATTCCCCCTTACCCTTCCCCCCCCCCCCTCCCCTTCTTTCCCCTCCCCTCCGCCCTCCCTCCCCATTTCGCCCCCCCCCTCCCCACTCCCTCCACCCACCCCGATTCCTACACCTATGGTAAGTATATAGCGAAATATGCGAGTAATCATATTCGGGAAATAAACTGTTGAATATCGCCCAAAGTATTTGGTAGTAAATTGTCCCTATATAGTTAATTTTTAATTTTGCAGAAAATTTCTTACGCCATTTTCTTCTATTTTCTTCAAATTTGGTCATTTTGGGGATATTGTTTCAACAATTTCATCCAGTTTCGAGACATTTTCTTCAATTTTTGGGAAATATTTTTTCGTTTTCGCGACATTTTATTCGAATTTCCGCGAGACATTTCCAAATATTTATACTAAATTTTGCCATAAATTTTATCAAAATTTGCAACATGGTATTCCATAATTTGCTTCATTTTTACAATTGTATATTAACAAGAAATAAAATCCTTCCGTTCCTACATCTCTGGGTATAGCCATTTCCCTATAAATACCGTTTTCCCCCCCCCTGCCTTCCCACCCCGTCACCGAAAACTGAATACGCCACTTCTACATATGTGAGGATGTTTACCTGCCGGAATCATGTTTTCTTCCCACAGCCATGGCAGTCCAGGCAGCCAGGTTGTGTGGTAAAATTGGGAAATTATCAAAATGAAATTGAAAAATTGGTTAAAAGTTGGATGATATTTGTCAAAATTAGAAAAGTTGGTAACATTTGGCACCATATTCCTCAAATTCCAGAAGACTTTATCAGCGTCATTTGGCTGTTCAAATTTGGCTGTTCAAATTCTGCCGGTGTCGCACCCCCCTCCCTCCCCTTCCCCGATAAAATGTCCTTCAGATACCTATTTTTTTGTATTGAGTCCAAATTATTGTTCAACATTTGCTGAAGTTATGCCATGTAAACGGTACATGGTAATGTTAACCTTTCTCTTTAAATGCATCTACCGTGATTTTCAGGCTGCATAATGGTATGCGAATTTCCCATTAGTTTTTACCACCCCATCATTTTTACCCCTCCCACTTTTTTCACCAGGCTGGCTACACCGCTGCGCACACCCTAGTATTTACACCCTATTTTATGAGCTATGGCCACTTGAATCGGATTCTCTTAACATACAAACAATGTTAATGAAAATAAACAAAATACTATGAAATAGTCTATTTAAAATAGTGTATTATATGTAGGGCGTGTTTTCAGTTATTCGGAACTATACGTTGACTGTTGAAAACATTGCATTTTCTTCACAACCCTGTATGAGGGCTCTATTTTAAATAGCATAGTCATGTACCTCCGAACGAGTTTACCCATTTATTCAAAATGCAACTCGAAAAAGAAAAACAAAAGCTCACTCGCCTCGTTAAGCTTATAAATGAAAGGACATCAGAATTAAAAGCCACCTATTTTTGTCTTAAACAATAGCCGCGGGACCTTTTATTCAGTTACTCAACGTAGACGGGAGCAAAGTTTTATTGCAATGGCCATTAATCTGTTAATCGCAGAAAGCTTTATTGCCGCTGAGATCTACTGCCCTTAGCTCAGGCTACAAATACGTGCGTCGATCAACTATCTGACTATGCAATTAAAATGTTAGTGTAAAATACAAGTCTTATCTTCAAAATCATACAGAGAGAGTGTAGGAAAAAATGCCTTCCTCTCTGCACAATAGTGTTTGCATTTTGGAAGTACTAGTCTGCAAATTCCAGTCTGCAGTCTGCAGTCTGCAAAATAGTAAGATCGAGTACGACGCCGACGAGTGAACACACAATTACAATGACTGGGTCGTCGCCTGCGTATTCGGTTATGATAGTAACAATGCTATCACGAAACGCTTAATACGACCCGGACGAGAACACAGGTACGACGTACGGACAGACATAACATCGACAACCAAGTCAATGTCCACGGCCTTTGATAACCAGTTGTGGTGCACTGGCGTGTCTACCCACCCCAGGCTTGTACCCAGGGCCTCGTGGTCTGTAGACATGTATGATAACCGCTACACCACAGTAGGTAGACAAGACCGAGCAAATGGCAGCTCCTCGGTCATACATTATGCGGACATCGCCGAGCGCCATGGTTTTTACGACTGTGTGAAATCAAAATCCTACTGGTTCACACGGTCAAACTACAGTATAGTGACGTGGAATGCAACTAGTAGTAGAAAACTACAGGATCACGCCCTCTTAATGAAATCAAGGATGTAAGAAACCATGATGAAATTAGGTGCAGGTTTAGGAACTTTGCTTTAAGCGTGGGGTATCAACAAAATGAGGTGTTAATGGTTTATAATACACTACAATATATTACTACTACGCGTATTGATCATTTCACAGCATTTTTACTTTCGATGCGATAGCATCAGGAACCTATATGCGGTCATGATTGCGTGTGTATGTATGAGTGTATGTATGTGTGTGCATGTATGTGTGTATGTGACGGCTAGCTCGTAAACACGATATCTCAAGAAGGGTGCAATGGATTCGTGTCATATGTGGCATATATACAGCCCGTGGTCCTTAGATTTCCTCTTTTGTTTTGGTGGTGATATCATGCTTATTAATGAGTAAGCGGGGCTTAATGTAAAAATCTTAAAATGCTCTTATTTCAGCAACCGCATGCATATTCTCTTTTGTTTCATATTTGGTACAGTTATGTTAGCTAGTGTGTACATGTTCATGGTATGAAAACGTTTAATATCATTAGTATGCATAATGGGCGAGGCTTAATATGATTTAGATGAAAAAAGCTTGTAATCACGGTATCTAAAGAATGATAAACAGGATTCAGTTCATATGTGATAAGCGGATAGCCCATATGTGGATGTGCCTTGGTTTTGGTGGTGATAACATGCATATTAATGAGTAGGCGGGGCTCAAATTAAAAATCTTCAAATATGATACATGAGCAATCGTATGTCTGTTTTGCATCATACTTAATATGATAATGTTGTTAATTATTGTGCAAATACTAATGTTGTGAATAGGTATGCCTATTTTATTGATCTACATCACAAATCGTGATCGTGGCTTATGAATGAATATCCTGGAACAAATATTTCATGATATGCAATGAAATGGCAGTTGATACGAAACATGCAAATCAATCAGTATATGAAAAAACAAAAAAAACCATCGCAACCACAAAACCTTTTGGTTCTGGTTAAACTGTAGATACCTAACTTACATAAATTGGGCAAAACGCCAGGACCGCCGCAAAACTAGATAACAAGAAAATTTCTCTTATCAAATAATATTTTCAGTTCAATCCCATATACTCTTTCGTGAACAAAAAAAAAAAAATCATCTGTTCATATACCAACATGATTCAATATATGTGAAGGACATGATTCAATATATGTTACAGATGAGTAGAAGAGTAATCAAATGGTATTCAAAAATAATATTAACATAGAAATAAGAAAAATGTAAAATGCATGATATACACAAAACAATATCAATACCAAAAATTTAGAAGAAGATCTAATGCATAAATAATATCAGAAAACGGAGCATTGGATTCTTCATACAACTTTACAACTGCCGATAGGAACATTTCAGAACGTTGCATTGAAAAAAAAAAAAAAAAAAATATATATATATATATATATATATATATATATATATATATATATATATATATATATATATATATATATATATATATATATATATATATATATATATATATATATATATATATATATATATATATATATATATATATATATATATATACATATATATATATATATATATATATATATATATATATATATATATTATATAAATATTTTATATATACATATATATATATATATATAAATATACATATATATATATATATATATATATATATATATATATATATATATATATATATATATATATATATATATATATATATATATGTATGTATATATATATGTATATATATGTATATATATATATATATATATATATATATATATATATATATATATATATATATATATATATATATATATATATATGTATATATATATATATATATATATATATATATATATATATATATATATATATATATATATATATATATACATATGTATATATATATGTATATATATGTATATATATATATATGTATATATATATATATATATATATATATATATATATATATATATATATATATATATATATATATATATGTATATATATATATATATATATATATATATATATATATATATATATATATATATATATATATATATATATATATATATATATATATATTTCTCAATGCAACGTATCATCCCATAATAAACGTCACTTCAAGTGTTCAATTTTCCTCACTGTTAAATTAGTGATGTTAGCGATAACACACGTAGGCTCCTATCTTCTGTCCGGCGAATGTGTGAACAATGACATTGCAGATACCCATCCGAGCCATTAGGTTTATTGAGCTGGTGCTTATCCCCGATTTCCATGGCTCAAGCTGATGAAAGTACATGGATGGGACGCCAGTCCATCGCAGATTAACTCCCCACCTGGTACTCATTTTACAGCTGAGTGGACTGAGGCAAGTAGAGTAAAGTGTTTTGCTCAAAAACATAATGCGGCGCTACTAGTAAGGGGCCGCTATACAGACCCGGACCAGTCAGAAGCCAGCATTCCAGGCATGTGACTGATATTTCATGAATATTCACAGATACCAATGCTGGCTTCTGATTGGTCCAGGTCTGTATAGTGGCCCCTGAGATTTTCCCTCTTGGTCATCAGATTGTGTCACAAGATAATCTTGATTGTTCCGCAGAGTCCTTTTAACGAAGTGTATACTTAATTTTCATATACATAATGCTAGCTTTTGATTGGTCACTACCTGTATAGCGGCCCCTGAGATTTTCCACCCAATAACTACCTGTATAACAGCCCCTGAGATTTTCCCAATCACTACCTGTATAGCGGCCCCTGAGATTTTCCCTCTGGGTCATCGGATTGCCGTCACAGGATATTCTCGACGACGGAGCTTCTGATTGGTCGGGGTCTATATAGTGGCCCATGAGAATTTTCCTCGTGATCATCGGATTGGTCGGGGTCTGTTTAGCGGCCCTTGATAGTTTCCAACCAATCACTACCTGAATAGCAGCCCCTGAGATTTTCCAGCCAATTACTACCTGTATAGCGGCCCCTGAGATTTTGTCCTCTTGGTCATCAGATTGCGTCACAAGATATTTTCGACGACGGAGCTTCTGATTGGCCACTATCTGTATAGCGGTCCTTGAAATTTTTCCTCTAGGTCATCGGATGGCGTCACAAGATAGTCTCGATTGTTCCGCATGGTCCTTCTATCAAGGTGTATAGTTCATTTGCTATGCTAACTTCTGATTGGTCAAAAAAATGACATAATTCTATTACGCATGTAATGGGCTAATACCTTGTTCCGCAGAGTCCTTTTAACGAAGTGTATAGGTTTTCCTGACTGGGTGTGTCATGGTACTTAATGTCGCCCATTTCCAAACAATACACCCTGATAATCTGTTTATTAGAAGTTTAGATTTTTTTAAAGTACTGGGTGTGTCAGGTAGGGGGTGTATCATGGTACTCATTGTCGCCCATTTCCAAACAATACACCCTGATAATCTGTTGATTAGAAGTTAAGATTTTTCAAAAAGTAGTGGGTGTGTCAGATAGGGGAGGGGTGTCATGGTACTCATTGTCGCCCTTTTTTTTAACAATACACCCTGATAATCTGTTGATTAGAAGTTAAGATTTTCAAAAAGTACTGGGTGTGTCAGGTAGGGGAGGGGGGTATCATGGTACTCATTTTTGCCCATTCCAAAACAATACACCCTGATAGTCTGTTAATTAGAAGCTTAGATTTGTCAAAAGAGTTTAAACTGTATAAATGATATAGATAAATCGTCATGTCACGATTATCGGTAATATCGGGATAATATTGTCACAATTTACCGAGTCACGTCATTCGAGAAGATATCGTACTTGACAATCGAGAAACAGGAAACTTGTCATGTTTGAAAACAGGTAAAATTTGAGCGGCGATATTTTCTAAACGGTGTGATTTAAGAAGACGTTTTTTGAAAACGTGTAAGATTTGAGAACGAAATTTTATATTCAAATCCCATTGACTTTGCACAGGGAGCAAAAATTGAGCGACGATATTTTGAAAACGTGAATGATTTGAGAAGAATTTTTTTTCTGTAACTCCTCATTTGAGAAACAATATTTCTGAAAAACTCATTTGAGAAACAATTTTTCTGAAACACTGTCATTTGATGCAGTTTTTGCTCAACTGTTTTTCATTTGAGAGGGCAAAGCTGGTGTATAACGGGGAATGACAGGACAGAACTGCGCTTTAATGCGAAATACGGGGGTCTACAGGGGCTTAATTGTGGGAATAATCGGACAAAACTACGTTTTTGACGGGCAAAAATGGCGTCAACGGGGGAAATGACAGGACAAGGTATTGGCTCATTACATGCGTAATAGCATTTTGTAATTTGTTGACCGATCAGAAGTTAGCATTGCAAATGAACTATGCACCTCGTTAGAAGAACTCTGCGGAACAATCGAGATTATCTTGTGGCGCAATCCGATGACCCAGAGGGAAAATCTCAAGGACCGTATAGGTAGTGGCCAATCAGAAGCTCCGTCGTCGAGAATATCTTGTGACGCAATCTGATGACCAAGAGGGAAAATCTCAGGGGCTACTGTACAGATCCGGACCAGTCAGAAGCCAGCTTTGGTATCTATGAATATTCATGAAAAATTAGTCACATGACTGGAATGATGGCTTCTGATTGGTCTGGGTCTGTATAGCGGCCCTTTACTACTAGCGCTCACGACGGGAATCGAACTCCGTACCTCACAAATACTAGCATGACTCCTTAACCACTAAGCCACAGCACCTCTACAAATTGGTTAAACGTATCACCTGAATAAGATCACCGCAAAAAGTGATATGGAATTTGTCAGAAATTTACGCTTTAGTTTCCATTGCGAAGTGTCAATTCTAATACGTTCCTAGTATAAAAG
The DNA here is from genome assembly GCA_020152595.1 of Chiridota heheva. NCBI lineage: Eukaryota > Metazoa > Echinodermata > Holothuroidea > Apodida > Chiridotidae > Chiridota > Chiridota heheva. Next base: position 30,320 of record JAIGNY010000267.1, on the reverse strand, counting down.
TGCAAGCGTACTTCACACTGATGTATAAGAAAAACAAAACTTCATCCGAATCAATCTAGCCTTGCCCAAATCTTAAAAGTTAGGCCCACGTAATTGCAAAGTTACGTAAAACTTCTTTGGAAAATAAAATACCATTTTGATTTCCATAATAGAATAGGAATTCCGTCCAATCTTGTCCATGAAGGCTAGACCCACACTGCACTCGCTGGTAGGCCCACACTACACTCGCTGGTAGGCCCACACTACACCCGCTTATAGGCCCACACTACACTCGCTGTTAGGCCCACACTACGCTCGCTGGTAGGCCCACACTACACTCGCTGGTAGGCCCACACTACATTCAGTTGGAAACAAGGATTAAAAACAAGAAAACAATGAATAAACGCTAGGCCCTACATTCAGCTGAAAACAACGATTAAAAACAAGAAAACAATGAATAAACGCTAGGCCCACACTACATTCAGCTAAAAACAACAATTACAAACAAGAAAACAATGAATAAACGCTAGGCCCACACTACATTTAGCTGAAAACAACAATAAAAAACAAGAAAACAATGAATAAACGCTAGATCCACACTACATTCAGCTGAAAACAACAATTAAAAACAAGAAACAATGAGAACGCTAGGCCCACTTTACATTCAGCTGGAAACAATGATTAAAAACAAGAAAACAAGAAATAAGCGCTAGGCCCACACTACATTCAGCTGGAAATAACAATTAAAAACAAGAAAACAATCATGCTAGGCCCACACTACACTCACTGGAAGCAACGATTAAAACAACGATGAAACACGAGAAACCAATCAATGGACGCTAGGCAAACACTACATTTGTGGAAACAACGATGAAACACAAGAAAACAATAATGCTAGGCCCACACTACACACGTTGGAAACAACGATGAAAACCTCTTAACGTTGTCCATACAAACTGCATTTGGTATCAATACGTGGTAAATCTTTTAAGCTTAGGCTAAATAATAAACCAAACTTTTGTTTGTTTAAACGGAAAAACAGTCAAGAGCACGGTAAGTTTCAGCCCATATATTTTGCCTCTAAAAATCAATACACTTTCTCTTTGACAAAATCCACCAGAAAAGACCAAAGATGTAATTTAAGTTGATATCATTCGAGGGATAAAACAATAGCAAATCCACCACGTCTCAGTTTTTAACATTACCGGAGACGGACTGGAATTTACGGACCGCAGAAATTGAAGTAGCTATTCAAGAACGTGATCGCTACTCGTCCAAGAAGTGGGCAGGACATTTCAATAAGAGGATGACGTCAAGCACCTCATTAACTCGAGTTTGGGGAGATATAATGCTCATTTTAAGGTCCTGTTTCATATAAGATAAACTTGCTTTACTTCTGGACTAATCCTTCAAAAGAGTAAAAAACTATTCAAATCACATATCACAGGCTAAGCATGCGCTCAAACGTGGTTTCTACTGATACATTATTTACCGGTGGTCGGTCAATAATGAAATAGGTATACTAATAATTTGTGTTGTATTTCGACTATGATGTTTTACATTGTCATACATGAGGGTATGAAATTGTATTTTTCTGATTTAATCGTTACTTTATTATGTACCTGTGTACTATATATTCAAAACACTCTTTTCCATATACTTTCCGTACATGTGCCAAGAAACCAAAAACAAAGGACTAAGTTGTGTCGAAACGATTAACAAAATTCGTATGTATTTCCTAGTGGCTCAGTGACCTCTCGGTGGTGCAACTGCTTATGTATTTCATAATGGCCCATAAACTCAAGAGCTGAAAGCTAAACTTCTTGGAATTCAGCCATTATGGTAAACGTATGGGTAAAGCACAATATATTAAACATCATATATGTAAGAATATTGTGAGACATATTGAGCCACACCTTAGAGCTAATAGGCTTAAGTTACAAATTAAATAATATATAATGGCTTGATTTTTGTAAGATAGAGTTAAATTAGATCTGAGCTGTCAACCAGATATCGTGAAGTATTGGAATTAGCAGAAAAGACGATATTGTTCATGGTTGTAAATAACCGCCAAACGCTACTCGCATTCATCTTGCTTACATTCTCATTTCAAATCCTAACACGGACATCCCGTACCCATACATTCCAATTTCAAAAATAATATATGAGCGACATTTGGTGAAGCAAATTCATAATCTTTGTTTAGTGAAAATGAAGTCATGCTCAATATGAGATACAAAATAAATTACTTGATGGGCATTATTCTTAATTATTATACTCCAAACTAGCTTGAAAATTTCAAAATTGGCCCATTTAGATACAATTCCTTTAACCTTAATTTTCTTCTCCTACATTCTATTTTGTATATATCTAAAAAAAACTCAACTATCTCGGCGTAATGGTTTTTGAAAACACTGTTTTATTTTTCAATAAATTTAAAAAAAGTGTATTTCAATTACTATTTGATGCATCAATCCTACAATTCCTATTAATTTTAGCTATTCAATTGCAATAGTACTCTGCGTCAAGAATTATATATTCTATGATTACTAGGAAACAGAGCAGAACTAAATATTGTGTAAATACTTCTTAAGAAAAGAAAGTTAAACATGCATACATTGTTTATTTTCTCGCCTCATCTAGCTGATTAAGTTACCGAGGATGCTACATTTCCCTTTTCTGCTTCTTAGTTTAAACTGCATACACACATTAAGGTGCAATAGCAATACAATAAACTACTTATCGTTGTAGAAAAGGATATTTTGAAACGGCCTATACTGTTTTTTCTCATCAACCAACATGGCTGACGATGACCTGTACAAAATGACGAAAGACGAGGCCCATATGTTCTTATCTTCTACTTTTGAGATCAAATACGCACATGAGAAGCTTGAATCATCACTTATGGATTTATTGAACGGAATAATTCCGCAGTTTTATCGCTTCATTCCGTTCCAAACTGTAGTGAGAACGAGCGTCCCACGTGATCAAAGACGCCGACCGACCTTTAGTGAAATAAAGCAAGAGGTATCGCAGAAACGTGGAGGAACGTGCACTGTTTTAAGCAACTTCATGAAGGTCCTTCTAGAGACACTTGGTTATGAAGTTGATCACTACCCTGTAGATTTTCTTGGTGCTGTGGGAAATCACATGGGCGTACTGGTACATCACTTAAAAGGGAAGGGTACCATTCATGTGGTAGAGGCAGTGTATTCCTACCCTGTCTTCCATGCTATTCCAGTTGATTTTACCGTAGAGTCACTAATATATTTTCACGCTCACCTGCAACACAAATACTGCAAGAATGAGAAGGGTGGCTTGAGTTGGTAAATAAAGGACACCTCTAGCCATGTGACCGGTGACCCAACGACATCTAAAGAAGAGTGCTTTGAATTAGCCGTTCTGAATATCAAGCACGTGGTTCCCTCGTCGTATTTCTATCCGTTCCAAGAGAAGTGTCTTACATCAACGAATTACGAATTTCAATATCGCGTGCGTTGCGTGATATATAGAGATCTTCGGTTGTTTGCTATCAAAGGGATGAGATAATATGGACCAATGCTGGTGACGTAACAGTACATCGCAGAAAGATTGAAGACCGGTAGGAGTTAATGAAGTATTTTCTTGAAAAAGTTCCTCAGTTTCCACGGGAGATGTTAGAATCAGCTTTTAATAACAACAAACTGTTGTATTGAGGACAGATCGAAATTCGCAAAAGGAAAATTGATAATAATAATGATTTATAACTCAACCCCCCAAAAAAGTATCAATGCTAGTACTGTGCCCCGACATCTACGACATTGCTACTCGCAACGCACTCACTTAATTCTTCTTAAATAGTGTACACGCTGTGTCACGCTTTGACCATTTCCGAAATAAATTCCGTTCGTATAATATGTATAATTGTACAATGTATGTATGGAGTGTGGGACATTTTTTTGTGAATTTTCGGTGGGATTTTCAAAATTCAAAAAGGGTTTTCAAATCGTTTCAAGAAGATAACTTCCTTCCCCGATTCAGAAAACTTATCGAAATTGTTCAATTGATATTTTGAAACTTACCAACCTGCCAACTATAATTTCTGATACGTTGGAGTAGTTTCCCCATAATAATTGCATTTATTGTATCTTGATCATAACAGTACAAGCGACAACGATGATGTTGATGATGACGACAATGATGATGATCATCATTATCATGGTGGTGATGATAATGACGACGATTATAATAATGATGATTATGATGATTATCATGATGCTCAGGATCATCATTACATCGACGATAAACGTTATGTATTTAACATAGTTTGCTGTGCGGGAGAAATCTTCAATTAAAGCACTACTCACTACTTAGAATTAAGGATTTTTAATACAAAGGCGGCCGCCAGGTTTCCAGTACACATTACGTCCTAAAACTGTTGCTGTGTAAAGTCTGACACACATCAAATCAATTGGAAATAACAAAAAATCTTCTTATGATACGAATGTTTTCAAAAAAGCGGTTGTTTTGGGCAATCTTCGAGAAATCTTTTTTAAAGGCCAGTTATCGTCTTTAATACGCGGAGGTAAATAGATTTCAATTTCTGGGTTTTAATTGATCAAAACCAGTTCGGTTTGTACCGCCGATCAGGGGACTCAATAAGTTCCCCGGGTTAAAGATTTAAGCATGCGCACTGAGCTTGCAGTGGTATATGAAAGCCGCCATATTTATTGTGAAGTTTCAGTCATAGACGCTTATCAGTCGTTTCATTGAAGGGTTGTAACAAAATTTGCTTTGTTCATGCTCAATTTCGCGAAAGTAAAACAAACTTCGTTACTATCACGCAGTTATTGCTAAATAATTTTCACAAATCCCCAAATTATTTGTCATGATTTTAGAAAACATTGTGAGAGCGCGACTGCCTAACGGTAACACATAATAAGAATATATCATTTGTCTTCAAATTTCTCGAAACCGCACGGTGAATTTTAGAAGCGCACGGTGAAAAAATAATTCATATGCCATTATTTCAAATCGTGAAGAACAATTTCAACCCTTCGCAGTGTTTGAGTTTCCCGCACTCGAAATGTTTCTGATTCTTATGTTATTCCTATACAAACTTTGAATTTGGATAGATGTATTGTGGGATACTTCTGTAACGGATCCCCCAATCAGGAGAACAAAACTATTCTCCCCATCGGGGGTACGAACAGGAATGAAAACGCAATTGTATAATGTGCACTTACATTGGTAGGCCAATCAGTATCGTTCTTGATGTACGCTGCCACAATCTAATCACCATAGATTTCCCTTAAGAGGAACATAATGTCCCTGGCAACAAGGATATGCGTATATAATCAACTTTTCTTTAACAATACGTTTTGCACTGAAAATTCCGAAAGTTTTCCATCCAGGATTATCTTCAGTACTAAACGTATTGTTGAAGAAAAGTTGATAATATACCCATATCCTTGTTGTCAGGCACATTATTTTCTTTTATTCGTGTACAACTAAAAAAAAAAAAAAGCAATTCCGATTTTTTCTTTTACTTGTGTGGAACTGAAAAGAAGACAACAATTCCGACTTTTCCTTTTACTCGTGTGTAACTAAAAATAAGACACTTATTCCGACTTTTCCTCTTACTCGTGTACAACTGAAAAAAAACCCAGCAATTCCGACTTTTCCTCTTACTCGTATAAACTGAAAAGAAGACAACAATTCCGACTTTTCCTCTTACTCAGTTACTCGTGTACAACTGAAAAGAAGACAAACAATTTCGACTTTTTCTCTTACTCGTGTACAACTGAAAAGAAGACACCAATTCCGACTTTTCCTCTTACTCAGTTACTCGTGTACAACTGAAAAGAAGACAAACAATTTCGACTTTTCCTCTTACTCGTGTACAACTGAAAAGAAGACACCAATTCCGACTTTTCCTCTTACTCAGTTACTCGTGTACAACTGAAAAGAAGACAAACAATTTCGACTTTTCCTCTTACTCGTGTACAACTGAAAAGAAGACACCAATTCCGACTTTTCCTCTTACTCAGTTACTCGTGTACAACTGAAAAGAAGACAAACAATTTCGACTTTTCCTCTTACTCGTGTACAAGTGAACAGACAATTCCAAATTTTGACTTATTTGACTTACCCTCTTATGGGGTATGATTTGTGACAGTTTCCATAATTAAGTATGAAAACATCCAAACAGAGCAAATACTTAAGTGAAAATACCATTCACGATTTGTACATTCAATATATAATGATTCACTTCTAAATTTGGTTAAGAGTAGTGTGCTAAATATACGGAATTATTAGAAATAACTCCTCTAGATGTTCTCATGTGGATAAAGAGTGCGCGGTAAAATATACAAACCTGCTTTACATACTAGTCCATTATCTGATGCAATGTAGTATGGAGGTTGTACAAGAATCGCTTGATACCGTACCTTGTGCTTATAGATTGCTCACAATTACCTAAATAATCGAGATTAACGTGCTCACTGTCCGGAAAAAAATCTTTATTTGTAGAATTAAAGATTATTTAAGAGCCAAAATTATTATTGATATTAAATCATCATTATTATTATTATCACTATTATTATTATTATTATTATTATTATTATTATTATTATTATTATTATTATTATTATTATTATTATTATTATTATTATTATTATTATTATTATTATTATTATTATTATTATTATTATTATTATTATTATTATTATTATTATTATTATTATTATTATTATTATTATTATTATTATTATTATTATTATTATTATTATTATTATTATTATTATTATTATTATTATTATTATTATTATTATTATTATTATTATTATTATTATTATTATTATTATTATTATTATTATTATTATTATCATTGTTATTATTATTATTATTATTATTATTATTATTATTATTATTATTATTATTATTATTATCATTGTTATTATTATTATTATTATTATTATTATTATTATTATTATTATTATTATTATTATTATTATTATTATTATTATTATCATTATTATTATTATTATTATTATTATTATTATTATTATTATTATTAGTAGTATTATTAGTATTATTAGTATTATTATTATTATTATTATTATTATTATTATTATTATTATTATTATTATTATTATTATTATTATTATTATTATTATTATTATTATTATTATTATTATTATTATTATTATTGGAGTTTCTGCTGCTGCTAGATTTTGAAAAAGCTTTCGACCAACTAGAGTGGGGATTTATCTTTCAGTGTCTCAATTTTTTTAAGTGTAACAATAGTTTTATTAGATGGATTCGAACTTTATACTCAAATGCAACGGCATGTGTTTGTAACAATCATATGGTTTCTCATCCTTTTCCCCCCAATTTCTATAGGAGTAAGACAGGGATGTCCTCTAAGTCCTTATATTTGTACTATTTGTGTCGATATTCTAGCTTAAAGTATTAATCATTCTGTCTATATTCGAGGTATTACTATTTTGCATAATGACATCAAGCGTATTCAATATGCTGATGATACGTGTATTGTTGTGGATGGTACGTACAATAGTTTAAATGCAACTATAAATGTTCTCAATCTACTGGAGAGATCCTCGGTCTTAAAGTTTAATTTTGACAAATCTAATATTTTCCCATTAGGACCTTTGGTATCCAACAAGCCACATTTTCTTGATTTTTTTAATTTTGTTTGGACATTAGGGCCTGTTACGGTTTTAGGAATCACTTTTGATTATTGTTTAGATAACTTTTTTCGCTTAAATTTCCACCTCCAAATTGTCCCGTCTGAAACAGCTTCTGCATTTATGGTCTACAAGAGATTTGACACCAATTGGCAAGATCACTATCATAAAAACCTTAGGATTATCTCAACTCGTTTATCTTTTTCAGGTTCTTCCAGATCCTCCAACTTACTCTATTAAAGAGCTAGAGGGTATTTGTTTTCGTTTTACTTGGGGTGGAAAAGCGGATAAAATTAAACGTAACTCGCTTTTTGCACCACTCAGTTTGGGGGACTTACGAGCTACCCACATTCATTCTTGTATACGTTCTTTAAAATGTAACTGTGTGAAAAGATACACAAATGGAATTAATGCTTATTGGAAATTGTTTTTTGATATATATTTGGATAATTATGGTAAAGACTTTCTATTCAAATGTAATTATCATAATCAGGACATTATTATAACTAACTTTTTATAAAAATTGTACGCACTGCATGAGCATTTTATAACTATAATTCCACATGTTACTATTCAATGAAATTATCTGGAATAACTCCCATATAAAGATCGATTATAAGATTGTGTATCATAAGCTTATGCATTTGAAAGGAGTAACTTTTGTTAAAGATTTATTAGATGATGAGTCACGTCCATTAAGCTTTAATAGCTTCAGGAACATCTTTTCATTGATTTTTTTTCCTTTTACACTTCTCCATGGTCATCCTTCCGCAATTCCGAAGTGTTGGATGAACAATCAATTGTATGATAGACACTGTATTGTGACTGATCCCATTATTACAATTCACAAACCGTCTTGCGACGAGTGAATACACAATTACATTGACGGGGTCGTCGCCTGCGTATTCGGTTATGATAGTAACAATGCTATCACGAAACGCTTAATACGACCCGGACGAGAACACAGGTACGACGTACGGACAGACATAACATCGACAACCAAGTCAATGTTCATAGCCTTTGATAACCCAGTTGTGGTGCACTGGCGTGTCTACCCAACCCAGGCTTGAACCCAGGGCCTCGTGGTCTGTAGACATGTATGATAACCGCTACACCACAGTTGGTAGACACAAACCGTCTTTTAGTTCACGCTCCTTTTATAACAAATTAATTAACTCCATTATCTCTCCCCCCAATGCCTTGGCTAAATGGAATGTTGAGTTTAATTTAAGCATTCAGCAGTGGCGTAATATTTTCATGGCCCCTTTTTGTTCATTAAAGGAGACTAAAATACAATACTTTCAATTCCGCTTCATTCATAGAATCCTTGGTACTAACTATATGTTAAAGCTTATGCATGTCAACGACAATGCCCTCTGTACCTTTGTAATTCTGCTGACGAGATTCTTGATCATCTTTTCTGGAGCTGTATTTTTACATCTAATTTTCTACTCGATTTAGAGCAGTGCTTGCTGGGTAACCAGTTCTTTTTTACTAAACAGGATATCTTTTTCGGATACAAGTTGTTGCAGAAGCATCCATATAACTTTTTGATATTTCATATTAAACATTACATTTATAGTAAAAGGACTAGTTCCGAGTATCCCTCGGTAGATGAATTTCTCTGAAAATTCAGATTCTTGTTACAAGTTCAAAAACATATTGGTAAGGAAAAGCCAATACCTTTTAATAATTTCATGCCTGCCTTTAAGCTTTGTTCAATGATTCTTTCATGAATTATTGTTATTAGTTATCATGTCCTCATAGATATACTTACAGTACTTTCACTCCTATTAAGGTGATATGATTATGTATTCATTTAGACTGGAATACCTATACATTTTGTACGTTGTACTCTTTAGTGTCACTTTTACAAGAAATTGTCTATTATTATTCTTTTGTATTTGTATTTGTCACTTATGGAAATAAATATGATGGTACAAAAAAAAAGTATATATATTATTGTTGTTGTTGTTATTATTGTTGTTGTTATTATTATTATTATATTATTGTTGTTATTATTATTATTAATATTATTATTGTTATTATTATTAATATTATTAATATTATAATAATAATAATAATAATTATTACTATTATTATTATTATTATTATTAATAGTAAAAATAATAATAATAATATTAATAATATTATTATTAATATTATTATTATTAATATTTTATTATTATTATTATTATTATTATCATTATTATTATAATAATAATAATAATAATAATAATAATAATAATAATAATAATAATAATAATAATAATAATAATAATAATAATAATACTACTACTAAAAATAGTAATACTAATTTTGATATTAATATTGATATTATTTGTATTACTATTATTATTATTATTATTATCATTATTATTATTAGTATTATTATTATTATTATTATTATTATTATTATTATTATTATTATTATTATTATTATTATTATTATTATTATTATTATTAATATTATTATTATTATTATTATTATTATTATTATTATTATTATTATTATTATTATTATTATTATTATTATTATTATTATTATTATTATTATTATTATTATTATTATTATTATTATTATTATTATTATTATTATTATTATTATTATTATTATTATTATTATTATTATTATTATTATTATTATTAGTATTATTATTATTATTATTATTATTATTATTATTATTATTATTATTATTATTATTATCATTATTATTTATACTCACTGACATAACGGTTTTTAAAGGAGCACTAGACTGAAAAGTGAGGACGCTCGTTTTTGCAAATTTCACAGAAATATTATCCACAAAAGATCGATAAACTGTATGCCTCCATAGCTCACAGACGACGTGAGGGCAAAGGTTATTTAAATATTCATATAAACAAACAAAGTGCTGTACCGTTGTGTGCTAGATAAGCATTTGATTTGTTGTGGACACCTAAAAATACGCCCTCACTTTTCGGTTTAATGCTCCTTTAAAGAAAACAGGACTAATTTAAAAATAGACGAATACAAACCTCATCTAAAATTAAATGAAACAAACTAAAAGTAGTTCAGCTTTCATAATCTAAAATATTTTGGCACAGGGAACAGGAGGTAATTGTCTAACATTCCCCAACCAAAAGGAAGTTTTTTTTTCAAGGGGAATGTATAATTTTGCGATGCCTACTTTTAAAACATCATGTTTACATTCTTTGAGATCATGATGGATAATGTATGGATAATGAATGGATAATGGATGGGTAATGAATGGATAATGGATGGGTAATGAATGGATAATGGATGGAAAATAATAATAATAAAAATGATAATAATAATAATGATAATAATAATAATAATAATAATAATAATAATAATAATAATAATAATAATAATAATAATAATAATAATAATAATAATAATAATAATAATAATAATAATAATAATAATAATAATAATAATAATAATAATAATAATAATAATAATAATAATAATAATAATAATAATAATAATAATAATAATAATAATAATAATAATAATAATAATAATAATAATAATAATAAATATAATAATAATAATAATAATAATAATAATAATAATAATAATAATAATAATAATAATAATAATAATAATAATAATAATAATAATAATAATAATAATAATAATAATAATAATAATAATAATAATAATGATAATAATAATAATAATAATAATGATAATAATAATAATAATAATAATAATAATAATAATAATAATAATAATAATAATAATAATAATAATAATAATAATAATAATAATAATAATAATAATAATAATAATAATAATAATAATAATAATAATAATAATAATAATAATAATAATAATAATAATAATAATAATAATAATAATAATAATAATAATAATAATAATAATAATAATAATAATAATAATAATAATAATAATAATAATAATAATAATAATAATAATAATAATAATAATAATAATAATAATAATAATAATAATAATAATAATAATAATAATAATAATAATAATAATAATAATAATAATAATAATAATAATAATAATAATAATAATAATGATAATAATAATAATAATAATTATAATAATATTACAAATGGTGATGGTGATGATGATGATGATGATGATGAATACAAAATATTATAACAAAATTTGAAGTTTTTATTTTTCATTCTCACGCTTCAAGAAAATTGAAGACCGCCACTATTAACGTTAGAGCCACTATCAACGTTAGAGCCACTATCAACGTTAGAGCCACTATTGACGTTAGAGCCACTATTGACGTTAGAGCCACTATTAACGTTAAAGTCACTATTAACGTTTAATAATTCAAACACGAACTTTGAAATTTGTATATGATCTCAAGAGAGCAATGGATTCTTCCAAAGCAATTGTCACCTGGTAAATTTGTCTGTTGTTTTACTGTTAGTTAGCAGGTAAGTAGGCTATATATGAACTTTAAGATAGATTGTCTGGAATAATGTGTAAAACTTGACTTTCTTGTTGGCTAAATGAGTAGTAGATACTGCCTACAATTATATGTGTCGCTTACTGCACACACCTGGTCCAATAAAATTATTTTTTGAATAGGCTTATGATAGACTCATATAAGTCCTGACTGTCAGGAAATTATGCATGACCCTGCAGACCAAAATGTCGCAAATTGTAATTTCGAATTTTGTTTCTCTCGTAGTTATTTGTATTTCTCTTTTTCAAAATGATTTTAGAGCATGTATGTTATTTTCCAAACCTTCTTTTGACGGGACCCCAAGACCCCGGGCTTTATGATTAAGCCTTTGCTAAATAGGCAACGATACCGGAACCACTGGTTCAAGGAGGCCACTTGGCGAAGGTGGGAAGGAGATGCCCATTTGAAAGTTGAGAGTGGACCATTCTTAAAGTTTGAAAACGAATAGAAATACACATAGTACTTAAAAGATGTAACATACATTTAGTATTTATTTCAAAGAATTAAAAAAAATGATATTTTTCATGGGCCGTGGGCCGTGGTGGGAAGGGCATGGCCTCCAATAATTTTCAAAAGTAGGCCTAGGCCTTTTTACTTATTCAGGACTTTGCCCCTAGGTTTGGCACTAAGTTGGGCAATTTTTTTTTTACCAATATCACCAAATGCGCAGCGCTTTGCCCTAAATTTCAAACCGTGGCAATTTTCTGTTATCAAAATCACAAGAAACGCAGTATTTCTGGAGGGGAGGTGAGGGGGTTCCCTGGTCTTATAACAGAAAATCCGAATTGAGGGCACTTTTCAGTATTTTTTTAAAGGGGCGTATGTGTTAGTTTTCGAAAACAGTGGGGGAACTTGCGCCCTAGCCCCGGGTTTTTACACATATGATTGAGTGTAGGCGGGATTTGGGGTAGCAAGGGGCGGCACTTGCCCCATCCCTACTTCTTTTTTTTTCAATTGTATACTTTTGTATGGTGTTTTGTATCTTAGCGTAATTTTGTGATCCTCCTCCCTACCCCCACCCCCTCCTCTCATTTGATTTTTCTTCCGTTGGTCGGCCCACCAATCTTAGTCGGGCAGATATGTAGTTTGACGGGTGCACTTGTATCCTGGTATTAGAGTATATGTCAGTCATGCCCGACATATAGCCGTATCATATCCTCTCGACCGCCGACTCAGTACTTGATGCTGACAACATCATACTTGGGCACCAAGTCGGGCAGAGATGTAAACTGTCAGATGTAGGCCTAATGTTTAATCGGAGATACTTCTCAATCAGTCAATCATGCATGCCAGAATCGTTATATCAGAATCATGTCCTCTTAAGCCGGCATCATGCAGCCATGCTGACAACATCCGGACATCATACTTGGGCACTTGTCCGGCAGAGATTTAAAATGTTGGATGTCTGTATGTTATGTTTGAATTAGAGATACATCTAAATCATGCCTGAATCGTCTTCAGAATTATTTCCACTCGACTTGGCATGATGCTGATTGGGTTCGGCTTGGGCAACTGCAACTGCAGGCCGCGTATACATATTTATAGCAAAGATGCCCGCACACAGACGTTTAAAGTCAAGAGCCATTTTCAGTTTTTGGGCATCAAAAGCTAGAATTCTCTCAGGGGATTCGTCCCTTGGACCCTATCAGAGCTGCATCCATGAGCCCAACAATATCATGGATAAATTTTTAGGGGAAATTTCTCTTGTGCCCGACAGTTTGACAGGGTTAACATGTAGCTCAATTGCTTATTTGGGTAGATTTTAATATTATAATTTGATTTTTCTTCTTTTTGTCAAATACATTTCGGTTTGTTGTTTTGATTTTATGCCACTTTTGGGAAGAAAACAAACTTTAGACCAAGACTTCATCCTTGAGCACCCAAATTTTCCGAGAATTTTCTCAATTTTCAAGGAAAATTCTAAATTGATAAGTTTGTGTTGATTTCTCGACATTTTTCAGTTTATGTTGAATTTCAGACAATTTTTGGCGACACCTGGACCGTCGTAACCCATGATCTTACTTTTGGGCCCTCTAAGCCGTGAGCACCAAATGGGCCCCTCATTGACATAAATTATCTGGGACAGGCACGTAAGTGACCATTGTGACTGGGGTGTAAAATATAAGATTTACCAAGGACCTCAAATCAATATTTTCATATGCAAGAAAATACTCTAAATTCCCATGAATGTTTCTGATAACAATGCCTCCCTGTCTACAAACAAAGTGGACCGAAATGGGGATTTCGCAGCTCTTGCTACAACAAAGTGCCACAGTTTTATTTTTCGATTTCCGACAGTCCGAACTTGAACAGTTCGGGAGCAACCCGAAAAACTGGGTACTTTGAAATACCAAAAAAATTGGGTACTTTTATGTATTACGTCATCGCATGAGTCTACACATTTGACTAGCCCACACTAAACATATGGGGTTTGTCATATTCCGCTCTGGATTGTCCAAAATTTCAATGGATAACCTGAAATTTTGGAGACGGATAGTACATTGATAATCAAAACTTTCTGCCGCTGCTTTTTGATATTTACGGTAGCCTTTTTGAAAAAATTAATCAAACGGATTATGGGGAGTCTGTTTTGTTCATTTTCTCAAAAAGGCGACGATGAATTTCAAAAAGCAACAGCAAAATCTTTTTAATAACTATGTACTATCCGTCTCCAAAAATTCAGCATATCCAGTAAAGTTTTGGACAATCCGGAGCGATAAATGAGAAACCCATATGTTTAGTGTATGCTAGTCAAATGTGTAGGCTCATGCGATGACGTAATACATAAAAGTACCCAATTTTTGGAAGTTTTTTTCACTAAATGCGCTGAGGTTCTGTGGCACTTATTTACATTGTTTTTCTGGCGCACTTTTTACGTCGTTTTTTACAAAATGGATTGAGGTTCTGTGGCACTTTTTTACGTTGTTTTTCTGAAGCACTTTTTATGTCGTTTTTCTGACGCTCTTTTTACGCCGATTTCCTGGCGCACTTTTCACGTCATTTTTCACTAATTGGGATGGGGTTCCGTATATCGTTTTTCTAGCGCATTTTTTACGTCGCTTTTCTGACGCACTTTTTACGTCGTTTTTCTGGCGCATGTTTTACGCCGTTTTTTTTGCCGCACTTTTTACGTTTTTTTTTTTTATAAATAGGCTGAGGTTCTCTGACACTTTTCTTACACCGTTTTTCCTGGCGCATTTTTTACGTCGTTTTTCTGACGCAATTTTTACGTCGTTTTTCTGGCGCACGTTTTACGTCATTTTTCTGGCGTACTTTTAAGGTCGTTTTTCTGATGCACTTTTTACGTCGCTTTTCTGACACACTTTTTACATGGTAACAAGTTCAGCAGTTTCAGTTTTAAGATTTGCTTCATATATTTTACTGATTTTTTCTCGATGTGCACTGAACTCCTGTCCTATACCGCTTAAGATCAGTGGAGTGAAACACACAATAATAATGACTGTAGGCTAATGTATAGGTATCTCAACGTTCACATCAAAAGTAGTCCAAAATTTGTAGAAAATGTATAACTTCCCCGATGTAATAATCTATTCATTATTTCTATATTGACTTCACCATGATTTTGATGTCTTAAATTCCGCTGCTAAGTCATTTTTAGCTAAAGAAAATCAGTGGAATATAATAAACTTTCAGCTAAGCTGCCTCTCTGTATAGGTGCTGATCTAAGTACTCATTAATACACTTTTTAATTTGAATACACGCAATTTGCAAGCAGAATAAAAATTAAAATGCATTTTCATAGAAAGATATAATAATTTAAATAATAATAAAACTTAATAGTATCATTATCTGAAAATATCAAGGAATATAAAGGTGTTTAAAGGAACACTAGGCCGAAAAGTGAAGGTGCTCGTTTTTGCAAATTTCACAGATATATTATCCACAACAGATCGATAAACTTCATGCCTCCATAGCCCATAGACGGCGTGAGGGCAAAGTTTACTTGAATATTCATTTTAACCAGAAAACTACTATATTGCTGCGTGCTAGATAAGCATTCAATTTTTTGGAGTACCCCTAAAAATACGCCCTCACTTTTCGGTCCAGTGCTTTGTTAACAATACCTATTAATAACATTTCAGTTGAACGGTTCTTTAAATTTTAGGGCAAAGCATGGTTAGGATTTGGCTATGGTTGAAAGAGGATTATTGTTTTCGATGTATGAGAACTTTGTGGTGTACGAACGGTAAGACAGTGAAGAAATTAATTTTAATTATATGTACTTATTATACTTTCAGTGTATAAAGGTGAAAACTGTATCTTTTCAATAATGATAATTAAATTTAGTGTACCATAGCTTAAAAACAAAATAAAAATATCAAAATAAGTGGGTCTTTAAGAATTTTTTGAATACTGTGGTGGATGGAGAATTAAGTTCTCATGTGGGTGGGTAAAGTGTTCCAGGATCTGGATGCAAGTATTTCAAATCTTTTTGTATGAGTCATTCACGTGCGGGTAGAAGATATCCCAAAATTATAAGTCATCTTATTAAAACGATTGTAGTAGATGGGTAAGAAAGCATAGAATTTCTACATTAGAATTGCATACCAAAATCATATCAAGACTTGATGATTCAAGAAGCTGTGCAATGGCTAAATGTTGACCGACTTTGTTTGAATCCCTTCCTACTTGCATTTCTTTAATGAGTATAAGCAATTTGCTTATATATTCTTAACCTACCCACAGATTTTCAATACTCAACACTTATTATTGATTACGCCAAGAATATTCTCCAACTTTAATCCGTGTTCGTTGGTACTATGCACAATGTAATAATGTAAGATACTAGAGACCGGTACTTTTGTGTTTTGATAGTCTTAGCTTGCATCCCAGCCAGCACACACAGTGAGGCCCTGCATGGGCCCCCAATGAGCTAATGTTTTGGGCCATCGTGGGCTGACCATATGGGGCCCAATCAGTTTTGGCTAGGTTGCCTCACTGGGCACCATGTGGTAAGGGCCTTTGCGTTTCCAATATGGGGCCCTTGTGCGCTCATTAGATTTTGTGGTTTCCCTTGTGTAACCTGCATATTGGCCCAAGTTGGTACCCATATGTAAACCTTGGCTACTTTTCCACGCTTAGCCCACATGAGGCCCATGTGGGCCGGATTGTGCCAGCGTCTGCCCAGTTAAATCCGCCTCAACCAAATGAAACCTGCATGGAGCCTAACTGTTTATGCTGGCTGGGGTAAACGTTGTTATCGCTAAATGCAAAAGAATAAATTCTAAATCTTCCTTCGTTAAATTATTTGATATTTAATTCAGTATATACCACTTTGAAAGCATTTCTCCATTGGTACAAATAAAAGCTCATTTCGTATTATAAATGTCCTATAGTTATATGCCTAAAAAACTATGACACGTTGTTATTGTATACATTACTCTTCAGACTGACAGAAAAGTATTGGAGCATACTGAGATTGCAAAGTAACATTAATATACTTAAGGGAACTGAAAACACAGCTCCTTGCAAGTAACCATTACACAAATAGCCTATTCTAAGAGTAACGCAAAAGGCACTTAAACCATAATTCCTGCCCAGTATCATTCTAACAATACAATTTTCGTACTGATGATATTCATCCAACAAAAGACATTTTCCCCAGCACAATTCCGTGAAGTAATCATATTTTGCTTCGCCATGTGCAACGTGTAATGTCGGGAATTTTTTGAACTAAAATTTTTTTAAATGAGGTGACACAGACAAAACATAATTTTCCACATCTTGTATCATTTACAGATAAACGATGGTCAAACTAGCGTACAAAGAGGCTAAGAATGAATACTTTACACAATTCATTGGGACACATGTATCATAACATATTCAATTAAAAAAAAAGTAAAGGATACACTTTAAAGCAAATTCTAAGGATATCAAGAGAATTTGTCAATGTCTATCTTTCAAAAAATGCTAGTTGCTTTTCCACTTGTGAAACATGTTGTGGCTTAATCGGCAAAAAAGAGTTTCTCTTTTGAAATTTTAAATTGCGAGCTAAAAACATTTGCGCCCTATCTAAGAGAAAAGAAGATATCACTACACATTTGTTAAAGAATTGTTCAACAGTTTTATTTTCAATGTGACAAAAAGTGCAATTGGTATAGTCGACCTAGTTTTCCATCTTGAACATAATTGAGAGCTTGGTGCTTAATTCCCGGTGGAAAATGCAGTACATAAGGTATTGTGTTTAGTATCAGAAACTAAGACAGAACAACGAGATTAAACAAATTATAAGCCAGTGTTTGTCACAAATGTTGCTTAAATTTAGCAACGAGAGTTACAGCTATATAATTGGCATATGCTTTATAAACGGGTTAGGAAAATATTGCATTTCTCAGAATGGAAGAATATTCATTTAGAGACCTTGTTAACAATAGGTTGCAAAGGGGGTCACCATTTACATGGAATAGCACATATCAAAAGTTAAAGAATATGAAAAGACATGACTCAATACCTGTTAAATAATCTTTATACTGTTAAAGGAAATAGGTTACAAATAAGAAAAAAGTTATGAGAAATGTATTTTTAAAGATAATCTTGATTTTGATCTTAGGCTGAGAGTTATTCCAGAATTTTTTGTCACCCTTCCTTATAGTACAAACTCCAGACATGCATTGCCACTAAAATCCTCCTTAACAGAATGTAAATTGGAATAATTCCAATGACACTCATTCAATAGTATTAAATAGATAAGCTTTAACTCTATCGGGTTTTGCCTAACTCGACGAGAAATACAAAAACAGAAGAATGTCCATCAAAACGAGCAAAGCAATGGAAGTATTCAAAATGTATTCATCAAATTCCCAAAACCAAAATTGAAAACGATAGGGTTTAAAAAACAATATCACGTTCAATCATGTCAGAAGTCTTCCTTGTGTCTATCAAAAATAGAAAACATGGCATACGATGTTTAGCTATGAATTCATTAATATCATGTACAAATCATTCTCAAAATACATTTAAGTGCCATGAAACCTCGTTTGAACCAAGCATGAACAAAATAAATAGACGTAAATCTAGGTTTGGCTCCTATCTTCTGATCTTGTAATCCGACTTCAAAAGTGGAAGTTTTTATTAGGCTTTTATGGATTTATGTAATGATGATACTACGCGACTTCTTAGTAGAAACAGCAAGATTCTTTAAGCATGGTTCAAAGACTTAAAACAAAGCTATTGATCATAACTAAAATGCTTAAAAATACAGTTGCATAACGTTCTAGTAAACCACCCGTAGCAAGGGATTTCACTGTTGTGCCCTTAAAACCGCCTTTTACATTTTCTGAATGACAAAGGACAATTACGTAATTTGATATCCTCAAGACTAAAAAATCATATTGAGTGATTCCCTCAAAAACGGATTTGAGTCAGTTGGGTTTGATGTATTAAAATTCGACGAATAAAATAAGTTTTATTTCATTAAGAATATCATTCAGATCAATAATAAGATCGTTAAAATGTTAAATAAAATTGGTTCCTTTGACGGCTATTAGATTCTGAGCCTTAATGATAATTGGCTAAGTCCCACTTTATCATGTTAAACTTCCACGTAGTCATTTGATATTCCCAAAAAACAGCATTAACCAGAGTCATGATTGTTAACTTTTAAGTGGTTTTAAGTCTATGACGGCAAGACGGTACCTTCAAGCTTACATTTATCCAACTCGATAACAATTTGTTGCACTTCTTCGAAAGTCTTTGAAGCAAGTTCGGTAGAATAAAACATGAAATCTTCTTGATCCAGCGTTCCGGGAGGCACGGTAACATACTCTTGTAGCTCACTTGTTTCTGCTGAAGCGTGTTTCTTTTTGTTAGCACAATCACTCATTGCAACCATCCAGTTGTTGTTCTTGTCATACATTGGCTGCTTCTAAGTACAATTAGAAATCAAACGAACAATTTTATAGACACTCAACTATGAAAGCGGGTCGCAAATATGAAAAAATAACAGTAACAAGTAATAAAGTAAGAGTGATAACAAAAAAAAAACCTGGGTTGAGCCAACGTTAGCTTAAGGTTGTAATCTTAATTGACTTAACGAACATACGCAGAGAAACATAAGTTTCCAATTGTTTGCCAACCGTTTGTTGCCAACATTAAACAAATGTAGTAGTGCAATTTTCTAATACGGAATGCCTAACTTCAAAGTACATTTTAATTAACTAGAACTTGCTTTTAGTCAAAACGTAATAAATCGTTTTTAATGGATCAACACTGCAGCCAGCACCCTGCTACTATCCCTATGATAATCACCAAGTCTGAGAGATGGAAGCAAGTCGCATTTGTAAGGCAAGACTCGATTGGAGGTGGAACATTTGTATGCCTCCGCAAAAAATTATACGATTGAAGATGACTCAGGTTCTATGCCCAAGATTAATCCCGCTTATATCAACCTCTAATAATTTTGCGATTTTTTTACTAGAAAGTTGGTCTTAACTCTACTAATCAATGTAGCTTATCAGTCATGATTGATAATTTGCATATAAAATATTTTGACGTTGAGGATTCGACCTATTCCCCAAACAAGACAAGTTCTCTTGATCCAGTTTTTGAAGAAATGTGTTGATATCGCTCTTACAGTAAATAATTCACTGGTTGAATCATCTGCAATTATTTATCATCTTGGTTTGGATTTGATCGACCCGTATCCGATCTTCCCACTCTGGTGGAATTTGTCAAATGAAGATTTCAATGATGACAGACAACAAAGGATGCTGTACCCTTTCATTGAACACACTATTCTTATAAATAGTGACAAGTATGGTATTTGTGTTTTAAACTGGTTTAGATCTTATCTTAGTGATCGCAAGAGTCCACTTTGTACATCTATTCCTGAAATATAGTCTTAATGTTACATGAAACCTAAAATGACCACATATATGCTGAAAACACTCATCTATATGTTAGCTTTGATTCTAAAAAGTCGGGTAATAGGAAATCTGCCCAAGCTCGCTTGTCAAATTGCATTGCGTTGGTTGAAGGCGGGATGCTTCATAACAAACTTAGACTTAATGACACCAAAACTGATTTTTGATCATTTCGCCCAAAAAACAAACGCACTTCATACAGTCTATTGATTTGAAGATCGGTGGGTCTGTGATTGTTCCTTCATCATCCATTACAAATTTAGGTATCATGTTTGAACCTTGTATGGATATGAATTCCCAGATCTTTACAATATGTCGTACTGTTAAATTCCATTTGCGTATTATTGATATAATCCGGCGGTACATTGATACAAATACTTGTGCTCATGCAGTGGGATCTCTCATCCTTTCTTGGCTGGAATCTGGCAGTTCCCTGCTTGGTGGCATATCATGTGAAAACCTTTAACGCTTGCAAAGACTTCAAAATCGTGCAGCGAGCGTGTTAATAGACGTGCAAGCGCCCCCCCCCCCCTTCTCCCCTAGCGTGTTCTTCATTGGTTGCCCATCCAGCAGAGAATCGATTTCAGTTATAATCAACTACAATATATCCCAAAAATACATGAATTCGCGTCAGTGAAGTTTGTAGAATAATCTGCAATCAAGACATTATCTTAACATAATATTCATTTTCGGGTTTTGATTTTACGTGTTATTGTCATAAATTGTGTATTAAGAGTTTTTTTCTATGTATTATCAATTTTATTGTAAAGTGCCTCGATCCACGGGAGGCGCTATATAAAAAAGTGCAATGATAATATTAATAGTAATAGAATTTGATAGTTGGATACAGCTAATAATAATAATAATAATAATGATAATGATATGATGATGATGATGATGATGATGATGATGATGATGATGATGATGATGATGATGATGATGATGATGATGATGATGATGATGATGATGATGATGATGATGATGATGATGATGATGATGATGATGATGATGATGATGATGATGATGATGATGATGATGATGATGATGATGATGATGATGATGATGATGATGATGATGATGATGATGATGATGATGATGATGATGATGATGATGATGAACAAAATAATAATAATAAGATCTGTAGGTTGCTCAAATGGAAGTAAACAGATGATCATAAAGTTACTTGGTGGCAATTACTTACATAATGCATTTGGTCTTCATCATAATTTGTTAGAAAAATATTTTTATTATAATAAGACAGTATATACCAAAAGTGCATGAATTTGGATATAAAATGGTCATCATGCTATCATGTTACATAAATCCCGAGACTTTGGACAGTTGGATACAGCTATAAGTAATCAAATAACAACTGAGGTACCAATTGCTCAACAACAACAAAAACACTACATTGCAATACAGATTTGTTAGCAATGATTCTTTCATCCGATATAATATGAGTCGGAATTTTGTGCAACTCTAACATTCTAAATCAAATAACATGACAAAGCTCATCCACCGCTTGAACTGGGTTGATAAATAAGTGACCATTTCAAGGTCATTCGTTTCTGCAAACGATATCAGAGATTATTTTACCAAACATTATTTTTATCAAAAAATAGATTTCTCTACTTTCTGTTTCGAATTTAGGCTTTATACATTTATTGTATACTTAATTTAACAGTTTTCAAATAGAAATATCTTTTTTTTGAACACATAACTACCTGTCAATGAAAATATAATAGTTCAATATAACCGAAGCATGAAAAGAATTCAAAAAAGCATGAAATGATTACCTCTAATATAATTTGAAACAATGCAGAAGGTATTCTTTCTTCTTTATCAATAAAAGCTCCTTTGAGATGTTTCTTCAGTTTTACCTCTGCCTGTGTTGGGTCAGTTCTTCCGCCAATATTTTTAGTCGATTGCTTTCCCTTTTTGTTTGCCTTTTCTTCTCTGGGCCAGTCGTAAATACATGGAAACTTACTTTCAACGTATTTAGTAGAATCACCTGATAATTTCTTTAAAAATGACATTGAAAATTGCAAATGATATTCCAATATCGGCTCAATAATGACACCAAAGAATTATTTCCGACGACGACGATCAGGTTTCATGATTGCACCCTGCGTTTTGGTTAAATTTCTGAACCATCCCTCGGACGGCACTACGACGACGGATGTTTCTCTTTATATGTCCATTGTTAACCAGTTTTACACTGTCGTTTTTGACTTGTTTTTATTTCCATCCTTTTCTCAAGATTTTAGATAAACAAAGGAAAATTTATATCACTGTATTGTTTATTATTGCCTGTTAATTCTTTCCTGTGAAATGAAACATGTTATCAATATTCAAGAAACAAATTTCATTGGTTGACATACCCATTGAATTTAAGTTTATAACTGAGAATAAATATTGCAATGATTAGTCATACCTGAAGTCTGTTGATAGCCGAGTCCAAGACTATTTTGGCTTCGAAAAATAGTTCCACGCATGCATCTCTGATACTAACACTCCAATCAGCCTTTTCAACGTCACTCCTTTTCGATTGACTAAGTTCCTTTTCTATTTTGACATAACTGAAACAGAGCTTTGCTAAGTATTCATTTTTTGTCAAAACAGATTCAGAGATAACCTTTAATTGGCCTATTTTCATTTGCTTCTTGTCAAACAAGTCTCCAGGGCGGCGCTCATTATTATCCAGATCATCTGAGAGATCAAAATCAGCGTGACGAAGTAAATCAACTGAAATACTGCAACATCTTTGTATGTTCATTATAGCTCTCGCCGTTTCGGTAGGTATGAATTCTAATTTCATATATTTTTTCAGAAGAAGGTAACAGCTTTCCAAGCTACCATATTTCACTGCCTCGAGTAAAAGGGGTTCCACGTGCTTAGCAAAATAATCCGAATTACTTCGATTCTTGGAAATCAAAAATTTTGCTTGATCTAAATAAAGATCAGATTTGGGAACTGAGATCTTAAACTCTTCGTCATCGTCAAGTTCTTCTAGTTTTGCTATCATTTCTGTTGCTTCGTTAAATTTTTGTAGCTTGATGCAAGACATAGCTTTTCCCCAGAAAATGTTTACATCATGTTTGACACCATCTGATAAAATGAAATTGTAAATGTCATAAGCTTTCTGATATCTGCGTAAACGCAGTGAGACCCATGCAAGAGTTATTTCAGGTTTCTTATTTCCAGGACTGCTGGAAGAACAAAACCTTTCAACTTCCTTAAAAGAGCGCCAAACAATTGTTTTACATTGTTCATCCAATTGCACTTCCTCAGATGTGTTAGATACTTGACTGTGATGCTCGACACAGATTTCAACAAATTGCTTGATATATTGCAAGCGGTCTGTTTCTGAAAATGTTTATAATCTCGTAAATCGATAATCGATTTCAATATTTTATACATTTCTAGTGGATTATTCTTCTTGAAAGCAATAAGCGCTTCGTATTCTTCTAAAGCCTCATTGTTTCTACCCAACTTAGCCAATATTTCTGCTCTTAATCCGAGGGCTGCAGAATGATCCTTATTGATTTCAAGTGATTTTTCGATGTTTTGCAAAAATCTTCCAGATATCCCCTCATTTCAGAAGTTACAAGCGACGGTGTATGCCTACATTCTTTTATATACTCTGTTTTGTATCTCCAATACCATATTAACCCGATCTGGAAGAACGCCTCTGCCGATTTCAATTCATCCGGAATTCTCTTCAAAGTTGCCTCGGCCTCTTCCAAAAGATCATTTTTGCGATAGTATGCAGCCATTTTCACAAGTGTGTTAACTTCATTTGGTTGCTGGACATCAATGATTTTAGAGAACAGCTTTTTGGCTCCTGCTATGTCGCCCGAGTGATGCAAATTTTGTCCAAGACATAATTTAGTATACATATCGTTGGGTTTTATTTCTAATACTTTTTCAAGCAAGCTTTTTTCTTCATCTCGTAACGCAACGACATCTTTCCCAGCTCTAAAAGTACCATTGGTTCGAATACATCCAGATTTGAGGCGGTAAATTCGGCCAATCAGCTTTGCCTTTCCAAAGAGCCACTCTGGATTTTCTGGCTGCATTTTTAGAGCTTTTCTATAATAATCCACACCCTCCTGCAGTCTTGGCGGCCCCAATCTGGAGAGAGCAAACGCCCTTGCAGCATGTACATAAGCCATGGAATGTTCGTAACCCTTTGGATTTTCGTATTGTATTCTGTTGACTTGTCTTAATTTCTCGCGAACGTCTTTGAATTCTTCATTAGATCTTTGCTTATTTAAAATCCATAGCTTGTTGGCGTAATCAGCAACAAATATCCATTTTTAGCATAGCTTGGAATATTTTCCTCTACGTAACCTTCGGCTTCTTTTAGCATTTCTAATGCTTTTCTTGGCTTAAGGGCTGCTCGTGCACCGGCCCCTTTTAAAACGCAATAATTGAGGTAAGCTTTAAAGAGTAAACTCGGCACATATATTCGTTTGTCTTCATTGTTAAGATGTTCCATCAATCTTCTTTTCGAGTGATTCAGGATCAAAATCTCCATCTTTTGCTAAATTCCATTCTGGACACTGGTGGCAGCCGATCGTACGCCAGTCAAAACTTCCGGTCGCCATTCTACCAAAAAAGAAAATAAACATGTGGGAAGGATACATTACATAATCATACCAAATTACACGTATCAAGCCTGACCTACTAATTGTGCATAAAATAATGATGAGCAGCATTTTTATTTTCGGGTTTGTATTAAATAGTTTATTTGTTTTTAAATGGATATACGTATAGAATCCAAATATTGTCCCATGAGGTGTGTACTCGCACATATACTAGCTTTGATAAAAATAAATACCGTATTTATCGTCCTCTTCTATTTTGATCGGTTTTTTCTATCACCACTAGTGTCCGGTTATTCATTTCAAGATACCTCTTTCTCTCTGTGTCGTCATATGCAAATAAACTAGATTGATGCATGTGCGGTAATGTGTATAAATTTCGCATGTTTTTCATCTAAATTTGATCAGATTTTCTTTATTTTTCAGTGTTTTTTAAAAATCATATTTGGTGATAGAATAGATATAAACTGCTCTTGCTTGCTCATTGTTGGTAATAATCGGCTCGCCCAAATAAATATTACTCAACAATGGGCTCGCAATTGCAGTTTATTTCTTAATTTTAATGGGATTCAATCATTGAGTGAATGAAGATTTTCAAATTTCATAATTTAGCCAACTTTATCTCTTTCATGAGTACATGAATATTCCCGTGATCAAACATGTACATTTCATTTATGGGCAATTGTAGGTACATTAAGTGTGAAAAGGCTTGTACGATTCCACAAATATGTTTAAAGGTGACTGGTGTCGTAAGCGTAATTCAATGGTGTGATAAACACTTCCATGACTTTTTTATGTATGGATTTGAAACTTAATTACCTCTTACTTAATGATTTGACTTTGCATATACAGCATAAGATATCACACCTAAACTGTTATCAGTTGTTTTTACAATTGTACAATTCTACTCAAATCTTTAAAATTAAATACTTTTTGTAGAAATATTTCTTTATTTCTTAATTTGTATTTGTTTATTTGGCACACAGCTCAGCAACATAAGTTACATACATGATGAATTACATAAAAGACATAAGAAATAATGGAAAAGTAAAAGTAAAGATACACATTTTTTTAAAGACATAACAGCTACATGAATATTGAACATTTGGCAAAACAGACGTACAAATAAACACATCGACTACCAAGTAAAGGCAGAGAAAGCTTTCAAATAAAAGCTTACTTTTATTGTGGTCCTGAAAAACAAACAAAAACACGTAAGAAAATAGATACTGGTGATAAAATGGTTCCTTTCTTCTGCTTTGTTTTGATTTGGGGAAAATTTGTATTTGCCTGATAGCATTAGGCAAAGAATTATATTTGCAACAAAAACCGTGTTTTGGTTGAACCTCTGTAATATATTACAGCAGCATTGAATATTCTTATTCTAGTACTCTGGTTACGAATGCGTTTTAAAATGAAGATTTAGGTCAGATGGAGCAGTAGTACGTAATATCTACAAGTAGTACAAGTAGACGCTTTAAGAAAAGTCAGTTGTGACAATAACATATCATTTGAAAGCTAAGATAAGATTTTTATCAATAAAGGTTTGCTTTACTTCATTTCATGCGTTCTTGATTATTTCTCACACTACTGTGATTCATGTGACATCACAGAAAATACCTTCTTTTTTAAGTTTCGTTTGACTTCTGAAATTCTTTCGTTGTTATTTTCTCTTGCAAGCCTCAGTTTCTGGTATTGACAAAACACACAGCAGTGATCCAAATCCTATGATCAGAAAGCTATCATTATTCCCTGCTGCTTTCAATTTCTTCTGAGATAGTTATCGTTTGACACTTCTTTGTTTTGAACTGAAGTGGTCACAATAATGGACCAGCCTTTAATCGCATGAATGAACTAAATTGTAAAATTATTCAATCAAGCTGAGCGCTAATCAACATTTATAGCGGTTGGCTGAAATAATAAACAGATAAAAGACATTGCAAAAATATATTCCTATTTATAACACTCAAATATTGCGTTGAGGTAATACATCCTTGTTGTTATGTATTTGAAACAAACCAAAATTACAAACAATAGCTCATTACATATCTCGTTTTAGAAGTGACTTTTTGGTACATGATAATTACCTACCCTAAGTAGATTATCTTTTAAGTCCCAAAATCGAAGGACAAAATGTGATAGAATATATCAAGACGTGGAAGAATCTGAGGACATGACATCATAACTAGTCTGATTTCAGTCATTTCTACACAAGACACCAAGCTTTAAACTTAAATATCTCCTTAACGGAAAAAATATTTTGAATAATTTCTTCATCATTTCGTTGCGTTGGAGTTCTCTATCATATAAGATGGATTTGTATCTAACGTTACCGATTTAAATTATTTTGGCGAAACACAAAACGCCATGAATTGCGTTATCAATATTGCTGACATAAATACATTTATAACTTTACATTTTTAAGCTTCAACTTATAAGCTCCGGTGTATATACAGTTGATTTCACTAATCATATTTTTTACATAACAACAATATGGCGGATTTGCAGTATGTACTGAGCACAACTAGACCTACAGTGTCATGAGAGCCATGACAGAAAAAAATAATTCAATTTCAATTGATCGACTCTGTTTTGAAATAGGAGCATACTGCCTCTGTTAACTATGTTGATTAGTTAAGATCGCTGACCCATAGCCTAGAAGCTGACAAGACATGGTGGTCTAAGCCACGAACTTAGTTCTGCAGTATTTGGAGGCAATTTAATTGTAGCAATCGTTGACTATCGTTTCTGCAATAATGCATATTCCAAGACTTAAGTTACTCACGAGTCTTTCAAAGCTCACAATGTGTCGAGTATGAACTATCTGTTACTGAAAATACATTAACAATGCTGGGAAAAATGGAGGTGAAATAAATGTTTTTCTTGATACCAATTGCTCCATGAAAACTCCATTGTGAATGCATATGCAAATGAAACCCAAACCTTATATTCTTTAACCTTTGGTGCCAACTGTTTTGTTAATAGCCATGGAGCAATTTTGGTCTAATACTCTATAATATGCTCAAAGGTTGAAGTAAAATATTCATATGAAATATTTGATCTTTGTATGTTGACTCAATATTGGGTTTGAACTTGTCTGATATTTTTGTGAGGTCTAATTCTTAGAATGTATTTGGTGAAATCGAATAATCGGTATAAGATGTTGAACTCAAAGGAGAACAGAAGACATTGCCGATTTTTATTCTAATATTGAAGAATTATTGAATATTTTGTTACAAACAATTCATGCAAACAAATTAACATGGTTTACATTGCAACCTTACGAATAAGTTATTTTGTCATGAATGGTTTTATTGCGCTTTTTTATTGCAACTTCAAATTTAAGATTTTATGCGGACAAGCCTTACAGCTAGTTCACCGTCAATCCAGAAGTTGAGAAAGAGTATATCATTAATGATACAAAAAATGAAAAATAGGTGTGACCATATTTTCTATTGAAAATTCTCCGATACGGGGCCCAGTATTTCAGTTTGCCAAGTGCCCGCGATCCTCTCGGTGGCCCTGTTTATTGTTCTCTGTTATCTTGTCGGTATGCACAACGTTGTATCGTATCATGAGCTAAACGATAAACAATTGTTTAACGAATAGAGAAAGTATAGATGCTATTAATGTCGGTTTATACTGTACAACAGACCACGTATCATCACATGCAACTTTTGACATAGAAAACGATACCCTTTGAAACAATTTCTACGGTCCTTTTAAAGTCATTGTCAGTTTTGAATTTAAAGAAGAACTCATTAATCACGAGATGGTTGTTTGTTGTTTGCAAGAATAAATGACATCAAATGTGAAGAAAAAAAACATTTACGGATTCATGTTTTACGTGGTGACTATATAACAAAAGGTTGATTTCCGAACCCAACAAGATTTGTGCAACATCTAGCAGAAAGCAATCAGTACACATTCCCAAAAAAGATGGTCACATTTTTAATTTGCAAGAAATAAGAAAAAAAAATGCATTTCACGTTGTCGTGACGGTCCTAGTTTTTCAATTTTTTGAAAAGCAAATAATTAGTACTCAATATCCGGGTGTAGAAGGCGGTACTTAAAATATTGGATGTTAGTTACAGATGCCGCTAAGAACAGAAGAACGGGATTAAACGAATCATAAACCAGTCCTTGCCCGAAAAGTTGGATGTTCAATTGAAATAAGTAGCAGGCGTTATAGCTACATATAGTTGGGTATATACGGGTGGTTAATTTGCACCCCCCCAGGACTCTTCCAAACCAACTTTTTAGCTTCTTTTTATGGTCCTAAAACACATTTAAGATGTTAACAACAAAAAAATCTCGGCACTCTGGCGATATTCAAGATGGCGTCAAAATGGTGTCCAATATGGCGTCCAAAATGGTAAAATTCTATAAAAAGTCATATATTGGCCATAAATAATAATTTTTATTGAAAGGAAACCTCAAAATATTGTTCTAGAAGCTTTTGGAGCACTTGCAACCATATTCATATTTTTTGCCATGTTCCTAATCCAATATGGCGGCCAAGATGGCGTCCAAAATGGCGTCAAAATGGTCAAATTAAAAAAATCAAAAAGTTATTGGCCATAAACAATAATTATCATTGAAAAGAAACCTCAAAATATTATTCTAGAAGGTGTTGTGAACACTTGCAACCATATTTATATTTTTGCATAACTTTGCCATGTTCAAAATCCAATATGG
>JAIGNY010000266.1:92500-263094 GCA_020152595.1 Chiridota heheva | reverse complement strand
AAATGAAAAAGAAAGTAAGAGATAGTCTAATGATTACAAAACTGTTTATAAATCTCTGAGGAAATTCAAACCAAAATAAGAGGAGCACTATTAAAACAAGTTTTTGTAATGCAAATGAATTTGGAAAGAAATCAGTTAAAGGAATACCCCATGTTTTTTTGGAACCTTTCATAAGATAGAGAAACAATTTAGAACAAATTAGTACAAAAACATTTTCATATGCTATTCCTAAGAGGAGATATTCTAAATTTTAGGCTTCACAAAAAAATGCCAATAAATGAATAGAAAAAGATCAGTATGACATTACAGCAAATACATTCTCCCACAAGTTTATTTGTTTTCATTAAAATCATTATTACTAAAACCTGCTAGGAAAAAATAAATTGATGAAAGTTAGGTTTATATACATTTCCAAATATACCTAAGTTTTGAAAATTGTTCTAATCATACTGAATCAAGCAATTAATGTTCAAAGAAATACAAAACATTTGTAATGGAATTGTTTCTATGACATCATCAAACAAGAATTCATCATACCCCGTACAAAAATTTTAGAATGCAATTGGGAAATCTTTTTAAAAATCCATATCTTCTGAATGGAATATGACATCAACCTGATTCATGTACCAAATTAGCTCTAAAAGTATGATTTTTCAAATAAAGTTTACAAAAAACATGGAATATTGCAAAACCATGGAATATTACAAAAAACCATGGAATATTACAAAAAACCATGGGAATATTACAAAAACCATGGGAGTATTCCTTTAAAATTGTAAAAATCAATTTTCATTATGAAAAAATTCTATGTATTCTGCATGTTTGAAAATCAAATTTGCACACTGTAATTATTTAAAAATAATTAATTTCCTGACTTCTTAATTACTAATAAAAAAAGGGCCTTCATAGTAATTTCATTTACAAATAATCTAATAGTGTATTAGTAAGATAAACAAGTACAGTAATTACTGTATTCGATGTAATGAGCACCCGGGGCACTTACGAAAATAGAATTGCAACACTTTTTGGACCCAAAGTTTCTTCCTGATAAGCGCCCATGTTGAGGGGTCGTGGACAGTGTACTATCTGAAACATTGTGAACTGGTTCTATACTAGCCCTACAATAACCACTCACAAAAACTTCATGAATACAAGAAGCAAATACAAAAATTATGTAACAAAACTATTTCAAGCCTTCAAATAAATCGTGTTGTCAGTCATTAAGTTTGGGTGGGTGCTTATTAGAGCAGGGGCGCTAATATGTGGAATATGGGATGCTTCATAATGTAAATTACAATCAAATATTTGTCTTACCTCCAAACCCAGGAGCACACTGACATTCATAAGCATTGGTAAGATCCCAATACAAATAGCGTTGTTGGTGCAAGGAGCACTGACACATTCAGGAATATCCAACTCACACACCGTCCCTGTGACTCCCGGCGGACAAGTACATCGAAAACCATTGAAGAAATCTTGACAAGTTGCATTTCCAATGCAAGGAGAGCTAGCACATTCATCCGCTAACTTCACACAAAAAATTCCTGCAAATCCTGGTGCACAATTACATAAATACTGGTTGATTAAGTCTATGCACTGTGCTCCATTGCGACATGGATCGGCGCTGCATTCGTCAATGTTAATCTCACACTGACCCCGGCGAACTGGGGGACATGAACATATGTACATGTTGATGCTCTCGCTACAGTTGGCACCGTTCCTGCAAGGGTTACTTTCACACTCATTTATATCCTCCCCACAATTTTCCCCTTGAAAGCCTTCCCTACAATCACATATGTATCCATTGATGACATCACGGCATGTTCCATTATTTGTGCATGGTAAGGAAGCACACTCATCAATATCCGATTCACAGTTGTCACCTGTGAACCCTGCTGGACAAACACATGCGTACTCTCCGATACCTTCTAGGCATATGGCACTATTTTTACATGGGCTGCTCGCATTCCAAAATTTCTGTTTCACAGTTTATTCCTTCAAAGCCAATGTCACAGCTACAAAGTATCCATTTATTTGATCAATGCAATCCCCAGGTTAAGACAAGGGTCACTCTGACACTCATTGATATTGACATCACAAAACTGACCTGGGCAAAATCCTGGCAGGCAAGAACAGAAATACGAATTAATTCCCATCTACACAACGTCCTCCATTTTGACAAGGAGAACTTGTTGTACATTCATCAATATTTATACTGCAGAATGTACCATCAAACCCTAGGTCACACTGACACGAGTATCCATTAACCAGGTCTGTACAGTTCCCATTAAATCCACAGGGAGAACTTGAGCATTCACAATATTCAGCTCATAAAACTGGCCTTGGTAGCCAGCTGTGCAGACACAAACAAAGCCATTTAGAAAGTCCATACAGTCTCCAGAATTCTGACATGGATTTAGCTCACAGTCATTAATGTCTGTACCACAATTTACTCCCTCGTACCCTACAGCACATATGCACTGGTACCCATTTAATTCATTTACACAGGTTGAGCCAAATAAACACGGCAAGCTGGAGCACTCATCAATATCAGATTCACAATGGGTACCTGCATACCCAGGAACACAGAGACAAGTGTAACCAGCTATTTCATCTTGGCATGTTGCTCCATTTAAACATGGATTACTGGCACACTCATTGATCTCTATACCACAATTAATGCCTGCGTATCCCTCATTACATGTGCAGGTATACCCTGCTATCCTATCCACACAAATAGCAGAATTATGACATGGGTTGCTCCCGCACTCATCAATTTCCACCGAGCAAAGGGTTCCCTCATAACCTGCCACACAAATGCATTTAAACTGATTCACTTGGTCCAGACATGTGCTTCCACCAGCACAAAGGGTCACTTGAGCATTCATTTATGTTTGTTTCACAAAGTACACCTTGAAATCCCGGCAAGCACTGACAATTGAAACTATTTTGAAGATTTCCACAAATTGCCTGATTGCGGCATGGGCTACTAGAACATTCATTAATATCAACTTCACATCTGGTTCCGGAAAAACCTGGAAGACATTGGCAAGCAAACTTATTGACACCATCAATGCATTGAGCATTATTCAAACACGGATTGCTATCACATTCATTGACATTAATCTCGCAATTAAGGCCGCTGTAACCTGCGGGACAGAGACATACATACTGAGCGACCCCATCCGCTGGCACCATTAGAGCAAGGGCCACTTTGGCATTCCTGTATATTAGCATCACATTCCACCCCTGAAATCCAGGTGCGAGCACAGACACGTATAACCATTCACCACATCCTGACATCTTGCGCTGTTTGTACAAGGATTTGAAGCGCATTCATTGATGTTGGTACCACAAGTCGGACCTGAAAACCCATCCACACACTGACATCTGAAAGAGTTCACCTGATCGATACATGTACCACCGTTTTCACAAGGAATACTTGAGCACTCTTGGACGTTAACTTCACAGTGAACTCCTTGATAACCTGGAATACACACGCAGGTGTAACTTGCAATACCATCTTCACATCTTGCACCATTCAGGCAAGGGCTGCTGGAGCATTCATTGATTTCAAGTTCACACAAGCTCCCAGCGTACCCGGCAGGACAATCACAAACATAACTGTTGATACCATCTTGGCAAACGGCACCATTTTTACATGGCGCACTGCGACATTCATCTAAGTTGACATCACAAAGTACACCTTGGAATCCCGCTTGGCATAAACAAACATACCCCCCGAGCTGATCCTCACACTGTGCTCCATTCAAGCAAGGGCTGCTCACATTCATTTATGTCTATTTCACAAAAGCTTCCTACATACCCAACACTGCATGAACACTGGAAAGCATTTATCAAATCAACACAGGTGCCGTTATTCTGGCATGGTTCACTTCATTCTGAAAATATCACTTTGGCAATTATCCCCATAATATCCAGGAGGACATAGGCACTGATAGGCATTGATAAGATTGTTGCATCTGGCAGAGTTTTGACATGGAGAGCTTGAACATTCATCTATTTCAACTTCACAGATAATGCCCGCATATCCTGGTGCACACAAGCATGAATATCTGTTGATGGTGTCTACACAAGTAGCACCATTTTGACAGGGATCGCTAGCACATTCTTCAATGTCCCCACACAATGTGCCCATGAAACCCAGGCGCACGAGCACAGAAATGAGTTGAACAGATCTTGACACAACGCTCCATTTTGACATGGGTTGCTTTCGCACTCATTAATTTCTTCACCACATAAAAACCCCTTATACCCTGAAGCACACACACACCTAAACTGACCAATCAAGTCTTCACATGTTGCTCCATTCAAGCATGGGCTGCTCGCACATTCATTGATTTCTACGGAACAACGGTCGCCTTGGTAACCAACAGTACACGAACAAAGGAAGCGATTGATTTGATCAATGCATGTGGCGCCATTCTGGCATGGGTCGCTCACACATTCTGCAATATCTGTTTCGCAATTTACGCCTTCAAATCCCAATGGACAGTTGCACGTATATCGGTTGATTCCATCCACACACTGACCTCTGACACATGGTGAGCTCATGCATTCATTTATGTTTGTTTCTTTTGAGAACCTTCAAATCAATCAAGCATCTGCATATAAAACCATCTACCTGATCCTGACAGACTCCACTGTTTAAACAAGGGAGCTAGCACATTCATCAATATTCACATCGCAAAGCACTCCACCAAATCCTGCAAAGCACAAGCAAGAGTAGCCGTCCACTGCATCAACACACACAGAATCGATGCTACACTGACTTGCAATGCAGTCATCAATATCTGTACTGCATACTGAATCGCTATACCCTCTTGGGCATTCACAAATGAACCCAGCAATCTCATCAGTGCATGTTGCAGAGTTCTGACATGGGTTGCTAAGGCATTCATTTATCTCTATGATGCAATTGACCCCTGTGAACCCTTCAGGGCAGAGGCACATAAAACCGTTGATTAAATCCTGACACGTTGACACTGAGTGGCATGGGTTGCTCTGGCATTCGTTGATGTTAACCTCACAGTCTTTTCCTATAAATGAGAAGAAACGTCTTTGTATCAAATTGACTACCTGTAGGTGTACAAGTCCCAGAGTAAACCACATCATATCTTTCAAAGTAAGAAAGCTGTACAAAATTCCATTTGAGAATTTTAGCCATATACGCTCCTACAGCCCTGTGAAATCAGGTTGGTAATTTATGTAAACCTAATGTGAGCAATCATAACATCACATGCTGTTTAAAGACTTATTTTGATGTTAATATCATGTCAAATCATGCTATATCATCTCATGATGTGACAAATGATTTAACACAGGCATTGTTCAGCAAACCTTATTTCAATGTTTATTCATCATAGCATGCCGACATAATTTAAATTTAATTTCACATAGTTCTGTCTGTATGCAAATTCTTCATTAATGTGGGTAATGTAGATTCCCCAATATGTATCCATAATCAATCATTAACACATTAAACAGATAAAAAAAACAATTGTTTGAAATTGAAAATACTACTTCTTCCTCACACCTGGAAAATTTGAAACAGAAAACAACATTTACTTTAAAGGATTAGTTCAGGGGTCAAGCAAGTCCATCTTATATGAAAGAAACAAAATCGTGAAGAAAGCATTCAAAAATCTTATTCCATTAAGGAGATTTTCAAGTTTGAAGTTTTGTATCATTTGTGTAGAAATGACTGAAATCAGACTAGCAGTGATGTTACTGCCTCAGATTCCTCAAATTCTTTATGTATTCTGTAATATTTTGTCCTGCAATTTAGCGGCATAAAAACAATTGTACATGTCAGAAAAGTGGTAAAATAGAATCTTGTAAGATAATTATGATTTACCACCTGAAGAATGCTAGAGGGAAACTAAGTGAAATCAAAAAAAAAGTTATAAGTATTTTCTTTAAAATACATTAAGAATTGTTAAGAATGTGAGGTTAAGGCTGCCAACCTTCCATAAGAGACTTACAGTACTACACCAGTTACTTCTACAAAGATGAGACTAGAGTTTTAACTTGGATATATCCTTAACGGAATAAGATTTTTAAACAGTTTCTTCACCATTTTCTTTCTTTTAAAGTCCTCTTTCATATAAGGTTGACTTGCTGGATCACTGAACTAATCATTTAAACTGTTAAAGTGAGATTACCTTCATATCCTGGAATACAGCTACATGTGTAGTCTCTGAACAAATCTGAGCAGGTGGCACCATTCCGGCACGGGTTGGATCCACACTGATCCCCATCGTCATTACAGTTGGTTCCAAACCATCCCACAGCGCAGGCACATTGGTAGGTATTGACACCATTGATGCAAATAGCTAGAAGAATGAGGAAGTAAGGTCAATTGTTACTGACTACTTCCTTGATTCTTATTGGTCTATTGATGATGCATTTAAATATTTAGGAATGTCCTTGTCCCAAATGACATCCCATCCCATCCCTTGTCCCACATGGCATTCCACCATATCTCCAACATGGCATCCCACCCCATGACATCCCATCCCTTGTTCCATGTGGCATTCCACCACATCTCCAACATGGCATCCCACCCCATGACATCCCATCTCTTGTTCCATGTGGCATTCCACCACATGTCCCACATGTCATCCCATCCTGACCCACATGGCATCCCACCCTGTCCCACATCCCATGTCCCAAATGACATCCCACCCCATGTCCCACACATGACATCCAATCCCATGTTTCACATGGCATTCCACCACATCTCCCACATCGCATTCCACCATACAGTATGTTCCACATGGCATCCTAACCTATGACCCACATGGCATCCCATCCTATGTCTCACATGGATCCCATCCTACATATATGTCCCACATTAATCATTTAGGAGTTTTAACGATATATATTTTCTTCATTTCAAGGCCTGTAGTCAGAGTTGGACAGGAGGGACTAAAGGTGATGGAAAAACAGGACTAATCATCATAGGTCCACAAAATTAAGAAATGTCTATATTTTCTAGTGCTGTCATGATAGGTTGATTATCGTGATATCTCTTTTCGTAGACATGAAATATGCCTCTTAACACATATCGCAATTCCAAAAACTAATACAGAACTAAGACATTTTTGTGCAACTAGGCTAGGCTACTTCGTACGTTACGGTACTAACGTTACCGTAGTAAATCTAGAAGTCAACTTAAGGCCTTGATCTTTTTTTAATCAACTTTAAAAACGTGCAAAAATATTGTGAAACAACTAAAAATCGTGCTCCTTCACCCCACACTGGCACACTCCGATGTAAGTTGGCAAAAAAAATGAAAATTTGTATGTATGTACGTACGTACATATGCACGTAAGTATATCGGCTGAGGTAAGATTAGAAATTGGGGATGGAGGAGAGACGGGGGCTAAGATCCAAAATCTGACATCTGTTCATTAGAATGTACTGTTCTCCTTGAAAGATTATTGGAAAAAGACTACATAACAAAGAGGTTACATTAGAAGAAAGAAATGCCTGACCATTCATACATCACAAATTTGCATATCATTTACATATTCAGACCTGATAATAGTCAAGGCTGCAAAATGTTACATCTTTAATCAAATATGCTGACTGTTTACTTGGGTTTTATTAGATTTTAAACAATTTATCTAATACTGTACCATTCCATTTATCAAATGCAAGTTTACATCACTGATATACATAAAAGAATAATCATACTTGATAACCATACAACCTAACATGGGTATTTTGTAGTTTGAAATAATCAGATTTAGTTCATGTTCTGGAGCATGTTCTGTTCAAGACACATACAATTGATAATGAGCATTCTTCTGGTAGAACACACAAAACAATCATAAAAAACGAATTATCAATAAAGTTCTCTTAGCAACCATCAGATTCATTGTGCACATGGCACTTATGCAAACAATGCTCTATAAAAATTGTAATCAACCATCTGTACATGTAATGAAAAATGATTATTGACATAAATAGATTTTATTTGGTATCTGAAAAGTTATCCCACTGCAAGTAGAGCTGCTATTGTGTTGAAATGTAATTCGGATGAGACACGAATTAAACTATCATTTGGACACTGATGTTTTATGTTAATGTAAGCTTAATTCCCTCAAAATCTACAAAAGATGAAAAATAATAAAGCGAGAAAAAAATCCATCCAAATTGGGTCAAAACATTTTTACACATTTAGCATGTTCAGATGATATTATACAAATCTTTGATATCTGCTACTTTTGTTTTTCATCCTTTTCTTTGAAAGAGTGAAATGATATCTTTACCTTATCTTTTATCAAAATCTAGCTGAAAACAACACTTGTGGCATTTTCGATAAGTGGAATTTAGACAAAAGTTTAATCTGTTTGCCCTTACAAGCATCACATTATCCTTCAAAAACAAAATACTGTATCATTTAACTTATTAATCACCCTGCTCTAATAAGCGCCCACCCAACATTTTTGAGAGCTAACATAATTTATTTGATTAATTTGAAGACTAAATTACTCAAGTTTTGTTATATTCTTTGCTTATTTTGCATCTGATGCTCACAATGTTTTTGTAGTGATTATTAGTGGTATAGAGCTAGTATAGAACCAGTTCACATACATGTACAATGCAGCATTAGTAAAGGCACTGCTTAAAAATATGGCCTGCAATTTTCAAGCCACAAATTAGTCGCATCATTCCACAAGATTGACTTTGCATCGTAACATTGAGGTATAAATAGTTCTATGCTTATATTTCATTTCACCTTTCCCCAGCAGCAAAGACAAACATTGCCAGCATTGATTACGGGTACTACTTTTATTACAAAGCATTGCCATTATATTCTGATGTGTGTAACTAAAAATACCATGTAACACCAGTGGGAGTAGTTGTTATCTTGAAGGAGCCGTGAACAGGTAAAACTTTATACCGTTTTGTGGTTTGGGAAATAAAGAAATAAATAACTTTTACTCTGACCGGCCCTGCTCCATTTGAGGGCAGGTTGAGATGTTCCTGGTTTTAAACAAAGCCATTTCTAATAAGCTTGAATAGTGTACGCAACACCTGAGCATGGGTGCTTATTAGGAAGACACTTTGGGCCTAAAAAGTAAACCAATTCTTTTTTCGCATATGCCCCGTGCACTCACTAGGTTTGGTTTGGTTTGTTGATGTTTAACGGTACCGCGACGATCAGAGTCACATGTGCCAAGAAGGTATTAATAAATCATGGTGTAAGAGTAAGGATAGTGAGGAGAGGGAGCGTTTGTAAGGGAGATAAAGGGGAAAAGCTGAATGTGGGAGAAAAAGTTAGGTGAGAAAAAAAAGGGTGTGTAAGGTTAGGTGTAGAAGGGGAGGAAGGGAGGAGATTATACAGTATGTGGTGGAAGAGGTTGTTGTTGCGGAGGATGTTGATGATGTTTGAGGAAGAATTGTTTATGAATAGGTCCGAGATTGAGAAGAGTAAGGAGAGAAGAGATCTGGAGTTCTGGAATAGGGGACAGGTTAAGAAAATATGCTTGACGGAGAGATTGATATTGCAAGTGGGGCAGAGAGAGGCAGGGGAGCAGAATAAGAGATAGGAGTGAGTAAGAGAGGAGTGGTCGAGGTGAATGCGGGTGACAATGATGTCTTTCCTGCGGGCGCTCACTACGTCTAATATGGTATGTTATATTCACAATTAAAAAATATATATATTTGAATTAAATGTTGTGTTTAATACACAGTATAATTGAATACGTTTAAAGCCTTTTTCCTAGCCATCCATCCTTAAACAAGGGGGATGTTACATGGATTAGGCATTTCCTTTCTTTATATAAAAGTCCAAAATCTGGACATGGAGAGGAATTATTTCCATTAAGGGCCCCTTACTTCAATCAGTACCAAATAAGAAAAAAAAGCTGCCAATATATTTCTTCCAAAGTTTGGGTCAAACAAATATGAGCTTTCCTGTACAAAAATGTAATAACAAACATTGAATACAAAGCTACATTTATACACATAGTATTTACTATCCAAATTCAAATAGCAACTTCTATTTCATAATAGTAGTGAAAATGTTGTCAAAATCCTTAAGAATGAAAACTTGAAGAAAAATGCACAAACCTCCATTTTGACATGGAGAGCTTAAACATTCATCAATGTAATCAATTTCGCAGTTGGGTCCAGCAATATTCTCGGGACAGATGCAGCTGTATGCCTTGACCAAATCCTGACAGGTGGCGCCATTCATGCAAGGATTGCTAACACACTGATCACCATCATCCATGCATATCGGCCCAGAAAACCCATTCAGACATATGCATGTATAGGCACTGACTGAATCCATACATAAACCTGTGTACGCAAAATGGCAAAAGCTCATGAATTAATTTTAATACTGTATCTTTGACTTATAAGGGTGTTTCAGCTGATGTCATGAGGTCACATGATTTTGCTTACATC
This sequence comes from Chiridota heheva, assembly GCA_020152595.1. Lineage (NCBI taxonomy): Eukaryota > Metazoa > Echinodermata > Holothuroidea > Apodida > Chiridotidae > Chiridota > Chiridota heheva. The sequence continues at coordinate 252,648 of JAIGNY010000266.1, read as the reverse complement.
ACCATTTTGTAGGGCAGAAACACTATTGTCTGCTGTAAACTTAATTAGATTTACATACATTTGGATGTTGTTATAAAAAATTAAAAAAATTATAAGATAATTGTGCCGCAATCTTGCTGTGCCATAGGTTGCACTAAAAGACATGTGCCAGGGAATAAAAAAAGATTGTTTTCTCGATTTCCATCTAATCCTGATGCGACAGCTTTCAACCTACTGTACACACTAGGATTTGCAGCGATCACTTTAGATCAGGTAAGTAGGCTTTGTCTGAGTATAACAAACAATTAGATGGCGTTCACGTGAAAGTTTATCTTCATATTCCAGGTGAATATAAAAAACTTAAAAGAAAATATGAAGTAAAATTGGAATTCAACAAAAAACTGCCATCAGTAAAATTCACTGCACTGGTAGGTACAGTAGGTTAGCAAGCAGTATGTTTGTTTTACATGTGATGTGACTTGAGCTGTGTGAAGACACATGAACCCCAACAATGTTTTTACCACAAAATGGCTGCCAGTTGAGTTAAGAGTCACGAGATGAAATCCCTCTATATGGGACTAAGGTATAACTGCCTGCAGCTGTATATATTCCCTCCCTGTATAAATTACTTATTCAAAATTCATAGGAATCCATTTAAAGTGAGGTCATCCAAACATTTTGACTTTATGATTGATGTTTGACTTGGCTAAAGCTAAAGCCATTAGGCTCATAGAGCCGGTGCTTATCCCTGTTTCATTAGTAAAAGCAGATGAGAGTACATGACTCCCCCTGCATGGGACGCCAAGCCAGTCCATCGCAGATTAATTCCCCAGCAGTGCTGGTACTCATTTTACAGCTGAGTGGACTGAAGCAAGTAAATGTCTTGCTCAAGAACACAATGCAGAGCTCACGGCGGGAATAGAACCAGGTACCTTTGAATACAAGCATGACTCCACCACATCTCTAACCTTCCATTTAAACCAATGCTATTGAAAACCATGAAGAAATAATATTTTGTACCTTGATTTTCACTTTTAAAGTTTGGACCCCAGACCTGCATCCCTTCCATTCATACCACGTAACTGTGCTGCTGTTTTTACCCACAATTCCACACTTTACAAGCCAGTGTTTATACTTCATCTTCATACAACACTGGCTTGTCACTAAAAACTACCCTACATATATTCTACAAACCTTCAAGATATCCATCCATCAACAATTTCAATATCAAAATTCTTCAAAATATGAAACTTTTCAAACATTTCAGACAGTAAAATATTCAAAAATGATAAGTCTACATTTGCCCAACTGTTCTGTACTTGGATTAAATCATCATTTCTACAGAAACAAACTCCATATAAAATCAATATTCAACAGCATTTAAGAGAAATATTTTCACATTTTTTATTTTTTTAATATTCCCCACGGTTTTTTGTTAATATTCCTGTTTTTGTAATATTCCCCGGTTTTTTGTAATATTCGCACATTTTTTGTAATATTCCCTCATTTTTTTGTAATATTCCCAGTTTTTGTAGTATTCTTTAACTTTTTTTGTAATATTACCACAGTTTTATGTACTTTTCTCAGTTTTTGTAATATTCTCACTTTTTTGTAACATTTCCATGGTTTTTTGTAATATCCCATGGTTTTTTTTGCAAAATTCTCATTGCTTTTTGTAATATTCCCATACTTTTTGTAATATTCCCATGGTTTTTTGTACAATATTATTTGAAAGAGCATACATGTAGAGCCAATTTGGTACAACAATTAGGTTGATATTATATTCCGTTCAGGAGATATGGATTTTAATGATTTCCCAACTGCATTTTAAAATTTGTGTACAAGTATGATGAATTTGTGTTTGATGATGTCATAGAGGCAATTCCATTGCAAATGTTGATGTATTTCTTTGAACGTTAATTAGTTGTTTCTGTATGATTAGTAACAATTTTCCAAAAGTTATTGAAGTAGGGTATATTTTACAATGTATATAAATACCTAACTTTCATCAATTTATTTTCCTAGCAGGTTTTACTACTAAAAAAAAAAGACAAATTTTAATGAAATACAAAAACTTTGAGAGAGAATGTGTTGCTGTGATGTCATACTGAGCTTTTTCCTATTTGTTCATTGGCATTTTTGGTGAAGCTTAAAATTTGAATATCCCCTGGAAAGTCTTTACCTCGGAGCTGAAAAACAACTATGGTTCCAGCAGTTATAACTGCGGGAATATCGCGGGAAGAATATTATTTCCATTCAATTTATCAATTTTATTTCTTGAGTTAACACCAGTTTCTGTAGTAAATATGTGCTCTAGAAATGTCCCCCATGTAATTGTGCGATGAAAAGTACATTAAATTGCAAAAGAGGAAAGCATATAAAGATGTATTCACTACATTAATATTATTTCTGTTGCAATTTTTATGTGAGAGGATTTCCAACACCTTCATTCAGACCCGTTGGAAATTTGAGATTGCATTTCAACTCTGCCTTACCTGAATATTTGGTACCAGCTGAGCCTATCACATTCTCCATCATAAACCTACAATCCTAAGTATAAAAGGATTACATTGTTACACCAGACTTACCACCATTCCTACATGGATCACTTTCACATTCATCAATATCCACCTCACATCTTGCTCCTGTAAATCCTGATGCACAGTTGCATTTGAATGCACCAACGACATCCAAACATGTTCCTCCCCGCAAGCAGGGATTGGACAAGCATTCATCGACCTCTATGCCACAAGACGGGCCAAAGAATCCAGGTGCGCATCTGCATGAATATTCATTGACCTGGTCTAAACAGACTGCTCCATTCTGGCATGGGTTACTTGCACATTCATCAATATTCAGGGTACAGTTGTCACCTGTTGGAGAAGCATGACAAGCTGTCACATTACAATCAACTTTCAAACAATTTTTACATTTGATCAGTTTTAAAGGATTATTTCAGGGGTCAAGCAAGTCTATCTAAAATGAAAGAGGACTTCAAAAGAAACAAAATAGTGAAGAAAGCATTCACAAATCTTATTCCTTTAAGTAAGTTTAATGTGTGGTATCATTCGTGTAGAAACGGCTAAAATCAGACTAGTTGTGATGTAATAGCCTCAGATCTGATTCCTCAGTCTATGTATTCTATTATATTTTGTCCTGCGAGTTTGTGGTTTAAAAACCATGGGATATGTCAAAAAAAATAGTAACTGAATCTAGGAAAGATATTTATAATATACCACCTAGAGAAAGTTCGAGAAAAAAATATTCAAATAGTATAAAAATGAAATATTCTTTCTTTAAAATATGTTAACATTTGCTAAGAATGTGAGGATGAGTGCACCAAACTGCCATAGTAGATTACAGTACTACACCAGTCATTTCTACATAGATACGACAGATTTTTCAACTTGAATATCTCCTTATTGGAATAAGATTATTAAACGCTTTCTTTACTATTTTGTTTCTTTTCAAGTCTTCTGTCTTATATGATAAACTTGCTTGACCACCGGACCAATCCTTTAAGTTTTAAGCACACCCTTCATTAACTTATCTAAAAAGGTATTTTCTTTCATTTTCTTTCAAATGATTGCAATAAAAGACTTTTCAAGCACCAGCCTTTACAAATTCTCCAAAACTAAAAAACTTATTTTTGAAAATGAAAAATGATTTAATCAAACTTAAAAACATTTGTTGATAGACCAATGAATGGTTTTATATTAATTATCTGTTTTTTATTTTATATTATGAAGCAGATAATCAAAAATTAAAGCTTTCTCAATCTTGAATATTACAAAAACAGTAGTCAAAAAAATAACTGTTCAACAAAACTAACATCACATGTACACAGTATCTGCTAAAATAAATATTAAGGAAAATTAAGCCACAAGATTTGTGTTTCTTCAAATTTTGATTTATTCTTTCATGTACAGTATCTTACTGTAGAGTAAGCTTCTGAACCAGTCCTTTTAAAATACTTTTTATAATGCATTTTATAAAAAAATTTTACAATACATTTTGTTTTTTTAGTATATTTTATGCTTTTTTACAATACATTTTGTTTTTCATAATACATTTTGTTTTTACAATACATTGTATGTTTTTATAATACATTTTATCTTTTTTTACAATACATTTTGTATTTTTACAATTTTATCATATTTTTTATAATACACTTTATATACTTTGAAATCTTTAAAATCGGAACATTTTCTTAACTACATTGGGATTTTGTACACTTTCCACCTCATTTAAATCTCTCTTCTTGCTAGCATTTATTATGATCAAGACAACCGACACCTACTTAACAGAAGCCGCTTTACCTACATTATGACCATATTACATATATTATTCAATTTCACTTGATTTTTTTATTTGTTCAAACATAAAGCATATAACTTTAGTCCTATACCTTCAAATCCATCTTGACATCTGCATGTCACAACACCATCAGATTCCTCACAGGTGCCCCCATTTTCACACAGAAACGTGGAACACGATAACACCGATGAAGACAGATCTGACCCCAACTGTTGAAAAAGATCGATGGACACTTCTGGAACCGTAACTGTTGGAGCTGCTGTTAAGCCTGGAGGATAAGTGAAGGTGTCTGAAACCTTGGCAGGGGTGTTTGAGAGGGGTGCTGTTGTTTGCATAGATGTAGAGGTAGATGGTGTCGCCGTCTTATTTGTAACTCCCCTTTGTGAAAATGAAGTTGTTTTTTGTGCAGGTTGCGATGGAAGCTGAATGGAGTTCGTGCTTATATTCTCTGTTAAAAGCTTATTCAATGCTGTCGTTATGTCAGCAGACTGTGTTGTTCTGTGAGGGGTTGTCTTTGCGGGTGTTGTCTTAATAGGTGTTGTTTTGGGTATAAATGTTGTTGGTGGCATGCGTGTGCTTGTTCTGACTTGTGTTGTATGCTTTTCTGGTGTTGTTGTAGGATACGGCGTGGTGCTCGATTGAACCTCACAGAGAGGGCCTGAGAATAGCCCAGTACAAGTGCAGTTGAAGTAAGCCACATGATCGTTTGATCTTGCCACTGAAGTACACGTTCCTCCATTCAGACAGGGCTGTGATGAGCAGGCAGATGCTGCAAGGTAAGGTAAAAACAATTTAAACTTTTTTTCAGGCATATATCTTCAAGAACAAAATCAAATTTGTGATGTCATCATTTTCTAATGTCTATTGGTTTTTAATCTTTTACCAAAATATTTTGAAGGACAGCAGATGTTGCTTACTCCGATTAAGTATCTTTAAACTTGGCCATAACCCCAATCAACATAGAAGTCATCTAAGGCTGAATTATAAGTACAAACTTCAAGAATTACAGAAAGGTTCTGGACATGCCTTCAGCTTAATGCTATGTAATAACCTTCACCTCAATAATATAACAAATTGGAGAAGTTTGATCTGACCAAAATTTTCAACCAGATAAGCAAACTGATAGTCAAAACTTGATGCATGCTGGGTATTGATGAATTATATTTTGTATCAAAGAGTTTGTGGTGGATTCCTATTGTTTTCCAAAACTGCCCCTGTAGTTAAGCAAAATCTAGAGGTAGATACTTTAAAGCAGCAAAAACAAACCACCTGATATTTTAAAGATAAAACCAATAAGATAAGACCAATAAGATAAGGTCAATAAGATAAGATCAATAAGATAAGACCAATAAGTTTGTTTGTTTGTTTGATGAGGTCTTAACGGCACCACGACAACGAAGGTCAAATTGTGCCTGAGAGGTCAGATCAGTTTAGAGGTAGTAAGGAAAGAGACCAGGGGAAGAATGAGAGAAATTCAAGAACAAAAGCCAGAAAGCTGTGATCGAGAGAGGAGGTGCATGGGTAAAACCAAAAACAGAGTAGAGAGGGGGTGGAAGAGGAGGATTAAATATGGTTGTAGAGGGATGCATGCTGAAGGAAGGAGACTATTTTATCTGGAGGATTTTTTTGGAAGAACTCAGCAATTGAGTTGTGGGGAGCGAGAGAAGCTCTGGGAAGGTTGTACAGGGGGCAAGCAAGGAGAACGTGTTGGATTGTAAGGATGCAGTGGCAATTGTTACAGAGGGGTTGGGGGAACCAATAAGGAGGTGGGAGTGAGTGAGGTGGGTGTGACCAATTCTAAGACGGGTAATATGAACGTTGTCGATACGAGAAAGGTTGTTGATGGTGGATTTGATCGGGATTGTGGGCTGGATAACATGGAGTTTGTTATCAATTTGGAAGTTCCATAAGGTTTGCCAGCGGTCACGAACAAGAGAAGCGATAAGCGGTTTGATGTCAGAGAGGGTTTTGGGAAAAGGGGAAGGGAGGAGGTTAAGGGCAAGCTTAGCGGCTGTATCAGCCCTGTCATTGCCAGGGATGCCAACATGGCTGGGGATCCAGAAGAAAAGAACACTTTTGCTGCAGAGGGTGGGAGAAAAGAGTTTCCGGAGGAGGAGGTGGCAGGTGAGGTTATCCCATTTAAGATTGAGTAATGAAGTAAGAACAGCCTTTGAGTCAGAGAAAATGGCAAAGTGACTAAGAGGAGAGTACTCAATAAAGTTGAGGGCAAGGAGAATGGCCTTAGCCTCGGCTGAAAAGATGGATGAGTGGTCAGGAAGTCTGCTACTGAGGGTGATGTCTTGGATGATGGCAGCAGCAGCTGTCTTGTTGCCTTCCTTGGAGCCATCAGTATAGATAGAGGTGTAATTTGAGAGTTGGTCTTTGATTTGGTTGTGGAGATTGATGAAGAGATTAGGGTGAGTATGAGTTTTGTTATAAGTGGAGAGGTCAAGGTGGACAGAAGGAAGGGGGGTGGCCCAAGGCGGAAAAGTGGGCCAGGAATAGGTGCCGAGAGTGGCGGGGTTGATGCCAAGTTGAAAGAGGTCTGATTTAATGCGTAAGCTGAAGGGGGCGATAGGGTTTTAGTCCTATCAAAGAGGGAGGAGAAATTGGGGTACCTAATGAGGTTGTAAACAGGGTTCTGAGTGTTGGTGAGGACTCTAAAAGCATAGGAGAGGCTAAGCTTTTTACATCTAAGTAGAAAGGGGGGTTCGTTGGCTTCAACATGAAGGCTAGTGATTGGGGAGGTCCTGTAGGCTCCTAGACAAAGCCTGAGGGCTTCATTTTGGATGGTGTTAATGTGGTTGAGGTATGAGTTGTGAGCGACACAGTAAACAATATTGCCATAGTCAAGCTTGCACGAATGGTGAGCCTGAAAATTTTGAGGAGAGCATAGCGGTTCGCTCCCCAAGTAGTGTTGGAGAGCAGTCGGAGGAGGTTGAGGGAGCTATTGCATTTTAGTTTCAGGTTGGTGATGTGTGGCTTGTAGGTGAGCTTGGGGTCAAGAGTTAGACCAAGGAACTTTGTGTTTTCAACTTTAGGGATGCGATTCCCATTGAGCACAAAGTTCGGGTTGGGGTGGAGGTTGTTGAAATGACAAAAGTGCATGCAGACTGTCTTGTCTTTGGAGAATCTAAAACCGTTATTGTTGCTCCAGACTTGCAGCTGATTGAGGCTGGTTTGAAGCCTATTTTCAACAATAGGAAAGCTAGGGGAGGAGTAGAAGATGGTGAAGTCATCCACGTAGAGGGTACGTTTGATGCTGGGGCCAAGGTCATTCCCGATGTCATTAATGCTCAGGTTGAAGAGAGTGGGGAGAGGATGCTGCCTTGGGGACGCCCTCTTCTTGGGGGGTACGGCTTGGAGAGGGTGTGGCCAATACGAACTTGGAACTGCCTGGGTGAGAGGAAGTTTTGAATAAAGATGGGGAGGTGGCCTCTGAGGCCAATGGTGTGAAGTTTCGGGTAATGCCGTATTTCCAAGTAGTGTCGAAAGCTTTCTCGAGGTCAAAAATATGGCAATGAGGTGTTCCTTTTTGCAAAGGATTCCCGGATAAGCGGTGTCGAGCGTAATTAACTGGTCAAAGGGCAGTATTGCGGCGTTTTGGAAGCCGCTTTGGTGAGGAGAGAGGATTCTGTTGGTCTCGAGGAACCAGTTTAGTCTCTGATTAATGATCTTTTCCATAATTTTACAGAGACAGCAAGTAAGGGCGATGGGTCGGTAGCTGGTGGGGTCGGTGCTATCCTTCCCGGTTTAAGGATGGGGATGACAATAGCTGTCCTCCAGATAGGGGAAAGGAGTGTGAGGACCAAATGTGGTTGAAGATGGTGAGTAGGGTAGTGGTGGCTTTGATGGGGAGGTGTTTCAGAAACTGATAGGGGATGTTATCTGGGCCCTTGGAGGTGCAGCCAGCGTCGCTGATGGCTTGGTTTAATTCAGAAAGGGTGAGAGGGGTGTTGTAGCTTTGGAGTTGTCAGAGGGAAAGTGATTCTCCGGGCTTCATCGCCAGCTTTTTGATTTTGAAAGCATTGGAGTAGTTGGTCGAGGCCGAGATGTTGCTGAAAGAGGCGGCGAGGTGGTCAACGATGTCTTTTTTTGCGGTGAGAAGGTCTCCATTCCAAGAGAGATGGGAGATGGAAGATTTGCCTACTCTGCCGTGGAAGCTGTTAACCATTCTCCAAATCTTCTTAGTGGGGCGTGTTGGTGGTGAGAGAAGAGATAAAGTTGTTCCAAGTGTTGGTTTTACTGTCCTTGATAGTGCGTCTGGCCTTGCACGGCTGATGCGAAAGAGGTTAAGGTTATGGGTGGTCGGGTTAGTTTTAAAGTTCCTGAGGGCTCTTTTCCTGTTCTTGATGGCGGTTTTGCAGTCATCTGAGAACCAGGGTTGGGGATGATTTGGGGTTTGGAGGTTTTGGGAATTGAGCAGGTGGCGATGTTGATAAGGATATTACTGAAGTTAGACATGGGATCCTCATCCTCGAGAAGATGGGGGAGAGGTGTGAGTCACAGAGGGTTTCAAAAGGACCAGTCCGCCTTGTCGAGGTTCCAGTTGGGGTGTGCTCAGTGGGGATTTGAAGATTGGAGTGTATAAGAAGAGGGTAATGATCACTACCACAGAGGTCAGCAGTGACTCTCCAACTAAAGTCAGGGAGGAGGTTAGGGAACAGATAGACAGGTCAATACAGGTGAGAGAGCCTGTGGCAGGATGAAGGTAGGTCGGGGAGTTAGTGTTCAGTAAGGACAGGCTGTGCTGACGGAGAGCGTTTTGATGAACTTGCCTCTAGGGGTGGTGGTATTAGAGCCCCACAGAGGGTTGTGAGCGTTGAAGTCACCAAGAAGGATGAAGGGGTGGGAAGCTGAGAGATGAGGTTGTTAAGGCTGGTTGGTTGAATGTTGGTGTTGGGAGGGAGATAGATATTGCAGAGAGTGAAAGTTTTGTGGAGGGAGATAGAAATACAGATGGCCTGAAGGTCGGTGTGCACCACGAACAGGGCTGTGTGGGATATCGTGTCTAACGAGAATGGAGACGCCACCACAGGCCCTGTCAGCATCCACTTGATGTTTGTGATAGCAAGCAAAGTTGTTAAGGGAGTAATGGTCGGTGGTTTTCAAGAAAGTTTCTTGTAGGCAGAAGACGACCGGGTTGAAGGTGGAGGCCAGAAGGTCGATTTCTTCAGAATTGGCCTTAAGGCTCCTAATGTTCCATTGTATGATGTTGTGGGTGTTATTGTAATTGATTGTGTGTATGCCATAAAGGAGGCGGGGTTATCTGGAGGAAGATCTGCTGGGTCTGAGTTCACTTGTTTTTTCTTTGGATTTGTTTCTTTGGGAGCGATTGTTTTTGAAAATTGGGCGAGAAGTATGATCGGTGTGTTGATGTCAACAATCCATACTCTCTTCAGTGTGGGTTTGGGAGGTGGGTTGTTTGTTGATTGGTTGTTTGTTGATAGGTTGTTTGTTGATTGGCTGTTTTTGGTTGGTTGTTTGCTGGTTGATTTGTTGGTTTGTTGGTTGTTTGCTTGGCTGGTTTTAGCTTGATGTATGAAGGTATTAGTGGAGTTGGTGTAGGGGCGGTAGGGGCTTTAGAGTAGGAAGGGGGGTTGAGGAGAGGAGTGGTGGTGGAGGTGGTGTGGGTATTGGGTGTGATTGGGTTGTTGGAAATGGTGATGGGCTTAGGACTAGGTAAGAAGAGCCAGGTGAGGTCGGTTTGGGCATGGGAGTTAGTTTTTGTTGTGTTAGTTGTGTTTGGGGCGGAATTAGAGTTAGAGGAGACTACGTTTGAGTAGGAAGGTTTGGAGTTAAGGGAAGCGAGGAATTGTTTCCTGGCCTCAGGGTAGGTTATGTTGGGGTTAAAGGTTTTAAGTTTAGTTATTTGTTTTTCCTGAAGCCAGGTGGGACAGTCTTTCGAGAAGGAGGGATGGTTTGCTGGGTGTTTACCGTCACAATTTGTGCAGAGTGGGGTTGGAGCAGGAGGTGTTGTCATGGTCGGGGCTCCGCCAGTTACCACAGCGCTTGGCTGTGGCAGGAGTTTTCCGTGGCCATACCTCTGACAATTGTAGCAACGTAAAGGGTTAGGAATATAAGGGGCGACCTGGATTCTCAGGTAGCCGGCAATGATGTGGGAGGAGAGTTGGAGTTGCGAAAGTGAGAAATATGGTGTTGGTGGGAGTTTGGCTCCGTCTCTCTTTAGAACGAGACGACGGGCTTGGTTACATGTTGGTTAGCTAGTTCTTCTTGGAGGTCGTCATCGGTCATATACGCAAGATCGCGGTGCGTATGACGCCTTTGCTGGAGTTTAGGGACCAATAAGATAAGATCAATAAGATAAGATCAATAAGATAAGATCAATAAGATAAGATCAATAAGATAAGATCAATAAGATAAGATCAATAAGATAAGATCAATAAGATAAGATCAATAAGATAAGATCAATAAGATAAGATCAATAAGAAAAAATCAATAAGATAAAATCAATAAGATAAGATCAATAAGATAAGATCAATAAGATAAGATCAATTTATTTCGTCACAACAAAAATTTGGAAATTTGTCGCCCTGTAGCAAAACGTATAAAGATATTGAAAGAGAAATATAAATATAAAAGTTACAAAAAAAAAACCAGTATATGAGGAAAAATAAAAATTTCGCTAAATATTAGTAATGGTAAAATACAATAACGCCCAAGATGTAAAATATACATATATATATATATATATATATACATATACATACATACATCTACATATATATATATATATATATATATATATATATATATAAATATATATATATAGATATATATATATAGATATATATATATATATATAGATATATATATATATATATATATATATACATATACATACATACATCTACATATATATATATATATATATATATATATATATATATATATATATAAATATATATATATATATATATATATATATATATATATATATATATATATATATATATACATACATATACATACATATACATACATACATATACATGCATTACATGCATACATACATACATACAGTACATACATATACATATATATATATATATATATACATATATATATAAAATATATAGGCTCACATACATACACATATATAGGCCCACACACATACACACATATAGACCCACATACATACTCATATAGGCCCACATACATACACATATATATATATACACATACATACACACACATATATATATACACATGTATATATATATATATATATATATATTATATATATATATATATATATATATATATATATAAATATACATATACATGCATACACACATACATATACACACATATACATATATACTGTACACACACATAAACATATATAAATAAATATAAAAATTAGACTCAAAATATAAAAACACAAACTATCGGACTGCTTTCAAGTTGAACAGGGAAATAGAGTTGGATAGAAATGAAAACCTGAATCTATTATGCTTGGACTGTGGCATACAAAGTCTTTTCCGTGAACGGCAGAAAATATATAGTAGGAAGAGCGGATGTGTGTTGTCATTCAATATCTTAGTTATTTTTCGGTGCATCACGTTATTGTAAATATTAGAGACGGACTTCAGACATATGTCATCACCAACAACACGGCTTGCGGCCCTTACGATCTTCTCCAATTTACTAGTTGAATCTTTTGTAAGCAGCCCGAATATACAGATAATACTGAAAGTCAACACGCTTTGTATTACTGACTGGTAAAAAAGAGCTTAGGAATAATATTGTCAACATATCAGGGAGAACTTCACAAAAAGAAAATTTGTGCCTTTTAATTATTTAATTTCAGCTAAGCGGAATGAGGTGGAGGAGGAAACAAGCCCCACCAAGATCTGGAAACTAAACAGTATTCAATGTGCTTTTTCTGCAAAAAGGAGAGATTTTTGAAGGATTCCTCTTTGCTTTGGGGGTTGTACTGTATGATCAACTTAAAGAAATTGTTCCACATGAATTACCACATGTGTAAAGATACAGTACAATAGTGACCTAGCTAGACTTTTTTGCAGGGGGCAGGGGGGAGCCAAACCATAAAAAGTTGAATTAAAAAACAAAAAACAAAAAACAGTAACATTAAGGGAAAAGTCAGAAGTTTTGAGGAAACCCTTTACATATTTTGAGAAAAACCTTCTGGTATTTGAAGTAAAAACCTCCAAAATTTTGGGGAAAAAGGTCAGGTATTTTGATGATAAACATTGGTAAATTGGGGGAAAAATGTCGCATAATTTAAGGAAAAACTTTGCAAATTTTGAGGAAATATTTCAGAAATTTTGAGCAAATAAGTAAGATATTTTGAGAAAAAATTAGGATATTTTGAGGGAAACCTTTGGAAATATTGAGGAAATAGTAAGCTATTTAAAGAAATTTTTTAAAAATTTTGAGAAATAAGTCAGAAAGGGCTAAATACTGTAATCCTTTTTCCGAAGATGGCTTCATCAGGATTACCAAAACAATCCAACATACTGGATTTTTTGTACAAATTTTCATACTTTTTGAAAATTCCGACCAGGAGTGAAGTTGCCCTGTCTCCTCGTTTAAGCCACTGCAATACAAGATAGGATGGGCAGGCACAAAATGTCCCACAAATTCGATCCTGAAAAGGCAGCAACAATAAAGTCCAATGGAAGAAAATGCCAATCTTGTTAGTGCAGACACTGGACCCCCTCCCCACATGCCCCACCAAACCTCTTTTCAGCCATGTGTAGTGTATCTACATGACATAGAATAGCAAAATGGTAGTCAAAATTTAATTTGTGGAAACAGTGGATGCACACTTACCTCCATTACATGTAGCAGCTGATTCATCAGAAGCGTCAATTGAACAATCTATGATACCATCACATAAAAAGAAGGCTGGTATACACTGGCCACTAGCACACGACACTTTAGCTACAGTAATGGATGGGCAGAGTGTGTGGCCTGGTCAGAAAATGAAAAACAATACAAATAATTATTCATCCAGTAAGATATACAGTACAAGTACTTCAACTGGCGGAGGGGAAGGGGAGGGAGGTAATTGGGGTCCAGACCCCCACTTTATCATAAATAATGCTATCAAGCTTCATTGGACCCCCATTTGTAGAACATTAGCATCGAAGGTTGGACAGTGGGCACCACATACCCCCAACTTTGTGGATGTTGGCTACACCATTGACTATTACTACAAGAAAGATATAACATACAATGAGGTAAAATAGAACAACATCATCACCAGATATAAACATACAAAGCACCCAACTGTCCAAAAATTAATATATTGTCAAGATCCCCCGCCACTTTTTGGACATTGGTAATATACTGTCCCAGTTGGACTCCCTACACTTTGGAGGTTCGCTATGTCATCAAACAGAATGGTCCAGTGGAGGCAAGAAAATCTACAATGCTTGAAAATCTACAATGCTTAAAAAACTATTAAAAGTCCAGAACCTCCCGCCAAAGAAGGTCAGTAAAGTTGTACAATTACTTCCTCCCCTCCCAAAGCAAAATAAGGTATATTAAACTGTTGCTGCAGAACATCAACTTAAATTCAATAGATGCTACATCCATCCACCATCCCTCCCCCCGCCCCACACACACACCAAAAAAAGAGCTAAATAAGGTTTGATATCCAGAAATTAAGCTCAAATATTTCTGATTTTTTGCACTTCAATTAAATTTACAATGTAACACACTGCTATTTGACAAATTTTCACCCCAAAAATAAGAATAATTGAACAATTTTTTCTCTTGAAATCCCCTACCCCTCCCCTCAATCATTAGGGCTGGCTACAGCACCCCTTGGAATACAACATAATTCATTTGCAGCTGCCTATTTATCTTGAAACATTCTCTAGAAAACAAGGTCTAGACTGCACAAATTTTCCTGACATGTGACAATTCATATATTGATCGAGTGTGATACGTAAGCCATGCAACTTTACAGTATACTTGTGTTAATATTCATAATCCGCTTTGTTTCAAAGTAAATACAAAATTCTAGAATATGCTTCATTTACTCTTGAAATGGAATAAATAGGCCCTTCATATAAGTCTATCTTACTATGGTGTCAAACAATGAATGCCAACACAATAAAGATTATTGATTATTGTCTTTGTATGTGATTATAGTGTGTTGACTCAGAAGGCAGATCCACATATAAACGCAGCTGTGATTCACCCATGGGTGAATAATACACAATGGGGATCATAGCAATTGATTACTGTAGAGTAATTGTACCAAAGAGGAGACACACCCAAGTTTATATATAAGGTCAAGAAAGAGGATAATATAATGTCTGTGGATGCATAAACACATCATTAGCTAATTTGCGCTACACTGTGAAAAATAGCATCATTTTTCTTCAAAATCAATTAAAAGATAATTTTGGTTAAAATGGCTATTTTACAATAATCTTAATAATGTAATAGAGGGCCATCAACATTGTGCAACAGAGGAAAATCAAACCTGAAATACATACAAAATGAAGTAGAAGAAACATTAAAGGTCCATGCATATAAAGAGCCCAGCAACAATCAAATTGTATAACAAATTTGCCATGAATAATATAGAAAGATGTTCCATCAAAATAATTGTTAAAGGAATATTCCTATAGATTTTCATTTTTTCATATATGATAGAGAAAATTTATAGAAAGAAAGTGGTAAAAAAACTATGTTAATATTTTATTCCGTTTAGAAGGTATAACAATTTAAAGAGTAGAAAAATGTTCTTAAAAACACCTCGTACAGTATATGTCCTTCAGCTCGGTGATGTCATCAAGTAAATCCAGCACAGTTCTTATGTATTCTTTATCAATGTAATCACACTATTTTTACATTATCGATCAGCATTTTTGGTTCATTATAGAGATAGGGTGGAATATATCATTTACAAAAAACATTTTTTTTTTTTTTGGTGTACATCACATTTTCAATGAGAAAAAAATCCAAATCATTTTTAACGAAATACAAAAGACATTTTGTTGAAATTGTCTCTATGACATCACAGATGTTGCCCAGACCCCAAGCTTTGCTGTTTCACAGGGGGGGCATGCCCTTCCCATCTGTGGACCCGCCCTGCCCCCCTGGGAATACACCCTGCCCATCATGATTTTTTTTTTCAATTTTAGATTAAAATATTTTTTTGAACTTAATAATCTTAAGTAGCCTGATAAGTGAAATACCTGACATGGATACAGAAGACAGAATGATAACATAGTAAGCAATAGTCCTGTTTGGCTCATGACTGGTCCTTGCCAATCAGTCACTTTTGTCCAAATTAAAAAAAAATGTAACTTTTTAACAGAATAAGATATTGACATAGTTTTTTTACCAATTTTGTTTCTAAAATTTGTCTCTATTATATATACAAAAAATGAAAATCCATGGGAATATTCCTTTAAGCCACATAACCTCAAGAAAATACAATGAAATACAATAAGATATTGAGGAATGTGAGGATGTGATGTCACAACTAGTCTGATTTCAGTAATCTCTGAAGGAAAGGTATCGTCCCATAAATATATTTAGAAGTGAATGCCACTGTGCTTTTGACTTCACTTCCGGTTTTCAATTTTCCTTATTGATTGCTAGAAATCTGTGATGATATTGATCACTCATCCCCTGGACCGAACATAAGGGCCTACATGTAATATCACTAACATCACAGATTTCTAGCAATCAATATAAGGAAAATTAAAAACCGGAAGTGACGTTAAGAGCACAGCAGCGTTTACTTTTAAATTTATTTATTTATGAGACAATATCTTTTCTTTAAATCAAAATTGAATGATTTATTAAAAGAAATAGATTCCTCACTCTCTACCAAAAATGAAAATATATTACCACTTAAATAAGGTACAATTTTGTGGTTTTGAACTCACCTTTGCAACTTAAAAATGTAGCATATATTGTGAAAAGAAATAGAAAAAATTGCCTGCAATCAAGCAGATCCATTCTAAATCAGTATCTCAGCTAAAATACTGTATCTTGATTCAACTTCTTACATCCTTCAGCTAGATCTTGTTATTGTGCCACATATTTCTTGCAAAAATCTGCAAATAAAGAAACAGATAAATGTAGATATGAAAGAAAAGCTTAACCTGGATTAATGATTAATCCTGGATTTTGTTTTCAAAACAATTTTTTCATCATCTTATCATACAATACTGTAGCATTAATGTAAACTCATTGATTAAAAAACATGAGAGGTGTACCTCACCAATTAATAAATATTATGTGCAATAAGCAGTTCCAGAAAATATCCATACCCCCCTCCCGTTGAGGAACTGATTTTCTACAACCCAGAAATACCCAAACTCAAAATACCCAGGAATTCCCAACTTTGAAACCCCCAGGATTTCCCAGCTTCAGACCCCCCCTTCAGAGTTCCCAAGCTCAAAACACACACCCTGTGTTTCCCAAGTCCAAAACACTCCCCCTCTCCCTCCCCAGATTTCCGGAGTCCAAAACGTGTCCCCCCCCCAGAATTTCAAAAACATACCCCCAGGAATTCAGTAGTTATTATATTATACACATCCCTCAGTACAATTGATATTGGGATTGCCGTATAAGGGTTGTTATAGATTGTATACAATCCCTATTGTTTTTTTTTTAAATCACACGTTGTAGAAAATTGATGATCGAAAAATAACTTACTTTTTGAATATTCTTATACTAATTAGTCTAAATAATACACTTTTCCAAAAAACTTTTCCTAAATTTGTACCTATTCAGCACCACAGAATAAAGTTCTCCAATTTGATGTTTTGGTCACCATCTTTATTAGTCACCACATGTTTGTGATCAACTATTCAAACATCTGCAAATAAGTTTTAGAATGTTCCACTAAACTGCCTGCAGGTTGATTTTTCGCTGACAAAATTTTGTTGGTTCATATAATTTTATCAAATAGTTTTAGTATAAAAACTGTGTGAAAAACAAATAAATAAAACACAAAGAATTGTTTAGATTATATAATTGTACTCAAATAATCTAAAACATATTACCCTCGCTAAAATGTTATAGCCCCGATAGCAGTGTTTTGAACTTTGACCGTATTTTGGAGAGCTTGTCAGATAATTTTTACGGAATGAAAAAAAAAGTAGCTTAGTAAATACTTTGATAAAAGTAACTAATATCACTGTAAAAACAGTTTTTGAAGACATGGATGGGCTTCAAACATTATAAATAAGCATTGTGGGAGAAAAAAAAAGGGTAAAATGGCTTCGTTTTCATAAAGATCTTAAAACTGAAATTTTTCTACATTTTAGCACAAGGCTTAAAACAGTACAGCAGGGTACAGATTTTTGTAGAACTCTCGGATGGTAAGCCATCAAACGGCAGCCTTAAAGTTTAAACAGGGCTGGCATCAGTACGACGGTACTACGGGGAATACTGTACCCAAAATCATTTGCGAAATATTTCATCACTTCTTTCTTATAAGACCTCTCTGACAATGATATTTAAGCTGCTCTATTATAATATTATTAATTTGTATCTTAATGTAAATAAGGTATTTAATAGGCCTATACAATATTTCAATTCTTCATTCAACTCTTGAATATTGGGCAGTTCAGAATATATCCATAAGCCCCAGTTGAGAAACTGGGAATTCCTGAGGAGGGGGTAATTTGGGGTAGGGGTTGACTTGGGAAATCCTGGGGTATTTTAACTTGGGAAATCCTGAGGATAGGTGGTTCTAAAGGAGAGAAATCCTGGGGAGGTTCCAGAGTTGGGAAATCCTGGGGAGGGGGGGGGTTCTGAAGCTTGGAAATCCTGGGGGGTTTCGAGCTGGAAAATCCTGGGGATTCCGAAGCTGGGAAATCCTGGGGAGAGGGGGGAGAGGGGTTCCAGAGCTGGGAATTCCTGGGGGTTACGAAGCTGGGAAATCCTGGGGGTCTTGAAAATCAGATCCTCAATGGGGATGGATATTTTCTGGAACTGCCCAATATATATCTTCTAAATTACATTAAATAGTAATACAATTTGTATTACTATTTAATAAGCTTTATCTAACACTTGACAAAACTGGGAATTTCCCAATCCCTCACCCCTGTGCAACCATGGACCCACAGATCATGGGCTCACTGATCGTGGACCACGTCTCTTCCCTGAAACATGTTCACTCAAAAGTCAAATCCTTGATCATGTTTATGAGCCCAGTGTCTCATTTTCTAAATTGTTGCTTAAATGTTAGTTTAGGTTTTACTGAGTTTCACTTTCATTTTGTTTCTACTCAAAATCAATCGACAGTACAAGGAAGAAAACTACTCACAATTTGCTACTGCAGCCGCGTAGGGCCCGAGACCAGAGTCGGTAGGCTATCTGTATGAAACTGCCTGTTTTAGTGTGTAGCAAGCACTGCCGACACTTACTGCATAGCTTGTTGTGTAACGTGTAACAATACACAAGCTGCAACTTGTAATTGTAACGCTAACGTCAGAGTGCAGACAAGTCAGCGTCTTGTTTCCACGCAACTAACCTAACCTCGGCTAATAAAAATTTGACACCGTTTCAATTTCAACATTCAGGTTCTATCACAAACACGAAAACAATGCTTCCTCTATAAAAACTTTCCCTTTTCAAAAATAGCTTTACTTTACCGGTAGCATAATCCAATGGTTGGCAGCAACTTGGCAGTGTTAGACTATAATCAACAATAATTCAACGTAAGTCAATCTTTCGAAAACTGGCACGATCAAATTGGTGGCGCTTTGGATGTAAAAATAGTGCCATGTATTTCTAAGAAATAAATAGCTTGGGTATGATAAGTTCAAACAAGAATGTGATCGTACCTCCTTGGTTCAACAAATATGTTCGTGTGCCATCTTCCTAGTTCATAGACGAATTTATTCCCTGGGCCAAAAGATATCAGAATTAAAGATTATATGTAAGAAATATTAAAGGATTATTAATATTTTGAAGTTGTATACATAAAAACGCCAGAAATTTATGTTATTTTTTTTTAAGTATCATTTTTTCTTAAATGTCTTCTTATGGTAGGCATATGATGTATAGATGTATGTGAATTTTGTTTCATCGCCGCCAATTTGTTTAATTAATTTTGAAAATATTGTTTGTGGAAAACAATTTATAAGTATTATAATTTAGTTTTCTTCATTTCCGTGCAGTAATTAATTCATACAGACCATTCAGACTAAAGATCTTTTATCAACCTGTTTTCAAACATTTTTCATGCTAAATGATCGTTTATATAAGTATTGAACACGTTCAAAAAATAATCTCACCCA
Organism: Chiridota heheva; assembly: GCA_020152595.1. Classification (NCBI taxonomy): domain Eukaryota; kingdom Metazoa; phylum Echinodermata; class Holothuroidea; order Apodida; family Chiridotidae; genus Chiridota; species Chiridota heheva. The sequence continues at coordinate 233,080 of JAIGNY010000266.1, read as the reverse complement.
ACCTTATACACACATACTTGTCTTGCATATTCTCAGGTAAAGTGTGCTGGAACAATTAGAATGTAGAATTCCTTAGATAGTAAAATAAAAACATTGACCTCTTTATCCATGTTTAAGCTCAAAACCTATTTATTATCCTTATATGCCTAACTTAAAGGACCACTAGACCGAAACGTAAGGGCGCTTGTTTTTGTGAATTTCACAGAGATATCTTCCTTAATAGATCGATAATATTCATGCCTCCATAGCCCCAAAACGACGTGAGGGCAAAGGCTGCTTGAATATTTATATTAAGCAGAAATTTACTATACCGTTCCGTGCTAGATAAGTATCTAGCACTATGGGGTCCTGCACTACGGGATCCTCATACAAGTCTGGAGAGCACACTACAGGGCCTTGTGAGATTGCACTATGAGGTCCTCATTTTGTGTATGACTATACAAGTCCAAGTAATGCATTACAGGGTCCTCGGTTTTATTTTTCAAACTTTTTCTTCATTTAATTGTATGGAATAGAGTTATAGTTAAATGCTACACTGTCATGATATCAATACCATTTCTCAGTACACAAATTTACACTTGCATATATGATTGATCTTATTTAGTGTCTGTGTTTTTGTTCTTTTGCATTGATGGAATGCACCAAGACATTGTGCTAGTATTGTTGTTTTCCACTTGAAAGTTTCCTTTCAGAAATTTCTGTTTAACAGTTTAATAGGTAGTTAGTTTTAGAATGTTTAAAGTTCAACTTGGTATATTGTAAAGTTATAGTACTATTTATTTCAGCTCAAATTATTCTCTTGTTATCAATTCTTTTTTCCTTTAATTTTGATCTATATCAGACCTAGAGAGACATGTAAATAGCATTCAGTATTTAATACACTATGATGTTTTTCAATGAAAGGAAAGGCATAGTCCCATAAATACATTTAAAAGGAAACGCTCCCGTGCTGATAACGTCACTTCCGTTTTTCAATTTTCATATCAATTGCAAAAAATATGTGATGTTTTCGATAACACATGTAAACCCCTATGCTTGGTTCGGCAGTTGTGTGATCGATAACATCACAGATTTCTCGAATTCAATAAGAAAAATTGAAAACTGAAACTGACGTTATCAGCACAGCCGCGTTCACTTCTGAATGTATTACACTTCTGAATGTATACTTTTCCTTGAATATTACAAATTACAATTAAAAGAAATACAATAATCTGCCAAACATGAATCAAATAACAACAAGATTATACGATTTAGAGTAAGCTTGTTTTATAAAGTCAAATTGTCAATGCTGATATCACCTTTTGATTAGAATATTATACTTTCTTCACAAATAGTATCATTTCCTTTGTGTATGTTAAACTTGCATTTATAGCACTCCGGGGTCCTGTGTAAGTTTCTCTAATGCACTGTGGGGTCTTCAATGAACATTACGAATTCCAATTAAAAAAACCTCATTAATCTTATCAACATGAATCAAATTGCATTAACAAGATTGTATCATTCAGTTTAAAGCTTAAATCCCAAGGCTATACTACTTGATGAAGACAAATTTTCAATAAAATTATCACCTTTTGATGAGAATTTCATATATTTCTTGACTTTTAATAGCATTTCCTTTGTGTATTTTAAAGTTTATTCAGGGCACTATGGGTCCCTGTGTAATTTCCCCTAAGACACTATGGGGTCTTGCAGTCAATATTTTGAATTGCACTATAAATTGCAAATAGAAAAAAACTTTGAAATATGATTAAAATTGCAAGATTATATGATCCAGATAAAGCTCAATAAAGGTAATGATATATTGCTGAAAAGCAAATTTCAGAAGAAATCATTGTCTTTTAATGTTCATATCCTTTTTTATTTTACCAATATTATCATTTCATTTGTGTATATCAAATTTGGGTTCAGGGCACGATATGGTGTGGGCCTTGTGGAAGTTTCTCTAATACACTATTGGGTCTTTTAATGAACATTAGAAATTGTATGTGAAAAAGAATTACAATAACCTTTAAATATGAATTAAATGAAAATAACAATATTAAATGATTCAGGGTAAGCTTCATTCTAAACTTTCTGGTTTTTGAGAAAGACAAATTGTCAATGAAATACCACTTTTTAATTAGAATATTATATTTTCTTGACCAATAGAATCATTTTCTTTGTGTATGTTTGTCATGAAGTTTTATAATTTCTCAGTATCAAAACTGAGAGACTATTTAATCTGGGCTAATGACTGACCAGAGATAATTTGTTTAGAAACGATTTTCCGCATCATAATGACTCTTTGTTTTCCTAAATTTTGTTGATAAGAAGCTGTCATCAAAAAAAAATCTGTTTTATGTCATCTTATCATAATCCTTAGATTTGAAGTAGGAAATTGTGACAGTCTGCACAAGTAGCCGTGACCTCAAGAATTCTTTGTTTTATCCGGCTAGAATAACTAATAGTTTTGAATTATGCATAAATCAAAATTGTGCCTAAGTGTTGAAATTCGCCCTCCACCCAATATTGTTGATTTGGCAGTTTCTTACTTCTGACCAATGAGATGTCTGATAACTTCTTTGGAATAAATCAATATCAAATAAGGTGAGTACCTAGTATTGTGATTGGTTTATTCTCAGGAGTGGTCATAGAAAAATGTTTGGTCCGTCCCACAAAAGGAGATGGTGGAGAAGGTTTCAAAAAGAGCATGGGTGGGTTTTCCGCTGGTACAGTAATGAAATGCTTTGATAGTTGTGATACAAATATATATCTGGTGAACTTATTCTTGAATTTGTAATCCTCTGGATGTTGAATTTTGAAATATATTATGGACATGAGCAATACGTTTGTGTACTTTGTAATTGTAAAGTTAAAGCCTGCCTTAATGATGACAATGTTAAACATGTATTCAGAGCTCTATGGGGTACCTGCATAAGTTTCTCTAATACACTATAAGGTTTTTTAATAAACATTAGAAATTGCAATACAAAATGACTGCAACAATTATTAAATATGAATGAAATTGTAATAACAAAATGATATAATTCAGGTTAATACTTTAATCCTAAGGTTATGGCATTTAATGAAGATAAATCTTTAATGGATTTACAGTATCACCTTTTGATTATGATTTTTTATATTTCTTATACTTATAGTATAATTTCCTTTGTTTGTCTCAAACTTGTATTCACGGCAGTATGGGACCCTGTGCAAGTTTCTCTAATACACTATGGACTCTTTCAGTCAATCTTATGAATTGCAATATAAACAATTACACAAAACTTTGAAATATAAATTAAATTGCTTTACTAACAAGATTAAATGATGCAGATATTGCTTTATTTTAAAGTTAATGATACCATGCCTAAAGCAAATTAAAAAAAAAATAAATTGTCTTTTAATATGCCTATCTTTTTCAATTCTCCAATATTATCATTTCCTTTTATTTGTCTTAAACTTGTATTCACAGCAGTATGGGACCCTGTGCCAGTTTCTCTAATACATTATGGAATATTTCAGTCAATATTATGAATTGCAATGTAAACAATTATACAAAACTTTTAAATATAGATTAAATTGCTAAATTAGTAAAATTAAATGATGCAGATATAGCTTAATTCTAAAGTTAATGATACAATACTGGAAGCAAATTTCAAAAGAAATCATTGTCTTTTATAGTGCATATCCTTTTTTAATTCTCCAATATTATCATTTCCTTTGTTTATATTAAACTTGTATTCACAGCAGTATGGGACCCTGTGTAAGTTTCTTTAATACACTATGGGATTTTTCAGTCAACGGTCAATAGTATGACTTGCAATGCACAAAATTACACAAAACCTTTAAATATGAATTAAATTGCCATATTGACAAGATTATGTGATCCAGATTAAGCTTAATCTTAATGTATACACATAATGCTGAAAGGAATTTTCCAAAGAATTCATTGCCTTTTATGGTGCATATCCTTTTATATTTACCAATAGTATAATTTTATTTGTGTATCTCAAACTTGTATTCACACACTATGGGGTCCTGTGTTAGTTTATGTAATACACAGTGGGGTCTTTCAATGAACATCAGAAATTGCAAGTTTTAAATATGAATCAAATTGCAACAACAAGATTATATCATTCAGTTTAAAGCTTAAATCCAAAGGTTATGACATTTGATGAAGACAAATCTTTGATGAAATTTTTACTTTTTGATAAGTATATATTTATTCACTTATAGTAGCATTTCCTTTGTGTGTCTTAAACTTGTATTCATGGCAGTATGGGGCGCTGTGCAACTTTATGTAATACACTACGGGGTCTTTCAGTCAATATTATGAATTGCACTATAAACAATTACACAAAACCTTTAAATATGAATTAAATTGCCATATTGACAAGATTATGTGATCCAGATTAAGCTTAATCTTAATGTATACACATAATGCTGAAAGGAATTTTCCAAAGAATTCATTGCCTTTTATGGTGCATATCCTTTTTTATTTCAGCACTAGTATAATTTTATTTGTGTATCTCAAACTTGTATTCACAATACTATGGGGTCCTGTGTTAGTTTCTGTAAGACACTGTGGGGTCGTTCAATGAACATCAGAAATTGCAAGTTTTAAATATGAATCAAATTGCATTAACAAGATTATATCATTCAGTTTAAAGCTTAAATCCCACAGCTATGGTACTTGATGAAGACATATCATTCATGGAATTATCTTCTTTTGTTGAGAATTGTATATACTTTTTGAATTATAGTAGCATTTCTTTTGTGTAACATAAACTTGTATTCAGTGCACTATAGTGCCCGTACAATTTCTCTAATACGCTATGGGGTCTTTCAGTCTATCTTACGAATTGCAATACAAACAATTACCCAAAAATTGCCATATTAACAAGATTATGTGATCCAGATTAAACTTAACTTTAAGATAAATGACATAATGCTGAAAGAAAATTTCCATATGATTCATTGCCTTCTGATGTGCATATCCCTTTTTATTTCTCCAATATTATCATTTCCTTTGTGTGTCTTAAACTTGTATTCAATGCACTATGGGATCCTGTGTAGGTTTCTGTAATACTATATACTCCCATAATGGGCTCTTTCAATAGAACATCTTTCAAATTTAAATCAAATTGTAAAAAGCGAATGATGCGATCTACATTACATAAATATTGAGTAAGGTTTTGGTATTCAGTGACGTCATATTTTCTCCGAAAATATTAGCTTTTAATTAGAAAATTATATTTTCTTGACAAATAGCATCATTGTATTTTGTGTACATTAAACTTGCATTCAGAGAGCTATGGGGTCATGTGCAAGTTTCTATAATACACTGTGGGGTCTTTTAATCAGTATTGTGAATTGCTATATTTCAACATTTTCTTTTTGAAAATTATTTTAATTCCTATATCATATTTTTTTTTAAGTATCACTTCCGTCATGTATTTTAACCTTTTTCTATATTACAGTACCGGCAATTGCAATGAATATTATGAATTGCAATAAGAACAGTTAGTAAAATGTTTTAAATTTAAATCATATTGCAATAACAAGATTATATAATATACCTAAAGATTAATTATCTATGTTTATGGACGTGTAGGTGCATCATTACCAGTATAGATTTGAACCATTCATCCACTTTGAATGACATCAAGTCAAACACTCTAGATAATGACCATTCATTCACTTTGGATGGCTACGAGCCAAGCTGACTGTAAATAACTAGAATTATAGCACTCTGCAGAGCGCATACCTCTGCCTTATGTTCATTCCCTAGCGGAATACTACTATCTACCTCACAAACCCTCGACACATTAAGTTATAACCTCAAACATCCACTTTGTCACTGCTGATCTATATTGCCATAAATGATTTATATTTTAAATACTTGAGGATCATCAATGGTGATCATTGTTTTCAGTTTAATTAAGGCTATAGCATTCATTGTTTGAGCCCTATTCAGAGTATATTCACTTTCCATTCATGGCAGAAACCAATTGTTTTGATTTCTTTGATACCAAAGACCACTTCACTTGATTTTCTTTGAGTCCAGAAAATTATTTGTGTGGCTGTTCTTTCATGGCATCAGTTCATTAATTAACACATTCCATTGGAAAATTTCAACTTGAAAAATTCTTGATAAATCTTGCCCTAAATATCCTTATCCCTCCAGTTTTGCCCTTCCTCTATTTCGATACATCCCACTATAATCACCTCTTTACCAAGCAGTAACAAACCACACACCAAATTTAATCAAAATCCAGTCACTGCTTCTTAAGATATTTTGAAGACAAACAAATAAACAGACAAAGAAACAAACACACACAGGAAAAAATATAACCTCTGTCCTTGGTGGAGGTAATTACCATTCATACACTTTGGATGGCACTAAGCCAAACACTATAATGATACAATTCATTCACATTGGATGGTAACAAGCCAAACACTGTTAATGTTTACCATTTATTTACTTTGAATAGAAACAAGTCAAGCACTGTAGATGATATCTATTGATCCACCTTGGATGACTTCAAGCTAAGCACTTTAAATGATTACTTTTCGTTCACTTTGAATCACAACAAGTCAAGCACTGCAGATGATCACCTGTCATCCATTTTGGATGGCTACAAAGTAAGCACTGTAAATAATTACCATTTCTTCGCAAATCAGTGATTTAGATAATCACCATTCATTTACTTTGGATGCCAACAAGTCAAGCACTGTAGATGATTACCATTCAATCAATTTGGATGGCCACAAGTCAGGCGTTGTAAATGATAACCATTCATACCCTCTGGATGGCAACAAGTCATGCGCCATTAATGATGACCATTCATCCACTTTAAATGACAACAAGCCAAGCACTGTAAATGATTACCATTCATTCACTTTGGATGACTACAAGCCCAGCAATTTGAATGAATACCATTCATTTACCAGTCCGGCAGCATGCCTATTAATGGGAACATAAATGTTACTATAAATGGGAACATTATGCTACATGGAAACCGCTATATTGTGATATTTCCGTGATACAAATTTGAAATACGTCTGGGAAAAATATATTTGCTAGGGAAAACTTAAAACTACTGAAAATACATTCATTACTGTCATGGCTAAAACTTTTACACTCCAATTTGATATGTTCACCACGTCTTTTTCAAAATATTTACAAAAATAGACAATAAAGCTAGGCTTTTTGGTGCAGAACAGCCATTTTAAAAATACAGTTGTTTTTCAACACAATGATTTTTACTATTGCAAGTAAATTAATTAGAAACTATGACATTTTATCGCAACATATAAACAATATGCCTGCATTACTTCATAATTCTCGTGTGTTAGGACTGTTTCTAGTAATAGGCATGTTGCCAGACTGTTTACTTTTGATGGCTACAAGTCAAGTTCTGTAAGTGGTGGCCATTCATCCACTTCGGATGGCAACAATTCAAGCAGTGTAAATGATGATCATTCATCCACTTTGGATGGCTACAAGTCAAGTAGTGTAAGTGATAACCATTCATCTACTTTGGATGGCAACAATTCAAGCAGTGTAAGTGATGATCATTCATTCACTTTGGATGGCAACAATTCAAGTAGTGTAAGTGATGACCATTCATCCACTTTGGATGACAACAAATCAAGCACTGTAAATGACCATTCAAGCACTTTAGAAGACAAAGATGTAATCCACATTAACCTCATCGCAATTAATTTTTCATATATTTACAGTTTTTTTCTAAGGTATATGTAGGTATATATTCACTCATTAATAGCTTGAATATTGCTTAGATACAACTTATGTTTACCAGAAAAGATAATTCGAAATTGGATATATATTATATGACTGGCAAGCGTTACATCATTATATGAAATAATTTAAAGATCAATTAGATATTCTAGAAATCAATGTAAAAGCAGAGTCACTGGGCTCAAACAATGAATGCCATAGCCTTAATTAAACTAAAAACAATGATCACCATTGATGATCCTCAAGTATTTAGAATATAAATGGCAATATAGATCAGCAGTGAGAAAGTTCATTTTTTTCATAATTTGGTAGGTATTGATTCATTCATAGCTTATGTATTGGTTACAAACAACTAGTTTCCTAGAAAATATGAAAGAAATTATCTTCTATTACCCCTGTGCAATCATATTTTTTCAGCAGATTTTGTCTAAATCAAATCAAAAGCATGTCCAATTTTTTCTTGCAGATTTTGGATATATATAATGACACTTGCCAAGTTACAAAATATATATCACATTTTTTGATCAATTAGGTATGCTAGAAATTACTGTTTATCATGATTTCCATAATTTAGTCCGTTTGGCTTGTTTCAGAATGAATTAACTTAAAATGACTCTTTCCCCGAAGAGTTTGTTCATATATTTATTTTTCTATCGTATTAGAAGATATTGACTTATTCATAATTTGAATATTGGCTAAAACAAGTTGTTTCCTAGAAAACATAAAAGAAATTATCTCCTATCATTTATGTTATGATTTAGTCTTAGAAGATTGCCGAAATATGACCAAACACATTGCCCAGTTATACCCCAAAACAAATTTGTATGCACTCTTTCTTTCTTTTTGATAAGAATGGCAAAGTTACAATATTACAAAAAGAATCATGATTCATGATTTGTATAATTTTGTGTAAATTCTGGTCTTGTTTCAGAATGGATGTACTTATATTGACACCTTTCTCAAGAGCTTTTTCTAAGATTTTTTCTCTCTAAGATATTCTTAGGTATTGACATATTCATTTGTTGACTATTGGTTACAAACAACTAGTTCCTGAAAAATATGCGAGAAATTCTCTACCATCGCCCTTGCGCAATGATTAATTTTCAGCAGATTTTGCCCAAATATGACGAATAACATGTCCAATTATACCCAAAACCAATCTTTATGTCGAATTTTGTATTTATTTAATAAGACTGATCAAAGTTGTAACATTATATGAAATAATTTTAAGATCAATTTGATATTCTAGGAATGACGGTTAAAAAAGGGTCCTAGATTCTGACTTATTCATAGCTTAAATATTGGTTAGAAAACAACCAGATTTCTAGAAAATATAAGGAAATTCTGGAATAGTAAAATCGTGAATCTGAGACTCCTTTTTGACCGTTATTTCTAGAATATCTGATATATCTTAATATTATTCCACATGTTATAACTTTGATCAGACTTATCAAATGAATATACTATTATGCATAACAATTGGTTTTGGGTACAACAGGACATGTTTTTTGTCATCGGATTATATTAAGGCAAAATCTCGTGAAAAAATATCATGCCGCAGTGGTGCTAGGAGAGAATTTCTTGTATATTTTCTAAGAAACTTTATTGAATTTGCTATGAATAAGTTAGTATCTACCCATATTGTAGAAAAATAAATCCATGAAAAATTATCTCAAGGAAGGGGTCATTATAAGTTACATCCATCATTCTAAAACAAGACAGTGCAAAATCATTAATCTCTTTTCCGACCATCATTTCTCAATTTCTAGAAAATCATAGTTTTTAACTTTGGCCAGTCTTTTTACTGATGCAAAATTATGCATAGAATTGGGTTTCGGGTATATAATAGAACACGTTTTTGTCATATTTAGGCAAAATCTACTGAAAATAAATAATTGCGCCAGGGCGATAGGAGATAACTTATGTTATATCTCTAAGAAACTACAATCTTGGACAAAACTCGTTGAAACACTTAGTGAAAATATGTGATGTTTTTTATTAAGCTACTTTAATATTGTAAATTATTCCACATTTAAAAGTCAGAAATACTGGAATTTTTTTCTCTGTTGCATCTTCAATTGCTACTCTTTCAATTGTGATTAATACTTTACAATTTTAAAGACATTTGTATCATTATTACTGACGCCGCTAGTTTCCCCCTTCACTACCTCACTATATTAATTGTCCTTTCGTCCCCTTCCCATTCAATGTGTGCCGTTGTTACTGTTTTTCCTGGAAATGACGTCAAGAAAGATAAAATTCAACATTGAAAAGGGGGGAAGGGGTAGGGAGTTACAATTCCCGGAAAATATTAAAGAAACATAACACTATAACATATGTAGTCCTCAAAAAGCTGAATTGTTCCAACAGTTTTGTCCAAGATTCTTGTTGTTTCTAATCAATATTCAAGCTATCAATAAGTCAATACCTACCAATATTGTGAAATAATTAATCTATGAAGAAGAAAAAAACCTTTTCGAGAAGGGGTCAAAACGGGTTACATCAATTCTGAAAACATATATCTAAGCCTGATTTTGAAGACCGAGTTAGGAACTGGGCTATTTAAAGTAAATAAACAACATGTTCTAGGCTATACAGCTATAAGAAGAAAAAAACATGTATCATTAATGTACTTTGTTGAGCCTTGAGTAAATAGCTGAAAATTGTCTTTATAAATTTGCTGTAAGGAGAAAGACAGAAAAATATTAAGACTATATATATATATATATATATATATATATATATATATATATATATATATATATATATATATATATATATATATATATATATATATATACATATATAAATATATATATATAAACATACAAACATATTTATATACATACATACATATACAAACATACATACATATACATATATACATATACATACATACATACATACATACATACATACATACATACATCATACATACATACATACATACACACACACACAATATACATATATATATATATATATATATATATATATATATATATATATATATATATATATATATATATATATATATATATATATATATATATATATATATATATATATATATATATATATATATATATATATATATATATATATATATATATATATATATATATATATATATATATATATATATATATATATATATATATATATATATATATATATATATATATATATATATATATATATATATATATATATATATATATATATATATATATATATATATATATATATATATATATATATATATAATAATAATAATAGAATAATAATAAAAAAAGAACATTTGCTATTGCTTTTACCAGAGGATACAAAGCGCATTACAACAATAACATGTACAAATTAACAAAGAAATACAGTCAACAGAATATGATGTGTATGAGCAAGCAATTGTTCAGGCAGAGTTTGAAAAAGACAGAGAAGAAGTACAGTTCCTTAAGTCCATTGGAAGAGCATTCCAGAATTTTGGAGCTGATGCCGAAAAAGTCCTGTCGCCAGCAAGTTTCCTGGTCCTGGGACGATTTAGTGTAATAGCAGCAGCTGAGCGAGTGGGACGCGTTGGAACGTGGACATCTATACAGTCTGAGATATAGCTAGGGGAAACTTTGTTGAGTGATTTGAAGACAAGTAAGAGTACTTTAAAAATGATTCTTTTATTAACAGGAAGCCAATGAAGTTCTTCAAGAAGAGGCGCGGAGTGCGTACGTGGAGTCTAGCAGCCGTATTTTGTAAGCGCTGAAGCTTATCAAGATCTTTCTTGTTTAGTCCGCAGTACAAAGAGTTACAATAATCAAGGCGTGAGGAAATCAAGGCTCTCACAGCACTGTGACAAGTGTCAACATCAATAAATCGTCGAATACGCCATAAATTACGAATGTGAAAATTGACAGTTGAACTAAGTTTGGATATTTGATTGGTCATTTTAATGGACGAGTCAAAGTAGAAACCGAGGTTGCGGACACTATTTTACTGTTTTATTGTTGCATTTCCAACAGTCAGTGTGATGTTTTGAACTAGATGCAGTGAAAGATGTTGTGGTGATGCAGAGATGAAAAATTCAGTTTTGTCTTCATTAAGTTTAAGTTTATTAGCAGTCATCCATGATTGAACATCAAAACACAATTTGTGAGTCTGGTTAGTGTATGCTGTATATCAACGATATCAGTAGGGTCAAAGTTGAGAAATATTTGAATGTCATCGGCATACATGTGGTATTTGACACCGTGCTTCCTAAGAATATCACCAAGTGGTGTGGTATAGAGTGTGAACATTAAAGGGCCAATAACCGAACCCTGTGGTAATCCAAAAGAAATGTGATTAATATCTGATAGTGCATCAGCTATGCGAACACGGTTGGTCCTTTCGCGTAGATAAGACTTAACCCACTCAAGAGCAGTTCCTGTGATTCCAAACCTTTTTTCTAGGCGATCACAAAGAATAACATGATCAACTGTGTCGAAAGCTGCTGATAAGTCAAGCAGCAGCAACATAACTCCTTTTTGATCATCAATAGCTTTCAGGATTTCATCTTGCACTTTGAGAAGGGCCGTTTCTGTTGAGTGATTAGATTTGTATGCAGACTGCAGAGGTTCAGCTAATCCATGTTCGTTGATATGATCATTTAATTGAGCAGCCATGACCTTTTCAATTATCTTGGATTTGAATTGTAGGTTTGAGACAGGCCGGTAGTTCTTTAAATTATTCTTGTCAAGAGTGGATTTTTTAAAATTGGGGTGACCACAGCTTCTTTAAGTGAATCCGGAAATTCACCTGTGGAGAGCGAGAGATTAACAATGTTAGTCAGCTTAGGTAACAGAATATCAAGATGTTGTTTCAGAAGCCAAGTAGGGAGTTGATCCAGGGAGCACGATTTTGAAGGAGAGCGATGTATAATTGCAGCCAGATCAACAGTAGAAATTGGTTTGAAAGATATATATATATATATATATATATATATATATATATATATATATATATATATATATATATATATATATATATATATATATATATATATATATATATATATATATATATATATATATATATATATATATATATATATATATATATGAGACGGATCACTTGTAATTATTTCAATACCCCTTTAAGTATCACCTCTTCTCCTTGATTTTTTTGACAGACAGATAACCTGAACAAAGAAACCTTTATTTTGCATCAAATTGTAATTAGAGTCCTACCTCGTGGCTGGTACTAATTTTGTGTTTAAGAGAGACCACGAGGAGACGCTTGGTGACCGTTGTATGGAAGAGACGCGATTTCGATAATTCTTTAGGACCTTGTTTTTTTGTTTTGCCCGTTAATTTTAATTGTACTTTTGTGTACTCAGGAATTTTTGTCAGCCTATATAGCTGCTAATATTTTCGGTGAGTTGCTCTTTATTTTATCTGAACGATGGTTGTTTCAAACTGATTATCCAGAGATTGTATCCATCCTTCGCTACTTGATGGCGACAGTGTACCGGTGTAAGCCGGAACAGGTTCTAAATCGCATAATTCCCTCGTAGGCAGTATATCAACAAGGATTTAACACTGGTATTTTGTATTATCGTAATTTTAGAAGAATTAATAATGTCTATTATTAAACCGTTCCAGAATACTAAAGTGCATTATTTTACCGAAGAATGGACCGTGTGAACCCCCTCCTTCTTAGGTGAAGTTATAGACGTGATATGCTCGCCAGGGCAGGCTCTATTACCTATCCGAGTGGCCGGTGTATGTCTATTTTACCCCCCTTTTCAGCCATCGTTTCCCCGACTGCTTGGTGAGGTTCTTAACAGTCACATGGTAGTCCAAAGTATACTTGCTGCAACACGTGCATTTAGAGGTGCATGCACACTTTTCTGTTGTTAAGTTGTGCATGCGTCCAGGTGGTGCACGCGGCAAGTCGTGTATGTTTCCTGCGTCCAGTGTGCATGCGTCGGAGGTGCCCGCGTCTAGTGTTTCCTGTATCAAGTGGTGCATGCGTCTGAGGTGGCTGCGTTTAGTGTTTCCTGTATCAGGTGGTGCATGCGTCGGAGGTGCCTGCGTCTAGTGTTTCCTGTATCAAGTGCTGCATGCGTCTAAGGTGCCTGCACCCAGTGTTTCCTGTATCAGGTGGTGCATGCATATGAGGTGCCTGCGTCTAGTGTTTCCTGTATCAAGTGGTGCATGCGTCTAAAGGTGCCTGCGCCCAGTGTTGCCTGTATCAAGTGGTGCATGCGTCTAAGGTGCCTACGTCCAGTATTTCCGGTGTCCTGTGGTGCGTGCGTATACAGTTCCTGCGTTCGGTGTACAGGCGACCATGTTCGAGTGTGTAGCCATTTAGTGTGTAAGATAGACAGATGATTCTTAAGGTGTGCAGGCGTTTAGTTGTGCTTGCGTTTTAGCGTTCAAGTATAGAGAAATATGGTGCTGAAGTTATTGTTTATCACTTGGACATAATATTTTCTTGTTTTAAAGAGATATTTCTTTTTGACTAGTTGTTAATTGTTTTAAACTATCTTACTGGAAAGTGATGTGTTTTGGAATTAGGAAGTGAAAGAGTAGAAATAGATTGTCAATTTGAAATCATTTTGTCGTGTTTTCATTTGCCTTTTTTTATATGTTCTATTTTCTTTTAATGCTGATCATTGGAAATTATTGAGGGCGTCCTATCCCTAGACGAACTGGAAACGCGGAGGCCAGCGTTACAATTGGTGGCAGCGGTGGGATCGGCTGCTCGATTTATTTTCCAACTTCAATATTTTCGTGAAAAATGCTTTCTCCGTTCGAGGACGGACGGATGGAGGGTACTCCACGACAACATGAATCCAGGGCGGAAGAATCGCAGTGGCTTCTACTAGATGAATTTACAGGCAGTGATGGTGACGCTTCAGCATCAACACTGCAGAGAGGGTCACCACATCTTCTTGGTCGCCAAGACAGATGGAATCCGTTTGCAACTGCTGTGGAACCGTCGTCGAGAACAACTGCACCAAACGACAGCCGCCAACGACACCGTGCCCCAGCTTCTTGGGACAACAAGCTTTTCGAACAAGAGGTCCACCAACAGTCTGTTGGGACAGCCGCATACGGGGCGAACTTTCACCCCTCGACTTTATCTCCGGGCAACCCCTTTCGCGAAAGAGTTGCACGCGCAGAAGAGGTAGCTGTAACATCTCGTGGTGATTACTGCAGACCATTTCCACTTGACAGCTTGAAGAGAGCTGCGGTGCAAACAGAATGACCAGAGAAATTCCTCTAATTCCAGTTGATGCAGGGCTGAGAACCTCGAACCACGCACAAGACTACATTCCACCAATACCTAAAATGGTGGGAACATCAGGTATCCGACCGGGGATCTATGATGGGACGACGTCGTGGGATGATTATAAGGCTCAGTTCGAGGTAATCGCAGAATTGCATAGTTGGAGTCCTGGTGTGATGGCGATGTGTTTAGCCGCCAGCTTGAAAGGCGAAGCCCAATCTGTACTTGCAGATTTGGATGCTGCAGGAAGAAGGAATTATGACACACTTGTAGAGGCCCTGTCTGGCAGGTTTAGCCCGGCGCACCAGACCGAAGTTTTTCGCATTCAATTGAAAAATCGTTCTCGAAAGGTGAATGAGACTCTACCAGAGCTGGCACATGAAGTGCGTAGGCTTACACGGCAGGCATATCCAACAGCATCCATCGGATTATTATCCGTGTTGGCCAAGGACCACTTTGTTGATGCTCTAGATGACCCCAATCTTAGACTAGGTGTCTACCAGACAAGACCTTCTACATTAGACGAAGCCCTGAACGCCGCTCTGGAGATAGAAGCTTTCTACTTGGTTGAAAAGCAAAGGAACTTTGGAGGGAGAAAAGTTGTTCGTGCGGTAGGCAGCACACCACCTACCGGCGCGGCTGGTAATACTTTGGACGATCTTGCAGAGCAAGTTCGCAAGATTGTGGAAGACAGCCTAACAGGTCAACGTAGCTCTTTGAGGGAGCTGTCGCAGTCTGTGCAGACTCTGAAGGAGGAAATGAGAGTGCTAAAGAACTCTGGGAGGCTGATCCCTAGTGACTCACCGGGCACAAACCCGTTCTCTGACCAGTCGCGAGGAAATACGCGTAGAACACAATCGAATCACAGGGTGTGTTTTTATTGCCAAGAGCCAGGACATTTCAAGCGAGACTGCCAAAAACTGAAACAGGTTAGACGCCGACAAGAGGAAGAAAGCTCGGAAAACTCCACGGTGTCGGGTTTGAGGGTCGAAGCCCGGCAGTAGACGAAACCAGAAAGAGACCCATTCAGTGGCGGTCCATGAGAGCATACCAGGACTGGCCCAAGATGGTATTTACTTAGACGGGAAAATCATGTCGCAATCAGTTGCTTGCTTGATCGATACAGGAGCAAACATCTCCATTGTCCAAGCTGAGAGGTACTTTAAGATTCCAAAAGATAAGAGACCTAGTCTCCAGGCAGCGGGGTCCGCATTAGTTTTAGCTGATGGCAGTAGTGTACCAATCCTCGGGAAGACATTTCTGGAGATGTCCATATGTGAAAGCAATAAAGCGATGAGACATGAGTTCTGGTAGCAGACATCGGGCCGGATTGCATATTGGGGCTGGACTTCTTAAGACGTCACCACTGCTCTATTGATGCAGGAATGGGGAAAGTTACATTTGGAAGAGAAGTGGAGGTGGAACCAGAAAGCTGGGACGATTTTTCGTGCAGGATGGTTGCGTGCAAGACATCGTTATTGCCGCCACGATCGGAGACCATTATAGAAGCGGAGGTCAGGACCTACCTGTGAATCTACAAGGAAAGCTTGGAATTATTGAAGCTTCGGAGGGGATTGCTAAAAGAGAGGGGATGCTCGTTGCACGGAGTTTGACAAGAGTTAAGCCAGGGATTATTCCTGTCAGGATGGTAAAATTTTTAAATGAGCCGGTAACCTTGTACAACTGCTGGTAATTGTGAAGGAGCGGAGGAAGTTGAGTCTTCCGCAAAACACATTATAGATGATGTGGAAAGCACAGGTGGACCGGTTGAGGTCCCACCATACTTGCAACAGCTGTATTTGGAGAGTACTGAAGGGATGGATAAAGTTCAGGAACAACAAGTGGCTAGAATGTTGTGTAAGTGGAAGGAAGCATTTTCCACTGGTCCCCAGGACTTGGGAAGACTAAGATAGCCAAACATAAGATCAACACTGCGACGCACCCTCTGATAAGACAGGCAGCCCGAAGACTCCCTATTAACAACAGGAAGAGGCTAAGAAAAAGATCGAGGACATGCTGACCAATGGAATCATCGAGCCTTCTTGTAGTCCGTGGTCGTCCCCTATTGTGCTGGTGAGGAAAATGATGGTAGCTTACGTTTCTGTGTCGATTACAGGAAGGTAAATGATGTGCCCATAAAGGACCCATATCCCCTCCCACGGATTGACGATACCTTGGATTTATTTGGTGATGCTGCCTGGTTTTCTACCCTAGATCTCGCTAGTAGGTACTGGCAGATCGAGGTTGTTAAAGCAGACAGACCAAAGACCGCTTTTGCTACCCACTATGGCTTGTTTCAATTCTGTGTGATGCCCCTCGTGCTATGCAACGCACCCCGCAACATTCGAGCAGCTAATGGAACGGGTATTGGGCTGTCTGCAGTGGAAGAGCTGTCTCATTTACCTCGATGACGTCAATGTTTCCGAGAAAACCTTTGTGGAACATAGCAGCAGGCTCGAGAAAGTAATCCAGTGTCCAATGGAAGCAGGGCTGAAGTTGTCTCCTAAGAAGTGCTTGTTTTTCCGACATGAAGTGGCATTCCTGGGACATATTGTTACAAGCGACGGCGTCCGAACTGATCCAAATAAGACAATGGCTGTGCAGGAGTGGCCCATCCCAAAGAATGTGACCGAAGTTAGAAGTTTTCTTGGTTTGTGCAGTTATTATAGGAGGTTTGTGAGAGGTTTCAGTGATATTGCCCGACCATTGCATCGTCTCACTGAAAAGGGAGGGAATATCAGTGGACAGAAGAATGTGAGTATTCCTTCAAAGAGTTGAAAAGACGGCTGACCAATCCTCCATTCTAAGTTATCCCCAAGGAACTGGTAATTTTGTGTTAGATACTGACGCCAGCAACTTCGGTGTGGAGCAGTTCTGTCTCAGGTCCAGAACGGTGAAGAGAAAGTCATTGGCTACTATAGTAAGTCACTCGGAAAGGCAGAACGTCGTTACTGTGTGACCAGAAAGGAATTACTAGCCGTGGTTCTCGCAGTAAAATGGTTCCACCATTACCTCTACGGTACTCGCTTCCAAGTAAGGACAGATCACGGCGCCCTTCGGTGGCTGATGCGTTTCCGGAACCCGGAGGGTCAAATTGCTCGATGGCTTGAAACACTAGGAGCATACGACTTCTCAATTGAGCATCGTCCTGGTCGAATCCACAACAATGCAGACAGCCTCTCCAGACGTCCATGCGAAGATTGCACATATTGTGAGCGCCAGGAAAGCAAGGAATCTCCTGTGTTGGAAAACCCTGCACGCCAAGACGTTGGTTGTCAGACTGAGGATTCAGTGAACCAGTGTTTTGCTGTAACATCGAAGGGTAGAGAAGAATTACGGGATGACAAACAACCTCTTGCGGTTAAGTGGTCCTCTGAGGAACTCCAGGAAAGTCAACGGAAGGACGCGGATATCCAGCCCTGGTCGAGGCTAAAAGGGAAGGGATTCGACCACCATGGGAGGTGATATCTTCAGGTAGCAGAACTTTGAAGAACTACTGGTCACAATGGGATAGTCTGGAATTGCGCCAAGGTTTGCTGTACCGACGATTTGAATCGCCCACTGGTGAAGAAGTAACCCATCAGCTAATTCTTCCTTCCAATTTGGCGAAAGAAGTTTGGAAAGTGGCACATGCACACCCACTGTCTGGTCACTTCATGACTAAGAAGACGCTTAGTCGAATTAAAGCTAAGTTCTACTGGAGAGGTGTAGCTCGGGACGTAGAGCGTTGGTGTAAGCGTTGCCCTCAGTGCAGTGAACGTAAAGGCCCAAGATCTAAGCCCAAGGCTAAGATGCGGCAATACACAGCTGGAGAGCCACTCCAAAGAATTGCGGTAGATATTATGGGACCGTTACCACTCACCCCTGCTGGCAATAAGTACATCTTGGTTGTGGGAGATTACTTCTCCAAATGGACTGAATCCTTTCCCATTCCCAACCAGGAAGCGAATACCATAGCCAGTGTGATTGTGGAGCAATTTGTCTGCAGACTGGGTATTCCTGACGAAATCCATTCTGATCAGGGAGGCAGTTTGAGTCGGCCGTATTCACGAAAATGTGTGAACTATTGCATATCAGGAAGACAAGGACCACGCCATACCATCCTCAATCGGATGGTATGATCGAACGATTTAACCGCACTTTGGAGGCGATGCTGTCGGCTGTGGTTGCCCCCAACCAGCGGGATTGGGACGTCTGGTTGCCATACCTGAGCATGGCTTATAATTCAGCAAAACATGACTCAACTGGCTTCACCCCTTCGGAAATCCTATATGGCAGACAGATCAGAACTCCCCTGGATCAGATCACACCGACCGATCAGCAGGATGAGCCGAGTGGTTACCCAGAATTTGTCGAGAAACTTGAAGAAAAATTGCGAAGTGTGCACAAGATAGCACGACGGCAACTGAAAATTGCAAGTGATCGTCAGAAGACGCAATTTGATCGGGGTGCTTCTACTAATAACTATGATAGGGGCGATTTAGTCATGGTCCACTATGCAGTTCCGAAAGTTGGCCTGTCTCCAAAATTACACTGTCCTTGGCGAGGTCCATACCTCGTCCTAAAAAGGCTCAATGACTCTCTGTACAGGTTGCAATTTGGGCCGAAGAAGACGGCGAAGCTTGTTCATTTCAACCGAATGAAGAAATACAACGGGGATGAACCCGAATGGGTGAAGGCCTTCATGAACGACAACAAGGCTGGCAATGAGGTACATACAGAACCTGAAGCACAGAGCAGCCTGGATAAGGGACATTTGGACGAAGGTGTGGCTCCAGGAACACGTTCTATGTGCCGGGACAGCGAGGTTGACAAAGAGAAGCTGGAGAAGACGGTCGGTAGCCAAGAAACTTCTCAAAACGTTGGCGATACAACTGACCAAATCCATGGGGTCAGAAGTACCGCATCGCAAAAGATCATCAAGGGTTCGACAAGAACCAGATCGTTACAGTTTTAACTAGCCTGTAATCCTTACTGATGTATTATCCCAGTGAACAATAAATTATTCTTAAAGAGATGATGTCCTCTTGTTTATTTTGTTTGGGCTTGTGAGTTGTTTAGGCTTGCAAGAAGATATTTGTGTGTGCTTCTCTGTGGTAAAAATTGCGGGACGCAATGGGCTTTGGGAGGGGGCAGTGTGAGACGGATCGCTTGTAACTATTTCAGTACCCTTTAAGTATCACCTTTTCTCCTTGATTTTTTTTTGACAGATTGATAACCTGAACAAAGAAACCTTTATTTTGCATCTAAATTGTAATTCGAGCCCTACCTCGTGAGTGGTACTAATTTTGTGTTTGAGAGAGACCACGAAGAGACGCTTGGTGACCGTTGTATGGAAGAGACGCGATTTTAATAATTCTTGAGGACCTTTTTTTTTTGCTTTTGTTTAGCCCGTTAATTCTAATTGTACTTTTGTGTACTCGAGGGATTTTTGTCAGCCTATATAGCTGCTAATATTTTCGGTGAATTGCTCTTTATATTATCTAAACGATGGTTGTTTTAAACTAATTATTCAGAGATTGTATCCGATCCTTCGCTACTTGATAGCGACAGTGTACAGGTGTAAGCCGGAACAGGTTCTAAATCGCATAATTCCCTCGTAGGCAGTATATCAACAAGGATTTAACACTGGTATTTTGTATTATCGTAATTTTAGAAGAATTAATAATGTCTATTATTAAACCGTTCCAGAATACTAAAGTGCATTATTTTACCGAAGAATGGACCGTGTGAACCCCTCCTTCTTAGGTGAAGTTATAGACGTGATATGCTCGCCAGGGCAGGCTCTATTACCTATCCGAGTGGCCGGTGTATGTCTATTTTACCCCCCTTTTCAGCCATCGTTTTCCCCGACTGCTTGGTGAGGGTTCTTAACAGTCACATGGTAGTCCAAAGTATACTTGCTGCAACACGTGCATTTAGAGGTGCATGCACACTTTTCTGTTGTTAAGTTGTGCATGCGTCCAGGTGGTGCACGCGGCAAGTCGTGTATGTTTCCTGCGTCCAGTGTGCATGCGTCGGAGGTGCCCGCGTCTAGTGTTTCCTGTATCAAGTGGTGCATGCGTCTGAGGTGGCTGCGTTTAGTGTTTCCTGTATCAGGTGGTGCATGCGTCGGAGGTGCCTGCGTCTAGTGTTTCCTGTATCAAGTGCTGCATGCGTCTAAGGTGCCTGCACCCAGTGTTTCCTGTATCAGGTGGTGCATGCATATGAGGTGCCTGCGACTAGTGTTTCCTGTATCAAGTGGTGCATGCGTCTAAGGTGCCTGCGCCCAGTGTTGCCTGTATCAAGTGGTGCATGCGTCTAAGGTGCCTACGTCCAGTATTTCCGGTGTCCTGTGGTGCGTGCGTATACAGTTCCTGCGTTCGGTGTACAGGCGACCATGTTCGAGTGTGTAGCCATTTAGTGTGTAAGATAGACAGATGATTCTTAAGGTGTGCAGGCGTTTAGTTGTGCTTGCGTTTTAGCGTTCAAGTATAGAGAAATATGGTGCTGAAGTTATTGTTTATCACTTGGACATAATATTTTCTTGTTTTAAAGAGATATTTCTTTTTGACTAGTTGTTAATTGTTTTAAACTATCTTACTGGAAAGTGATGTGTTTTGGAATTAGGAAGTGAAAGAGTAGAAATAGATTGTCAATTTGAAATCATTTTGTCGTGTTTTCATTTGCCTTTTTTTATATGTTCTATTTTCTTTTAATGCTGATCATTGGAAATTATTGAGGGCGTCCTATCCTAGACGAACTGGAAACGCGGAGGCCAGCGTTACATATATATATATATATATATATATATATATATATATATATATATATATATATATATATATATATATATATATATATATATATATATATATATATATATATATATATATATATATATATATATATATATATATATATATATATATATATATATATATATATATATATATATATATATATATATATATATATATATATATATATATATACATTTAGAATGATAATGAAGGCCCTGTGGTAGAGTGAACATCATAGCCACTGGATCTAACTTTTTTCACAAATAATGTTTTGCATACCTAATTTCCAGTTCCTATGCAAAATACAATACCTGATTCTGATTGAAAAAGGTTCTCTGTTCCATTTTTTTGTAATCAAATTAAAAGACTATTTTTTTGGAATATGGTGGGGGTCTGTCGCGTAGCCAGTATTTTCATATTGGGTAGGGGAGAGGGGGGTTGAATTGGACCGACAAGATATGTAGTGGTGTAGTTGACGTGACACCGAAGGTATTACTTTGACTTGTTGGCGAGGGGTCCAGGGGCCTGTTTGGGTGCAGGGGCGGAAGCTCTCACAAAATTTACATTTCGAGGGCAAACAATTATGTTACAATGCATAGTAAGAAGGTGTATTATACAAGTCAAGTTCTATAATGAACCATATACTAAACACAAAATAATGAAAATGCATAATGTGGAAATACAATGGTTTGTTGATTACGTTTGTACATGGTCATCGGCGGCAGAATGAAAATAAATATTGGGTGCCCACTGAACATTAGTATCCATTAAAAAGAATTGTCTGCTAAGGTAACACCAACGGTGTGGGGTCCAGGGACCAGCTTAAGAACCTCTGTTAGGGTCCAGAGGTGAATCTGAACTGACGGCACCATTCTGAATCGAAGGCACCATTCTGAACCGACGGCACCATTCTGAACCGACGGCACCACTCTGAACCGACGGCACCTTTCTGAACCGACGGCACCATTCTAAACCGACGGCACCATTTTGAACTGACGGCACCATTCTGAACCGACGGCACCATTTTGAACCGACGGCACGAATCTGAATTAACGGCGATCACCCTCCCCCCTCCCCCTCCCTCCCCTTCTTTGGCTATGCCACTGGTGGGGATTGAGTTTAATTAGGCAAACAATATTTTCCATAATAATTCATCTAGTACAAATTCTTTTGCCAATACTTCTGGGCACAAAACATTTTTGTTGTTGTTCTTTCCTTTCCATTAAGCATTTTTATCTAGGTTTCAAACAGTAGCCATCCATTCACGGTAAGCTTCAGATCTTACAAAACCTATGAACCAACCACATTACTCCCAACATGCAACAGATATATCACATCGTTCAACCTTTCAGTTTATAAACCAACCTCAGTTAAATTCACCACTAATCAACAACAATGACTATTTCCAGTGATTTTCTCTTTAACTAAATCTTTGTTGCCATTGTTAGTGTTCAAGGTATTGAGATAAAACTTGCTATCTTAGATTGTTGTGAATGCAGCTTGGATGTGTCAGTCTGACCATGGTGCTATTAATAACTCCATGGTAAGATAAATATTGCATTTTGAAACAATCATGGACAAAAGCCTTGGTTTATGAAACTGAGATGGCAGTCCATGCTGACTACATTGCACTCAACTCAAGGGGAAGGGGGATTTTGAAAGGTGGTGGGGGTGGGGTGGGAGAAAGGGGGTGGAGGAAGAGGCTCGGCCACTTAGGGAGCCAAAGTCATGTCTGCCTCCTGTCTGTATTCATATTAAAGTAATGTAAAAGGTCCCCTTCGTTTTTAAAAACGGGCACTTTTCTAATAAAAACACATTCCCCTCGTACATGGAATAGACAAAAGTTGCCATTCCCTACTATTGTGTCAATAATTAAGGGGCATCTCATTTTGAAAGGGGCACTTTTGTAATATCTTTTAAAAAGTGTGTGCACATTCTACCAGTTCTTGCACATTTGGCAGTAATTTAGGGGCACTATACATTTCAAAGTGGCACTTTTTCCATAAAAGTATGGGAAACGCTACCCACCCCTCCCCCCATCCCATACCCCCGCTCCGACGTCTATGCCTGGACTCCATATTACTTTCAGAGCATTGCAGACGGGCACTTTTTTCAGTTTTCAGAAAAGTGGGGGCATGTCCCCCCCCCGGCCCCTTTCATTTCTTCACTTATGTTTCAAACTCCATATTACTTGTCTTCAGAGCATTGGAACTTCTCAAAGTTAAATAAAATTCCAAGAGGGGCACTTTTTTGATTTTAAAGAAAAATCAAAGCACATTTACTGACCCCCCCCCATCCCCCCACCCAGCTCCTATACCTATGTCTCAACTCTATATTACTTGCTTTCGGAGCATGGCAGCTCCTTAAAAATAATATAAATTTCGAGACGGGCACTTTTGTAATTTTTCAGAAAAGTGGGAGAACATAAAGGCTTTGTATGTGTGATCTGTGGGTAATAGGCACAAATTTGTTACATCAAAAATCGCTTCTGACATAGGTTTTAAATCCTACTTGTATATGTTTTACATAAAGCACTACGGGGCTATGGATTAGGGCCCGTAGTGCAAGAGGACCTCATAGTGTATTACAGAAACTTACATAGGGCCTCATAGTGCTACTTGTGTCAGAACATACATACATACATACATACATACACACATACATACATACATACATACATACATACATACGTACGTACATACATACGTACATACGTACGTACATACGTACGTACATACATACATACATACATACATACATACATACATACGTACGTACATACATACATACATACATACATACATACATACATACATACATACATACACACATACATACATACATACATACATACATACATACATACATACATACATACATACATACATACATACATACATACATACATACATACATACATACATACATACATACATACATACACATAATGCAAGTATAAGTTTTTGTTATTATCTTTTTATCATTATCATTATTATCTTGTAAGGGTGGTCTGCTTGTCCAAGCATTTACTATATCTATTCATCGGGCTTCCTCCACTACTTTAGGCTTTCATTGTAGTAATTTAGCTAATGTTCAGTTGCTCATTGGATTCATATAAGTGACTGTGGAGGAATGAATTAGGTCACATACAGTGGCATGGTGCGTCATGTTTCACGGGGAGGGGAAGGGGGCATGGGAATTTTGGCGTCTCCCATCCCCGAAAAAAGCTCATAAGAGGGCGTCTCTCACCCCCCGAAAAAAGCTCATAAGAGTAAAACGTTCTGCACATAAAAGTATATTGGCATGAATCGTTTAGGAAATGTCTTAGAATTAAGTCTTTCGAATCTAGGAACCATCAAAGCCTTGAAAAGGGGCCCAGGGAGGGCGAAGCGAGACATTTTCACGAAAATTGAAAACAATTTTCTAAATATTGAAGACAAATTTCGAAAAATGAAAGAAATTTCCCGAAAATGAAAGAAATTTTCCGAAAATTGAAGAAAACTGCCCAAATATTGAGAAAAACTGCCGAAATATTGAAAAAAATATCCCGAAAATGAAAAGAATTGTACGAAAATGAAGGAAAATTTACGAAAACGAAGGAAATTGTATGAAAAATGAAGAAAAAAAACTGCCCAAATATTAAAGAAAATTTTACAAAAACTTCCGCGAACTGAAGAAAATATTACGAAAATTTAAAAAAAAATTTAAACTATTGAAGAAAATTTTCCAAAAATGAAGGAAATTTTCCAAAAATTGATGAAAATTTTCTGCAAAATAAAAAATTCCCAATGTATGAAGAAAGCTTTTGAATATTGAAGAAAATATCCCGAAAATGATGGAAATTTCATGAAAAGGAGGCAAATTTCATGAAAACGAAGGGAAACTTCCCGAGAATTGGAGATTTCCCAGAAATTAGAGAAGATTTCCCGAAAAAATGAATTTGTAACACGTTTATTATTAAGGGAGGGGGAAGGGGGGGGGGGGTTAAAATTGGGTCAACTATGGGCATGCTATAGGAGCGAAGGTCGCGAAGACCTGGTGGGGACCCAGGGTTTCGCAGAAAGCTCTACCTTTGTCATGGTTTTAATAGCAGAAAAAAGCTTCAAAATGTGTCAGGGGGCTGGGGCGAAACCCTAGGAATCCCTGCATTTTTCACAATTTTCAGAGCAGAAAATTGCTTAATGTTGTGTCAAATCTAGGGTCGATATCCTAGGTCCCGAGGGAGCAAAGCTACAGGAAGCTAATAGCGTTTTTTGGCGTGATTTTGGTAGAAGAAAATTGCTTAACTTGATTCGTGTCAATTCCAAAATAAAGTTCTTTAATAGAAATATTATTTTGGAACGAATGTTCAAATGCAAGATCCCATTGGATTTAATATGTATAATTAGTTGGGGTCTAGGAATGGTTTTCATGTTTTTGATGTAAGGATAAAGATTTGAGAAAAAAATATTTAAAACATTGAGAATGAAAAGTATATAAGAGTATACTTTCATAACAATTTTTGCGCCAGTGTGGGCATTCGGCGACCTCTCGAAAAGCTTCTACCACTGTATTCAATAAGATTGTTAGGCCTTCATGCACTGATGCAGGAGCAGATGTTAAATATTGCAGACAAACTTTCGCCATGCATCGGTTTCTGTCCGAGCGCGAAATCCAGGGGCCTACTCGAGTGGCAATAGCGGGAACATTTCAGTGGTCTTTTCTGTAGAAAATTCATGCGCTTTTAGACTACACAAATGGAATATTACTTGCTTAATAGGAAGAAGTCATTGATCAACACGTAAAGTTTCCCAGGGCTTATTTTTTTCTTCTTCTCGGGACTATTTTGGCGCCCCCTCAGAAAACTTCGCTGGGGCGGCGAGTGGGGGCTGTTCTCCCCTGGCCCCCTGCCACCACGCCACTGGTCACATATACATAATACTAATAATATATCTTTCCATCCATGATGTAAAAATCCCTCAAAATTCAATAAGCCATACATATCTGGTTCAAAACGTAATGCTACAGGCACCCCTCCCCCTCCCCCACACACTGTGTGTGTCTTTATTGTTCCAATTTTATGTTACTTGATCTTGATCTAAAATTGACCAATTTTTCCGAATTCTGTCCTAAATGTGATTCTGCAGGAGTCCGCCGATTTAACTGGGTTTTTATCTAAAATTTTGCCGAATGAATAAATATCTCTGTAAGAGGACATCAAATAAAACCCCAATGATTGGCCTCATGGACATTGACTTGGTTGTCGATGTTATGTCTGTCCGTACGTCGTACCTGTGTTCTCGTCCGGGTCGTATTAGCGTTTCGTGATAGCATTTGTACTATCATAACCGAATACGCAGGCGACGACCCCGTTATTGTAATTGTGTGTTCAACCCCCTCATGAAAGGAAACATGCTTAATTGCTTTTAAATCTTTTTCAAACTGTTGTAAGATAGAAACTCCTTCATGGGGTTAAAATATGGAATCAGCTTAAATTGGAACTTAGTGCAAAAGTGTACATAGTAAGAGGAGATTAGAATTTGAAATAATTGAAAAATACAAATTACTGTAAATTTACTGAATTTCATACATGTATCTTTATTGGATTGGTTTATGTGTACAACACATTTATTGCTCTGTTAAGTATTTGAATGTATTATTTTAAGAGGGGGGAGAATCACATAAGTTCAATTTTAAACTTCTCTCTCCTTTTCCATTAATTTTGTTTTGAATTGCATATGTCCCTAACACTTCTATTCAATTTGTTTACTATTTGTACATTGTATATTCTTTAGGATTTTGATGTACTAAGATGCATGATGAAATAAATTTCAACAAACAAACAAACAAACAAACAAACAAACAAACAAACAAACAAACAAACAAACAAACAAACAAACAAACAAACAAACAAACAAACAAACAAATAAACAAACAAACAAACAAACAAACAAACAAACAAGTAGATTAAAATATTCTGACGTGCAATATTCCAAATTAAACACAAAGTTAACGAGCCTACGATCATGTCAGCTGACAAACCACCTGACAAAAAAAAAGCCTTCAGCTTTGGTCTCTATGATTATGAAAGCAAATGAGTCTGTGTTACTAATAATATGAAATTTATCGTGCGAAAACTTTTAACTAGAGAGTCAAAAACGATTGATTTCCTATCCTGGTTGCTGTAGGACATTGAAGATCGGGACAATATCTTTCATATGAAATCGGAGGGGGAGTCAGTCCATTTGAGGCCACATTTAAGACAGTAAAATCAGCTAGGCGCTAGGCAAAGGCCCTATTTGTTTTGTGCAACAGCACAGGTTGTCACAAGTCACAAAATAACACTAGGCCAGAGAAGTCACTGAAAATATCACTAAGGTCCAACTGCGAACTCAAGAGTCTAACGGGATCCTAACGTTACTAAAGCGAATGCCAAATTACAACTTTTAGTTGTACAGAGCGAATGACAATACCTTTTCTATGCAAAAAATGAAGTAAACCGAATGACAGCGAGGGGCCTACTATTCAAATGAGAACTTAACCATATCTTGACTTTCGTTTTCATTTGTTATTCAATTGTTATTCGCTTTGCAAAACGATTGAATGAACTGTTATTCGGATTCTTTGGACTTTGTTGTGTGTAAATGTATATTGTCATTCGTTTGTGTTACTAACCGTTAGACCTTTGTAATTTGTAAGCTTCCTGCCTACGCTCTGTTGGCGTTCATGTCCTCTTAAAGGATTTTTGCAGACTAAACCAATTCAGAATTTAATACCCACATGATACAGCGTTACAATTGCAGTGTACATGTAAAGTTGTGTAAGCTAACGTTAGGCCAACACAGGTTTGCCTAAACACTCATAACCTAGAAAGAAAGAAGTTAACAATGGAGAGATCTGCCCCGTATGTTATTGGTGTAGATGTTGGAACCGCAAGTGTCAGAGCAGCCTTGGTGTCTCAATCAGGAGAAATTGTCAAGACAGCTGTAAAGTCGATTCAGATATGGAATGAAAGCTCTGGCTTTTATGAACAGTCCTCAGACGATATATGGGGTGCTTGTTGTCAAGTTATAATGGTAAAAATTACTTTTTTAAACTATTTAAGTACTGGTACAGTATTTTAAAGGACAAGTTAGTGGTCAAGCAAGAAGACTTCAAAAGAAACAAAATGGTGAAGAAACGACTTCAGTGTCTTATTCCGTTAAGATATTTAAGGGATTAACAATAAATGCTGGTTCACTTTCGAAAAGTACCCTCTGACTTACGAACTTCCGACAAGAATGGATTAATCTTGTAAATTATTAAAGAATCATAAGTGTAATCATATGGCTCCCATACAGTATCCCTGTCTGGGCTGGGCAGCGAAGTCACATGGATTTGAAAACCTCTTAATTAAAAACAATGCATATTCATGTTCGAAGAACTTTTACATATTATAAGTCAAAACTTGGCATATTCTTGGCTGGGTAGCGCAGTCACAGAGATTGTAGGCCTACAAATTCTTAATTAAAGAATGATGCATTTTAGGTCTGATGATAATAGTGTCAATGGAACATGACTTTACTACCAGCAGCCAGGTCTATACTTTGAAGTGAACCTGTATTCTATAGTTGTACCTATTCAAGTTTAAACATTTGTCTTATCTGTGTAGAAAATAGCCTACAGTATATCTACTATGGAAGAGTGGTGCCCTCATCCTCACATTCTTAACAATTGTTAATGTATTTTAAAGAAAATTTATTTTCATTTTTGACTATTTGAGCTTTCTGCAGGTGGTAAATTATTATAATTACTCTGAGATCTAGGCTAGATTTTGTTTTAGTACTTTTCCAATGGCTTTTAAGCTGCAAAATAGCACAGCAAAATATGATAGAGAACATCAATACTATGACTCTGTGTGAGGAATCTGAGGCTATGACATCACAACTAGTATGATTTCAGTCGTTTCTACACAAGTGAAACCAAACTTTAGGCTTAAATATCTTTTTAACGGAATAAGATTTTTGAATGCTTTCGTCATCATTTTGTTTCTTTTGAAGTCCTCTTTCATATAAAATGGACTAGCTTGACCCTTGAAAAATTAATGTGAACATATTTTGCAGTTCTTTGTTTGTTGGAGAGGGGTAAGGGAAAACACTGGATTTTTCATATTTCAAGGTACAGTACTGTAAATATGCCAATTTAAGTTAATATCTCATCACCCACATACATGTATGTGGAGATGAGATGCATGTATTGTGGTCACTTTGCTGTAAAGGCAAATAACTGCCTATACCTGCTACACTATACGGCCACCCCCTTGATATTAGGAGGTCTCATATGATGACCTCATATTGGGGTTAGAGGTCATAGGTTTTTGGAGCGGGACAAATTTTGGTGATTTTTGCATCTTTCCATGGGATAGTGTTTGTGTGTGTGTGTCTGTGATTGTGCATATGCAACAATTGATTTTGTGTTTCTTATTAAAAAAATTGTGTCACAAATATTTAAGATAATAGGAGGTCATGGGTCAAAGGTTAAATAAGTGCTTTTTATGCAAATTTTGCACCACTTTAAACTAAAAAGTATGAGACCTTTACCAACCCTATATTGTGAATTTGTGTCCCGTAGACTCTGGGGGCCAAATGTTCAAGGTCACAGAGCTATTGACCACTTAACCATTCCCCCCTTTAGTTATGGAATGGTAAGGATGGCATGAGCATGAAGGGTGTCATACAGTAGGCTAAGATAAATGTGAAACGTTTCAGAAGTTGTCTCAGTGATTAGGGTCAAGGGTCAGAGGTCAAATATGTGATCTTACTGGGTAATTATGTACTAATTTGTACAATTTTGTGCCACTTTAAATCCCCAAAGTGCAAGACCTATACCTATCTTATGTTGGTATCTAATTGTACACTGTACATGAACTTGTGTCCTGTAAACTCTGGGGTCAAAAGTTCAAAGGTCACAGAGCTAGTCACCCCTTTTAATCTGTTCTCCAGTTCCAAGTTTGTATTGGCCACACTCTCTCCAACCCCTACCCCCAGGAAAAAGGCATCCCCCAAGGCAGCATCCTCTTTCCTACTCTCTTCAACCTGAGCATTAATAACATTGCGGACAACCTTGGCCCACCATCAAACATACCCTCTACGTGGATGACTTCACCATCTTTTACTCCTCCCCTAGCTTCCCCCTTATTGAAAATAGACACCAATTCAGCCCTAACTAGCTGCAAGTCTGGTGCAACAATAACGGTTTTAAATTCTCCAACGACAAGACAGTCTGCATGTGCTTCGGTCATTTTAACAACCTCCACCGTGACCCCAACCCAAACCTCCTGCTTAATGACAATCGCATCCCTAGAGTTGAACACACGAAGTTCCTTGGTTTAACTCTAGACCCCAAGCTCTCCTACAAGCAACACATCACCAACCTGAAACTAAAATGCAACAGCTCCCTCAACATTCTCCGCCTCCTCTCCAACACCACTTGGGGTGCGAACCGCCATGCTCTCCTCATAATCTTCAGGCTCACCATTCGTGCCAAGCTTGACTACGGCAATATTGTCTACTGTGCCGCTCACAACTCATACCTCAACCACATCAACACCATCCAAAATGAAGCCCTCAGGCTTTGTCTAGGTGCCTACAGGACATCCCCAATCACCAGCCTTCATGTTGAAGCTAACGAACCCCCCTTTGTACTTAAATGTAGAAAGCTTAGCCTCTCCTATGCTAGAGTCCTCAAAAACACCCAGAACCCTGTTTACAACCTCATTAGGTATCCCAATTTCTCCAGGCTTTGATAGGACTAAAACCCTATTCCCTCTCTTTAGCTTACGCATTAAATCAGACCTCTTCCATCTCGGCATCAACCCTGCCACTCACGGCACCTTCTCCTGGCCCACTTTTCCTCCTTGGGCCACCTCCCTCCCTTCTATCCACCTGGGCCTCTTCACTCATCACAAAACCCAAACCCACCCTAACCTCTTCATCAATCTTCACAACCAAATCAAAGACAAACTCTCAAACTACACCTCCATCTATACTGATGGCTCCAAGCAAGGCAACAAGACAGCTGCTGCTGCCATCATCCAAGACATCACGTTCAGTAGCAGACTTCCCGACTACTCGTCCATCTTTTCAGCCGAGGCAAAGGCCATTCTCCTCGCCCTCAACTTTATTAAGTACTCTCCGCTCAACCACTTTGCCATTTTCTCCGACTCAAAGGCTGTTCTTACTTCTTTACTCAATTTTAAACGGGATAACTTCACATCCCACCTCCTCCTCTGAAAACTCCTTTTGCCCACCCTCTGCAGGAAAAGTATTCATTTCTTCTGGATCCCCAGCTATGTTGGCATCCCTGGCAATGACAGAGCTGATACAGCCGCTAAACTTGCCCTCAACCTTCCCCTACCCTTTTTCCTTTCCCAAAACCCTTTCGAACATCAAACCGCTTATCCATTCCCTTGTTCGTGACCGCTGGCAAACCTCATGGAACTCCCAAATTGGTAACAAGCTCCACATCATCCAGCCCACCATTCCGATCAAACCCACCATCAACAGCCTCTCTCATATCGACAACGTTCATAATACCCGTCTTAGAATAGATCACACCCACCTCGCTCACTCCCACCTCCTTATTGGCTCCCCCAACCCCTCTGCAACAATTGCCATTGCACCCTCACAGTCCAGCACATTCTCCTTGCTTGCCCCCTGTACAACCTTCCCAGAGCTTCCCTAGCTCCCCACAACTCTATTGCTGAGTTCTTCCAGCAAAACCCTCTGGATAATATTATCTTCTTCCTTCATCATGCTTCCCTCTACAACCATATTTAATTCTCCTTTTCCACCCCCTCTCTCTACTTTGTTTTTTTTGACCCATGCACCTCCTCTCTTGATCGCAGCTTTCTGACATTTTGTTCTTGTATTTTTCCCATTCTCCCCCTTTTTCCCTTCCTTCCTACCTCTAGAATGATCTGACCTCTCTGGCACAATTTGACCCTCGTTGTCGTGGTGCCGTTAAGCCTTCATCAAACAAACAAACTAGGTATTTCCCCCCACTATGCTGTATGCTTAAGGTGATGAGATCAGCAACTCCATGGATTGCTTTCTTAAGTTATTATACAAATGATATCTGCAAATACATTTGTAAAGACCTTGAAAGCTCACCTTTTTGTTAAATTTGTGTTTTTTTTCACCTATGTACTTTTGCTTTATTTATGAAACTTAATCAGGTTTAATGCTCTGTGCAAAATTTCTGTCATTGCTCTTTGTAACATATTGTAAGCACTTTGAAACTTTTTGGGGAAAAGTGCACATTACTGTAAATGCTTGATGTAAAGTAAAAAGTGCACATTACTGTAAATGCTTGATGTAAAGTAAAAAGTGCACCTTACTGTAAATGCTTGATGTAAAGTAAAAAGTGCACATTACTGTAAATGCTTGATGTAAAGTAGTAATCTCACATCATACAGTATATGTACTCTGTATGTGGCACAATTTTATGTCAGATTTTGTGTAAATGTTTCAGTTCCATGCCAAAGATCTTTGAACAGGGTTGGAAAAATACAACAACAAAAAACACTAGCCATTCATTTATAGAAATTGGTGAGTAAATTTAAGTACCACCACAGTATATTACACTATTTCTACTTAGCACAATTAGAGTTTTTCCTACCCTGTCTTTGAATAACGTGGGGAAAGATAAGGTTCAGAAGGGATCTACACACATATGTAATTTCGCTTTCTTTTTTATGTGCAGGAAATTACAAAACAAATTGAGAGAAGTGAGGTGAAAGGAGTAGGATTTGATGCCACATGCTCCTTGGTAGCGCTGGATGCAGCCTTTCAACCCGTAACTGTTAGCCCCTCTGGTAAGACTTGACAAAATTATCAGATGAGTTAAAATACTTCTTATATTCATTCAAAATATTTTGATTTGTAGCGAACAAAGAACAGAAATACGCCTTTGCTTTGCCATTGAATCATCCTTTGTTGTTTGCAGTATTTTGATAGAGAGGAGAATATAGTTGATAAAAATGCCCAATTCTGCTCACCTGAGTAGGTTTACCATATGCATGTAGTAAACAAAAATGTGTATATTGGAAGAGGGAAAATGTTATATGCAACTTACTCATACTCAAAAGGTACTGGGTCGAATCTCAGCCAGGGTGCTCTGCTGTGTCCTTGAGCAAGACACTTGATCTCACTTACTCCAGTTCACTTAGCTGTGTTAGTTGGGGAGTTAACCTGAGATGAACTGGTGTCCCATCAGGGAGAGTCAAGTACTCTCAGCCACTTAGTACTATGGAAACCAGGTATAAACACCGGCTCTCTAAGTCCTAGAGGCTTGATAGAATTTAATCATGATGGGGATTTAAACCTCTTGGTGATATTCAAAAAAAGTTGCAGAAGTATTGAAAACATTTTGTTAACATAAAGAAATTCATGACGTGGCAGACTTTTCTGTTTACTTTTCTGTTTCCCTTAAATTACCACGTGGTCTAGACTGATTGGACATGCACTATTAGAACAAATTATTTTACTTCCTCAAATAGACCCACAGCAGTAATCCTGATATCATCTGAAAGAGCTTAAATAGGCTTCTTTTAGAAAATGTAACTTTTTATGAGGGTTATGTTGAAGATTTAAAAAAAAATTTGGTTGAAATGAAGAAAATTAATCAAATGCACAAAATTTAACAAAAAAAACAAGACTTACTTGCCATACATCCAGACCTTGATTTTTCCTGAAAACCTGAGAGGAACTTTCAAAGACATCAATGCATCCAGTTCTGGTTGAATTTTGACTGTCCCTATCATCATTATATTTTTTGGGATAAGTTGTGAAAAATTTCATGATTTTTAGCCTTTTTGAGACCAAAAATTGGAAAAAATTGTAGTTTTGATTGCAATACAACTCCCCTATAGAAATATACCATTAGAAATGGCAATACACATACTTTTTATTAAAACCACAAAGAGCAACTACCCCCTCTTTGCTCACCACCATAATATAAGTTTAAAACAAATCCACACACTAAGATATACGCAAGATAGTCTAGCGGTAACATGTGGGTGCCCCAGGTCCAAATACCGCACCAGGTGTGCAGATTTGTTTTTTGCAAGTAATTACAGTGGTGATTATTATAAAAAAAAATCTATTGTTTTTGCTTTAAGAGAAAAAATTTAGATTGGTACATGTACCATTGGAAAAGAAATTTCACAAACAATCTAAATATGTAAAAAAATCCTCCATTTTCATTATTCACAAGAAAAAATACAAGCTCAAAACAATTGGCCTAATTTTGACTCAAATTTGCATATTTGTTTGGTATTTTCTGTATTTTGACTTTTTTATTGAAAAGTTAATTGTCTTAGCATTCATATAAACCAAACTTAAAATTTAAAACAAAAATGTTTTGAAAAATTTCAGTCACGTTTTGGACCCCCTGGGACTTAAAGGGTTAAAGCCTTTACTTTGTAATCTTGTATGACAAGCATTATTAGAGGAGAACAACTGAGTCATAGGTTTTATAATCTTTATCATTGTTGTATCAATAGTGGTATAGCCACTATATTAAAAATAATAACATTATCCCTATCCCCACCTCACCTTTTGGATCAACAACTACATACATGTAGCTAAAATATACATTTTCAATTATTGAATGATTTTCAATGGATTGAATGATTTTCAATGATTGAGCCATTTTATTCACTTCTTTTGCATATATTTTGAACAACCAACAAACTTTAATCAGGCCTAAGTCAAATCCAAAAGATGCAAATTTTAAAACAGAAAAATTGATATGCTTCAAAATTCAGGCTTTTGTAAAGTATTGATTCAGTGGTAAACCATGTTCATAACATATGAAAGATGACGTTAAAAGAAACAAATTCGTGAGAAACTACCGGGATATACTCTACTTCATTATCTTAT
This sequence comes from Chiridota heheva, assembly GCA_020152595.1. Taxonomy (NCBI): domain Eukaryota; kingdom Metazoa; phylum Echinodermata; class Holothuroidea; order Apodida; family Chiridotidae; genus Chiridota; species Chiridota heheva. The sequence goes on along the minus strand of JAIGNY010000266.1, from coordinate 197,390 downwards.
TCCATTAAGAACTAAAGTTCAAAGTTCTGTTCTGTGGTAAATTATACTTACCTCACTAGATTGTGTTTTACTGAACCTCAGGAAAAATATAATAGAATAGATCAAGACTTTGAGGACTGTGAGGAACTGATGTCACAACTAGTCTCATTTCAGTCATTTCTATGCAAAATAACGTTAAAAAAATGTACACTTTAACATCTCCTTGACAAGACAAAAGAGCTACGAATAAACACCAGGAAGCAAGATGCCATTAACAGAAGTTAAAGATGTACAGTAGAAGACTTTACATACCATGGTGCAACACTGTCCAAAGATGGTGGTACACTGATCGACATAAGAAGAAGACTTTACATACCTTGGTGCAACACCATCCAAAGATGGAGGTACACTGATTTACATAAGAAGAAGACTTTACATACCTTGGTGCAACACCATCCAAAGATGGAGGTACACTGATCGACATAAGAAGAAGACTTTACATACCTTGGTGCAACACCATCCAAAGATGGAGGTACACTGATTTACATAAGAAGAAGACTTTACATACCTTGGTGCAACACTGTCCAAAGATGGTGGTACACTGATCGACATAAGAAGAAGACTTTACATACCTTGGTGCAACACCATCCAAAGATGGAGGTACACTGATTTACATAAGAAGAAGACTTTACATACCTTGGTGCAACACTGTCCAAAGATGGTGGTACACTGATCAACATAAGAAGAAGACTTTACATACCTTGGTGCAACACTGTCCAAAGATGGTGGTACACTGATCGACATAAGAAGAAGACTTTACATACCTTGGTGCAACACTGTCCAAAGATGGAGGTACACTGATCGACATAAGAAGAAGACTTTACATACCTTGGTGCAACACTGTCCAAAGATGGTGGTACACTGATCGACATAAGAAGAAGACTTTACATACCTTGGTGCAACACTGTCCAAAGATGGAGGTACACTGATCGACATAAGAAGAAGACTTTACATACCATTGTGCAACACTGTCCAAAGATGGTGGTACACTGATCGACATAAGAAGAAGACTTTACATACCTTGGTGCAACACTGTCCAAAGATGGAGAAACACTGATCGACATAAGAAGAAGACTTTACATACCTTGGTGCAACACCATCCAAAGATGGAGGTACACTGATTTACATAAGAAGAAGACTTTACATACCTTGGTGCAACACTGTCCAAAGATGGTGGTACACTGATCGACATAAGAAGAAGACTTTACATACCTTGGTGCAACACCATCCAAAGATGGTGGTACACTGATCGACATAAGAAGAAGACTTTACATACCTTGGTGCAACACTGTCCAAAGATGGAGAAACACTGATCGACATAAGAAGAAGACTTTACATACCTTGGTGCAACACCATCCAAAGATGGTGGTACACTGATCGACATAAGAAGAAGACTTTACATACCTTGGTGCAACACTGTCCAAAGATGGAGAAACACTGATCGACATAAGAAGAAGACTTTACATACCTTGGTGCAACACCATCCAAAGATGGAGGTACACTGATTTACATAAGAAGAAGACTTTACATACCTTGGTGCAACACTGTCCAAAGATGGTGGTACACTGATCGACATAAGAAGAAGACTTTACATACCTTGGTGCAACACCATCCAAAGATGGAGGTACACTGATTTACATAAGAAGAAGACTTTACATACCTTGGTGCAACACTGTCCAAAGATGGTGGTACACTGATCAACATAAGAAGAAGACTTTACATACCTTGGTGCAACACTGTCCAAAGATGGTGGTACACTGATCGACATAAGAAGAAGACTTTACATACCTTGGTGCAACACTGTCCAAAGATGGAGGTACACTGATCGACATAAGAAGAAGACTTTACATACCTTGGTGCAACACTGTCCAAAGATGGTGGTACACTGATCGACATAAGAAGAAGACTTTACATACCTTGGTGCAACACTGTCCAAAGATGGAGGTACACTGATCGACATAAGAAGAAGACTTTACATACCATGGTGCAACACTGTCCAAAGATGGTGGTACACTGATTTACATAAGAAGAAGACTTTACATACCTTGGTGCAACACTGTCCAAAGATGGAGGTACACTGATCGACATAAGAAGAAGACTTTACATACCTTGGTGCAACACTGTCCAAAGATGGAGGTACACTGATCGACATAAGAAGAAGACTTTACATACCTTGGTGCAACACTGTCCAAAGATGGTGGTACACTGATCGACATAAGAAGAAGACTTTACATACCATGGTGCAACACTGTCCAAAGATGGTGGTACACTGATCGACATAAGAAGAAGACTTTACATACCTTGGTGCAACACTGTCCAAAGATGGAGGTACACTGATTGACATAAGAAGAAGACTTTACATACCATGGTGCAACACTGTCCAAAGATGGTGGTACACTGATCGACATAAGAAGAAGACTTTACATACCTTGGTGCAACACTGTCCAAAGATGGTGGTACACTGATCGACATAAGAAGAAGACTTTACATACCTTGGTGCAACACTGTCCAAAGATGGAGGTACACTGATTTACATAAGAAGAAGACTTTACATACCTTGGTGCAACACCATCCAAAGATGGTGGTACACTGATCGACATAAGAAGAAGACTTTACATACCTTGGTGCAACACTGTCCAAAGATGGTGGTACACTGATCGACATAAGAAGAAGACTTTACATACCTTGGTGCAACACCATCCAAAGATGGTGGTACACTGATCGACATAAGAAGAAGACTTTACATACCATGGTGCAACACTGTCCAAAGATGGTGGTACACTGATCGACATAAGAAGAAGACTTTACATACCTTGGTGCAACACTGTCCAAAGATGGTGGTACACTGATCGACATAAGAAGAAGACTTTACATACCTTGGTGCAACACTGTCCAAAGATGGAGGTACACTGATCGACATAAGAAGAAGACTTTACATACCTTGGTGCAACACTGTCCAAAGATGGTGGTACACTGATCGACATAAGAAGAAGACTTTACATACCATGGTGCAACACTGTCCAAAGATGGTGGTACACTGATCGACATAAGAAGAAGACTTTACATACCTTGGTGCAACACTGTCCAAAGATGGAGGTACACTGATTTACATAAGAAGAAGACTTTACATACCATGGTGCAACACTGTGCAAAGATGGTGGTACACTGATCGACATAAGAAGAAGACTTTACATACCTTGGTGCAACACTGTCCAAAGATGGAGAAACACTGATCGACATAAGAAGAAGACTTTACATACCTTGGTGCAACACTGTCCAAAGATGGTGGTACACTGATCGACATAAGAAGAAGACTTTACATACCTTGGTGCAACACTGTCCAAAGATGGTGGTACACTGATCGACATAAGAAGAAGACTTTACATACCTTGGTGCAACACTGTCCAAAGATGGTGGTACACTGATCGACATAAGAAGAAGACTTTACATACCTTGGTGCAACACTGTCCGAAGATGGAGAAACACTGATCGACATAAGAAGAAGACTTTACATACCTTGGTGCAACACTGTCCAAAGATGGAGAAACACTGATCGACATAAGAAGAAGACTTTACATACCATGGTGCAACACTGTGCAAAGATGGTGGTACACTGATCGACATAAGAAGAAGACTTTACATACCTTGGTGCAACACTGTCCAAAGATGGAGAAACACTGATAGACATAAGAAGAAGACTTTACATACCTTGGTGCAACACTGTCCAAAGATGGAGGTACACTGATCGACATAAGAAGAAGACTTTACATACCTTGGTGCAACACCATCCAAAGATGGAGGTACACTGATCGACATAAGAAGAAGACTTTACATACCTTGGTGCAACACCATCGAAAGATGGAGGTACACTGATCGACATAAGAAGAAGACTTTACATACCATGGTGCAACGCCGTCCAAAGATGGAGGAACACTGATCGACATAAGAAGAAGACTTTACATACCTTGGTGCAACACCATCCAAAGATGGAGGTACACTGATCGACATAAAAAGAAGACTTTACATACCTTGGTGCAACACCATCCAAAGATGGAGGTACACTGATCGACATAAGAAGAAGACTTTACATACCTTGGTGCAACACCATCCAAAGATGGAGGTACACTGATCGACATAAAAAGAAGACTTTACATACCTTGGTGCAACACCATCCAAAGATGGAGGTACACTGATCGACATAAGAAGAAGACTTTACATACCTTGGTGCAACACTGTCCAAAGATGGAGGTACACTGATTTACATAAGAAGAAGACTTTACATACCTTGGTGCAACACTGTCCAAAGATGGAGGTACACTGATTGACATAAGAAGAAGACTTTACATACCTTGGTTCAACACTGTCCAAAGATGGAGGTACACTGATTGACATAAGAAGAAGACTTTACATACCTTGGTGCAACACTGTCCAAAGATGGAGGTACACTGATTTACATAGGAAGAAGACTTTACATACCTTGGTGCAACACCATCGAAAGATGGAGGTACACTGATCGACATAAAAAGAAGACTTTACATACCTTGGTGCAACACTGTCCAAAGATGGAGGTACACTGATCGACATAAGAAGAAGACTTTACATACCTTGGTGCAACACTGTTTAAAGATGGAGGTACACTGATCGACATAAGAAGAAGACTTTACATACCTTGGTGCAACACCATCCAAAGATGGAGGTACACTGATTTACATAAGAAGAAGACTTTATATACCTTGGTGCAACACCATCCAAAGATGGAGGTACACTGATCGACATAAGAAGAAGACTTTACATACCTTGGTGCAACACCATCCAAAGATGGAGGTACACTGATTTACATAAGAAGAAGACTTTATATACCTTGGTGCAACACCATCCAAAGATGGAGGTACACTGATCGACATAAGAAGAAGACTTTACATACCTTGGTGCAACACCATCCAAAGATGGAGGTACACTGATCGACATAAGAAGAAGACTTTACATACCTTGGTGCAACACCATCCAAAGATGGAGGTACACTGATTTACATAAGAAGAAGACTTTATATACCTTGGTGCAACACCATCCAAAGACGGAGGTACACTGATCAACATAAGAAGAAGACTTTACTTACCTTGGTGCAACACTGTTTAAAGATGGACATAAGAAGACTAGCAAAAGCAAGAAACGCTTTTCGTCACCCTCAAAAAGTTTTGGGAATCAGGTAGCTATGGCTTGAAGACAAAGCTCAGAATCTTACAAATGTAATGCCAGTTCTTCTGTATGAATCCAGTGCATGGAAAAATGACTGAAGGCGACACAAAAAAAAGTAGATATGTTTCAACGCAATTGCCTGAGAAAAATTCTGAAAGTCAGATGGCCGACCATCATTACAAATGACAAAATATACAGGAAAACAGAACTCTCACCCATAAGTCAAACAATTTTTGAAAGAAGATGGAGAAGAAAAAAAAGACATACACTATGAAGAGATGTCACAAATTACACCAGAGTGGCTCTGACTTGGACCCCAGAGGGAAGAAGAAAGCGAGGAAGACCAAAAACATCTGGAGACGGACAGTCAAAAAGGAGAGGGAAATGCTGGTATGGGGTGGTTGGAACTAGGTAAGAGAGGTGGCCCGAGATAGAGGAAAGGGAGAAGGGAGCGGTAATTAAGGTAATATCTGTCATAGATCTTTAAGGACTATTCTTCTCAGAATCCAAGCCACTTGTTACCAGAGGCATAGTTAGTAGGGGCAGGCCATCCCCCACCCTCCCCTGCCCCTGAGCATATTTCACCTTCCTGGATGCATTTGCCTCCCCAGTTCGGAGGTGAATTTAGAAAATTATTAACATAAAATTAAAAACTGCCAAAATTATTGAATATTTTAGTAAAATCATTTTGTATATTTGCTCTTTACTCTCCAGTTGCTAATATCTGCTTCTAAACGTCAACATTTTGACGGTTAGAGCCCCTCTCTGACCCTAATTTGATTTAATCACATTACATGGTTGATTTGGTCAGCTACGATCATATCAGCTCAAGTTACCGTCACACGCACAAACAACTTATGATATGCCTGTGTTTTCTAAACTTTGCATCTGTTTGACCACATTTGCATGAGTGAGTGAGTCACCTTACAGAGGCTATAAACTGACCAATGCCATTAGTTTTTCTGCTTCTTAAAGTTTCAAACAGTTAGACCCGACCTGATAAATAACCAGGCCGGGTCAGACTTTTCCTCTTTATTTTTTTTTATTCTGAAAACCTTAGTTGTTGTGGAAGTTGGTGCTGAGTATCATATAAGCAATGGATGAAGTCCTTATTGTGTGGTTATTTTAATTAAAATAAAGCGTTTTCACTATTTTCTACAGTAAGTTTGTGGTTATGATTTGCTGGAACAAATTTTTAAGGAGAAATACAAGTCATGGAAGCAGGGATTTTATTACAAACTCCAAATGAATGTCATAACTCATGCTTATTGAGGCATAATGGAAACCTTCAAAATTAGCAGTCTGAGAGTAAAGCTCAAATACACAAAATGTTTCCGGAAAACTTACCAATTTTTTTTGAAAAGTGGCCAATTATTTCCCGACAACTGGCCAAAATTTCCCGAAAACTTGCCAAAAATTTCCTGAAAATGAAGGAAATCTCCCAGAAATTGAAGAGGATTTGCAGATTAGCAGCAACTTTTGATGAAAACTTATTTTACCAGTGCAATCTTTCCTCTTTTGGGGGGTTTTTGCCCCCCTGAGAGGTGACCCTTCCTATGCCCCTGCTTGCTACTTACTATACGGGGTAGACTCATAGATCTGTAAGTCCATGCAACTCATCCCATATTGCTCTTACAGAGAATTCTCAAAGGAACGTGGTGATGTGGATGGACCATCGTGCTGAGGAAGAAGCAAACTTCATCAATGCTACCAAACATGATGTACTCAAGTATGTTGGTGGCACTATGTCATTAGAGATGCAACCACCCAAGCTATTGTGGCTTAAGAAAGTAAGGTGATATCCATGTAGTTATGAAGTATTTTATGTTGGTTATTACCTCAGAAATCAGCATCTTGATATTAGTATGCAGTTGTAAAATGAAAGATGACATTGTGTGATGTCTGACGTCAACATTATTTGTATAATGTTTAAGGCTTATGTCTTTCTCAGCATGGAGCACACAAAATGTATTTACAGTAAGAAGATTGTGTACAATCTTGGACAAAACTGTTGAAACAGTTCAACATTGCAAAATCTAAATATTTAGTGTTGTGATTCTTGACTATTCGCTTCCTTTATTTTTAACCCCTGATCCCCTCCCCCGACCCTTTGTCCCATTATTGAGTTTTAGCCTAATTTGAATTCAAAATGGTAAACTTTGTTTGGGGTGGGAAAGGGGAGGAGTTAATATATCAAGGTACATTAGTTGTTCTGCTCTTTAAAGTTTCAAATAGTCAGACCTGACCTGATAAATAAACAGATTGGGTCAGACTTTTCCTCTTTATTTTCTTCCTTCTGAAAACTACAAGTAATTAGGTCCAAATTTACCTTATCAATGGCTCCATTGTATTTGTTCCCCCTGTTGGTCCTGAGTTGTTGTGGGAGTTGGTGTTGAGTATCAAATTAGCAATGGATGCAGTTCTTATTGTGTGGTTGGGTGGTTATTTTAATCAAGATAAGTGGCCTCATTATTTGGTACAGTAAGTTTGTGGTTATGATTTGCTAGAACAATTTTTTTAAAGAGAAGGACAAGTCATGTAGGGTACAGGACACTGGGATGTCAAGCAAATTGTGCAAATGTATAAACAAATGTTGATTAAAAATGGTAAAATACGGATGGAAGAACCATTGAGCAAGCGTGCCATTATATGTGATGTATGGATATTGAATAATAAATGTTTATAAATGCAGTGAAAATTTTCACTGTTTACAAAGTGTTTCAAAGTGTCTCAAATTTTCAAAGTGCTCCAACAAGTTGCCCAAGATTGTAGGCTTGAAGCATGATGGCCAGATGGATACAAAAATAAAGGAAATTATATGACACTTGCTTGTGGAGAATCCCCTGTACATGTGGGAGAACTATTTCCAATGTAGGTAGAGAATTGGCATAAATTTGAATAGACTTAGAATTTAAATCTTGCTATATTGGCAATTTGAAAATAGAAAAGAGTATTGTGATGTTTTTGTCCTTAAATGGAGAAAAAGTAATACATTTGGCCTTAAAACCACATCCCTTTTTTAGCAAAGGGGTAGGGGACCCAGGAAAAATCGTTCAGGGAAAATTTGTATAAAAGAAAGGATTTTCCATATAATCAATCTCAATGCTGCATCTGTATTTTGATTTTATTTTTATTTGTTCGTATTTATCTTTTTATTTTTCCTTTTGTTTGGTAAAGAACTTGAGAAAAGAGTGCTGGGATAAAGCGTGTCACTTCTTTGATCTGCCAGATTTTCTGACGTGGAAGGCAACTGGCTCCTTAGCAGGTATGGATACCCCTGTATCAGGATTTCTTATTGAAATATCCTTAACCAAACACATGGACTGTATCAATAAATCTGACCTCCCAACTTGGTAAGGGTTCTACATTTTCCCCTATTTTTGAAGAAAGATAAACAGTACAATTTTCTTGTTATTTTGTCCATGTATTTGATTAAAACTGTTTAATGGTTAAGTTAGCAGAAGAATTTAAAAGAGTTGTTGCTAAGGGTAGAGATCTGTGGCATATCCAGTGGAGCAGGGGGAGGGGGGGGGCTGGGTATTTAAAGGGGGATGCAACATGATAATTCTTGGAAAAAAACAAAGTTTCCCAGATAAAAATATGGTGATCGTCTTTTTCTTCTATCTGAATGGGATTAATTTGTAGTGATACTTCTACCAACTTTCTATTGTGGACTAAAATCTTCAATTTTGGACTAATTTTGTGCTTAAAATATAGCCTACCTGTGCTATTTCTGGCTGCTTGAGTTGGGCGCTCTCTGATAGGGACATAAGTGTGCCTAAATCTTAACTTGTGTAATGGTGGTTGCATATGTCAACTTGTGTGATAGTGGCTGCATATATTATTTTGTTTTTGTGTCAATTAATTGAATTTAAATTTCAGTACTTGCTTCTCCCTATTTTAAAGGAATATTCCTGTGAATTTTCGTTTATATATATATGATAGAGAACTATAAAAGAAACAAATTGGTGAAAAACCATGTTGATTTCTTATTCCGTTTACTGGCAATAATTGAAATTTTTTCACCAGTGTGTTGATAAGTGACCTTGCAGTGTAACATGTGACGGATGTCATAATTGCAGGTCCAAGACAATGTTTATGTATTTAATAAAATCAATTGCTTACTTCTAAATCATTGGAAACATTTTCTATTTAATTATTGAGATGTAGTTTATAATTTTGCAAGAACATGCTTTGCCCATCTGCTCATACCATATATCTTATACTCTAAATAAAAGAAATATATATTTTCATTTCTTAGAATTACAGAGAGAATTATGTTGAAGCTGCAATAATGACATCACACTGTACACTGGAAGGTCACTTTTCAACACACTGGTGAAATCCTAAAATGCAGTAACTCCTAAATGGAATAAGATTTTAACACGGCAGGGTTCGACAAATAAACTTGCCTGCTGGGCAAACGTGTATCTGAATTTGTGGTTGTTGTGAAAGTAAATAAGATTGCATGTGGAAATTTGTTCTATACAATGCAATGCAATGCAAATTTAATTAAAAACAAAGCTGCTCATCCAGATAGGTCAAGTGAATGTCATGTTTGCCAAGATAAGCTTTTTGGTTGTCCAGGGCAGCCGGACGTGTATGATTTGTCGAACATGAGTACATCCCTTGTTTTAAATTGAGAACACTGAGACTAGCATGCCAATATTGTGCCCTTTACATCTACGACCTTAATCAACGTAAACGCTGCGTCCGCTTCAACCATTTATGAAATGAACCATATACATACAGTGTATGTATAATCGTACACTGTGTGTATGGAGTGTGGGGGCAGTGATGTGTACATGTTTGGTGGCCTTGAAATGTTGGATTTTTTAACATATGGAAAAACTGAACATCGCTGATGTAAGGGTGCGAATCTTTCATGGATGGAACAGCACCAGTATCAGCATTGCTTATGTTTTCCTTTATTTCCAAACCACAAGAATGGTATCAGTTTCAAAGCTCTCTGGCCAAATCCCTTCTCAGATTCCAGCTGGAACTAATGAAGTATATTTAGCAACACAGATATATCCCATGCAGAACCTACAAAGAACTTTGGTAAACAAAGGGTGTCTTTGTTTGTGTTTGCTATTTAGGGAAAGTGAAAGAGTATCTTTTGATATGGCCTGGTAGCAAAAAGTAAGTTAATTTGGTGGAAAGATTGATCATTTGTGGTTAAAAGATTTCTACTGCAAATTTTAAAGCAGGCAGTCTAGTAATGAATGCTGCATCATGGTCTTTCCACCAATAGAGGGATTTCATCTCAAGACTCAAGCTCATCTGGAAGCCATTTTGCCAGGAAAGCGTCGTTGCGTTTCACGTGTCTTTACACAGCTCAGTCACAACACACGTACAACAAACATACTGCCTTCTAACCTACCTACCAGTTCAGCGAATTTTATTGTTTTTGTACCCGGTGGCGATTTTACTTCATATTTTCCTAACCTTTTTTATAATCTGACAAATTGGCAATGTAAACAAACCTTTTTGAAGGCTTTTTTGGGGATAATATAAAGTATGGAAGAATATTATGATGAATTCAAAATATTAGGAAGAATTGTAAGATGGCATTTGTTCTTTAATTAGTAGAAGATACTTTTCTTGTCAAAACCCATCAGTCATATTTTCTTTTTCTTAAGGTCTCTGTGTTCCTTGGTGTGTAAATGGACCTACCAAGCCGGACCGGAAGGAAAGCACACCTGGGGCTGGAATGACTCGTTTTGGTCTCAAATTGGATTAAAAGATCTGATAGCTGATAATTATATAAAAATTGGTAAATCATTCATTTTTGTAAAAGATTTTTAAGAGAAGAACATTTTTTGTTATATTGCTCTTTAAGGTTATATGGATGTATAGGACAAAATTAGCTAAATAGCTTTAATATCAATTAAAAACCATAAAAAAATATAAAAAAGCAAAATATTCATCGGAAAAGAATTGTTGATTTTAAGACATTTCCATTTTGAAGGCAATTTTCTTTTAAAGCAAATTTTGATGCTGATTTGATGATGTACAAGTAGGCAAGCAACCTTGGGGTGCAACAAGTTCTAACCAAAAGCTTTTGGATCTTTACCATACCCCCTATTCAATTGGAACAAGAAAAGGCATCATTGTCAAAGACTGGGATTAAGAAGAGAAATTCAAAGATTTTGAGTACTCTGCCCATGCAGTCACAAATTATACACTTGTCAATTGTGTGACTCACCCCTACACCCCTGGACAAGGTGAGTCATGGCACCAAAGTGGGTGGACAAAACATGAACGTTGACTTAACCCTCAGTCAGTTAGGTGACTGACAATTTTTGTGAAATGACTAACCTCAAATCAATCACCTCTGTACAAAGTCAATGGGTCTGAAGTAAATTGACCCACCCCAGATTTACTCTGTTGACTTACAATTTGGTACAATGATGCACATGTGAGTCACTATTTCATATGTCAATGACTCACCTTTGACTGAGATTGCTGGGGTTAGTTGGGGTGAGTCATACAACTGACAAGTGCATTAAGCATATATTGAAAATTCTAGATGAGTAATTTGATTAGGCTTGTTTGGTGGGTACAGGATGTAGGTGGGGTAGAGGGTACAGATGGGAGTTAGAGGGCCGTGATGTGAGGATGAATAGAAGATGGAGGAATTGGATATAGATGGAAGAGCAAGTGGAAAGTCAATTTGTGAAAGGAAGATTGGAAGTAAGTGGGACTTGGATAGTAGCCTTTGTTAATAACTTGCACAAGGCATGTTATCATTGGTGAGGGGATTTGTATTGTTTTGTGATGCCTTTCTTAGTTCTAATTATTTGTTTTGAATTTTTCATTGAAACAGGAAATGAAGTTCAATCACCCGGTGATGCAATTGGCAGCGGTTTATCACCAAAAGCTTCCAAGGAGACTGGCTTGGTAGTTGGAACAGCTGTGGGAACATCACTTATAGATGCTCATGCAGGGGGTGTAGGTAGGTCACAAAGAGATTCATAAATGGTGGTATGTTTTTCTACATTATTCAAAATTTTATATTATAACCATTTAATAGTGTGAACTGCCACAAAAGTAAAAGAAGTGGTATTGTGTTACAAAACTGTAAATCAATGTGTGAAATGTGAAATAGATAGGTAAGGAGGGGGAAGGGGGAGGGCGGTAACCACAGAGAACCTCTCTGGGAGATTTGTGGATGGTGTATCAAAATATTTGCCTCTTTCACAGATGAGCACAGATTGATGTATACTGTGTATAATAAAGGATATTTACAACTATCAATCCATGGGTGTACTCAGGGTTCCATTGATATGATACAACAAATATGTTGTTCATCCATCATTGTCAATGATGATCATGTCAGTCAACCTGTCTAGGTTGCTTCCTCTGTTTGTCATTGTGAGTACAGAGGTGGCTAGTTAAACCAACATTAGCTCTAAACACAAATGTACCACTTCCTATATATGTAACTATTATTTTATTGACCTGTTTCTCCTTTATCTAACATTTATTTAATGTTAGCATTCTTAATAACAATTTAATATGTATTGCATTAGAGTATCAATTTTTCACTTTTCATTTGTCATTTTCTTTTTCTCAGGCATGTTAGGAGCAAATGTCAGAGGTCATGACCTTCCCTGTAGCAATCAGCCAATCATGTCTCGTCTTGCATTGATATCAGGAACTTCATCATGTCATATGGCTGTGAGTATATTTACCTCCGCCAACGAAGTTGGACGGAGGTCATGTTTTTGCCCGTTTTGTTTGTTTGTCTGTTTGTTTGTTTGTCTGTCATCAAAATATCTCCAGAACTGATGAATGGATTTGGATTAAATTTGGTGTGTGGTTTTGTTACTGCTTAAGAAAGAAGTTGCTAAAATTTGAGACATATTGGAACAGAGGAAGGGTGCAAATGCAGGGGTGGGAAAATTTTCAGGTGAATTTGTCTGTCATCAAGATATCTCCAGAACAGATAATTGGATTTTGATTAAATTTGATGTGTGGTTTTGTTACTGTTTCTTGAAGAGTTTATTAAAATTTAGGACTAATTGAAAAATGGGAAGGGCAGAAATTGAGGGGTGGGGATGTTTAGGATGAGATCTGTAAAGATTAAGATGTCAAGACTAAGTTGAAACTTTCCAATGTGTGCTCTGAATGAAGATCCAAACAATCAATTTCCTGGACTCAAAGAGATTACAACAAATGTTCTCTAAAATCAATGAAACAGTTGGTTTCTGCCATGAATAGAAAATGATGGAATGTGAATCCTGGCTGAATAGAGCTCAAACAATGATGCTTCACTTAAATAAAACTGAAAAACATGGTATGGCCTTGAAAGAAATTCAGTCATAAGATAAGCTTCAAGTCTTCAGATTGCAAATGTTCATTACATATCAAATTTTTGGATGAGTCTTGGCGGGTCTAGGAATTCGGAGGTAGATTATATTGGGTATGGGGATCAAATGAATTTTAAAATTATTCTAGGCATGTTGGAATTGCAACTAGGCAGAGGTATGCGCTGTAGAAAGTGCTATTATTCTAGTTTTTAGGTAATCAGTGTAATGTAGAATTGAAATTTTTGATATTAGGATTGTAGAAGAATTAGTGATATCTAGATTTAACTGCCCTTACGTGAAGATATAATAGACGTGATCTGCATATATATCAGGTTGGGCAGATTATGTAATGATTGTTAGTATCTGTATATATATTGAAGTGAAGCTTGTGGTTTAATTTGAAGAAAAAATTGTATACAGATCTTGGGAATGCCTTCTGTAACTAAAAGAAATTTAAACTTTGATCCTCCATAAATAAGAAAAGTAATGGATTTCTACCAGATGTGGGTGTGGTGTTAGGATGTGGTCTTAGGGAGTGCATTCCATCTTGTACTCAAAAGGTACTGAAATCGAATAACACCTAGGGCGTTGTCAGTCCTTGAGCAAGACACTTTATCCCATTTGCTTCAGGTCACTCAGCTGTAAAGGGAGTACCAGTTCGGCTTTTTCTTGACTAACCAATAAATTGACGTTGTTTTGGTGTGCTGCAAAGTCTCTAGATTTAAACGGTTGAATATCTAAGAAGTTTTATTCACTGCTTGACATGAAGAATTAAGTGGTTTCTGGGGAATTAGTTGCATACCTACAGTAATGTAATCAATTCAATCATTTTTAATCTCATTTAAAATGTTCTTCATTTGCAAACTGTGGAATATTTTCAGATCAGTGAGCCAGCAGTGTTTGTACCTGGTGTCTGGGGACCATATTACAGCTCCATGGTCCCTGGCCTTTGGGGCAATGAGGGAGGTCAGAGCATTACAGGCAAGTTGGTGGACCATGTGATAGAGAGTCACCCTGCTTTTAGGGATCTTCAGGAAAAGGCTGCTAAAAGGTAAGAAAAATGCGATTCAACTTCATTTCTTTTATGCATGAATATTTTTATTTTTTTGATTGGTAGATATTCTTAAAAAGTGATGTATTTGGAGTATATCAGTTTCTAAATATTGTCAATAGCCTCTGTCGTCTCTTTTGGAATGGCTGCTAATGATGTGAATGTGTTTTGGTGTATATGACCTATTGGATGCTGCCTACAATCTTTGGATCAATTCTTTATAATATTTTCATACAATTTTGAAGTCATCTATGTACTGAATGCCTTCTACCATTGGTGGTAATTGGAAGCTGTACTGGTGCATGGATGCTTATGACTTGGGTTTCCCGTTGTTAATAAACAGAATGTTTCTTCATGACTCAGGCATGAGGTATTCTGAAGTAATGCCTGATGTAAAGTATTAGTTCAGTGGTCAAGCATGCCCATCTTATGACAAAAAGGACTTCAAAATAGGTATTCCAGTTTAAAGCTCTGTCTTATCTGTTTAGAAATGACTGCTGTAGTAAGTCTACCATGGAAAGTTGGTGTCCTCATCCTCACATTCTTACTTAACGTTAATGTATTTTAAAGAAAGTTTATTTATATTTTTCACTATTTAAATTATTTTTCCTTGAAGTGTCTTCAGGTTGTATGTCTATAAATACCCTTCATAGATATGTCATTAATGGATTAAGATTAATGATATTTTTCACTATTTTGTTTCTTTTGAAGTCCTCTTTCATATAAGATGGACTTGCTTGACCCCTGAACTAATCCTTGAATAAGACAAATGAGTCAGAATATAGACCATGACCATTTTGAAATTTTTGTTTCTTTGCACCTCCCGGAAAAAAAGTTGGGCTACACCAACAGGGTCAAATTTTTGGTGAGCATGCGAAGCATAATGCAAACCTATGTAATGGCGATTTTGTTCGGCTGTCCATCTGGCCGTCCAGCTGTCCACAGTTTTTCCCGAGATTTCTTCAGAAATATTAAACTTTTTGAGAATTCCTCAGAAAATGTTAAAGTTTCTTCAGAGTTCCTGAGAAAAAGTTAGTTTTTTTAGATATCCTCATGGAAAGCTGGAATTTCCTTTAAAAATGTGAAAGTTTTTCAGAGACTTTAGATGGGTTGATGAAAAGTTTCCTTCAAAAAGTCTGCAAACCATTTGATATTTCCATAGAAGATAACTGTCAGATGATATACTTTTCCAATATTCTTCAGAGATGCTCAAGTGTCTCTCATAATACTTAAGGTTTAAAACATTCTTCAAAATATTTGTGCACCAATGGCTTTATCTGGCATGATTATTAAACTCCGCCTACATTATTGTCTTCATTTGCATAAAGTTGCAACAGTATATGAACTGACAAGACTTTTGTACTTAGTATGCTCAGTCAGGGAGTGTGACAGGATGTGACTGCAGATGGGCACAGGGAGGGATGCCATGGGGACATGGATGGGAGCCATGTGGAAAATAGGTAGGGATATATACCATGTGGTATGTACTAAGGACTAAATCAGGCATGATTATTTGACTCTGCCTTTATTTTCTTATTCAACAGTTCATTTGCATAAGTTATAGAAACTGACAGACTTTCATACTAAGTATGCTCAATCAGAGACTGTGATGGATAGGATGAGACTGCTTATGGAGTCTATGGACATACGGTGGGATGCCATGTGGGACATCGGATAGGATGCTATGTGGGATATGGGGTGGGATGCCACATGTGACACAGGGTGGGATGCCATGTGGGAAATCGGATGTTATGTGGAACATGGGGTGGGAGTCATGTGGAACATAGGGTGATGTGCTACATGTGACACAGGGTGAGATACCACATGTGACATAGTGTGGGAGGCCATGTGAGATATGGGATGAGATGCAATGTGGTATATTGGGTGGGATGGCATGTGTGATATCGGATGAGATATCATGTGAAACATATGGGGCGAGCCATGGGGTGTGATGGGATAGGATGTCATATGGAACATGGGGTGGGATACCATGAGTGACGTGCACCGAGTGTGACATAAAGTGGGATGCCATGTGTGACATAGGGTAGGAGGCCATGTGGGGCATGGAATGTGATGCAATGTGGGAGATAAGGTGGGATGTCATTGGGACATGGAAAGGAACATCATGTGGGACATATGGTAGGATCCAATGTGGGACATAAGGTGGGATGCCATGTGGGACATCGGGTAGGAAGTCACTGATGCGGGACATAAGGTGGGATGCCATGGGGGACTTAGGGATGGATGATGCCATGTAAGTTATAGGGAGGGATGCCATGTAGGACATATGGTAAGATCTAATTTAGTAAATAGGATGGGATGCCATGTGGGACAAAGGGTGGGATGACATGTGGGTCATATGGTAGAATGCCATGTGGACATATGGTGGAACGCCATATGGGACTTATAAGGGAACGCCATATGGGACATATGGTGAAATGCCATGTGGGACATGGGGTGTCATGTGGGACATGAGGTAGGATACCATGAGGGACATGCCATGACATGTGGGACATTGCCATTTTTATAATTCGGCAGGTATATGATATGGGTATCAGTTTGCATGTGCATGGGAACCATGACGGTATTTACCGTGGTTCTCTCGCCAGTTAAGATGGTGTAACTACTTTTTTCTCTCAATAGTGGGCAGAATATATACACTGAACTGAATTCAATCCTGACTGAGTTATCTCTGAAAGAAAATGTGTGTAACATTGCATTTCTCACCAAAGATCTGCATATGTGGCCAGATTACCATGGCAACCGATCTCCACTGGCTGACCCAACATTAAAAGGAATGGTATGTTGTTCTTAAATATTCCGCCAGTGCACCACAACTGGTTATCAAAGGCCGTGGTATTGTTGTTGTTATGTCTGTCCGTCAAATATTGTTCAAGAAGCATTTGTACTATCATAACCGAATCACGCAGGCGACGGTCATTGTAATTGTGTGTTCAACTCTCTCTCTTTCTTAAATATTGCAAGAAAATACGAAGGAAAGTATGAGGGAATATTTATGATTTTGACATTACTGATTTTGACTTTACTTGAAACTTGTCATTTCTGATTGACAATGCACAAATTCCACATTTGTCAGAATTAATGATTGGAAAGGAATATCCTTCCACATTAAAATTAAATTAAAAAAGTGTTAAATCTATCGGAGCCATTAGGCCCATAGAGTAGGTGCTTATTCCTGGTTTCCATGGCACAAGCAGATAAGAGCATATAACTTCTCCTGGATGGGATGCTATTCCATCGCAGGTCAATTCTCCAGCAATGCTGGTACTTATTTTTATAGCCTAAGTGGAGCTGAAGTAAGCAGGATGAAGTTTCTTGCCCAAGGACACAACACAGCTGCTTATTTTGTTTAAGATATACTCTTATTCATTTAACATTTAACCAAATTTGAAAAATTATTGAAGTGGGTGATAAGTGTAGTGCAGTAATTGAAGAGGAATCTAGGATTAGGTTTAGCCAAAGATTAAGGTAATACTTAAAAGGATTAGTTTAGTGGTCAAGCAAACGTATCCTACAAAATGGTGAAGAGAGCGTTCAAAATCTTATTCAGTTAAGCAGATATTTAAGTTTAAAGGTCTGTCCTATCTGTGTAGAAATGGCTGGTGTACTTAGTCTACCATGGAAGGTTGGCCCTTCATCCTCACATTATTAGCAATTTTTAATGTATTTTGAAGAAATTTAATTTTACTTTTTTACTGTTGAATTATTTTCCCTCCAACTTTCTTCAGGTAGTAAATTATAATCAACCATACTAGATTCTGTTTTACTACTTTCCTGACCTATCCAATGGTTATTAAGCCACAAAATGGCAGGACAAAATATGATAGAATACATAAAGACTGATGATACCAAGCTTTAAACTTGAATACCTCCTTCACTCACTCACTCACTGTCCTCTTCAGGCCATGTGTCACCTAAGGCTGCAGTGTACTCTCTCCAATATAGCCTGTCTCTGGCAACGTGTCTGGCTTCATTCCAAGAATTCCACCTAGCTCCTCTCTTTCCTTCACTACTGTTTTTCTCCATGTCATTCTTGGGCATCCTACTTTCCTTCTCCCTTCTGGCTTCCATGTCAATGATGTCATACAGTGACTGTCCTCTTTCATTCTTAATACATGCCCAATCCACCTCCATCTTCTCATTTTGACTTCGTTGCTAATTCTCCTTTGCTTGGTAAATCTCAATACTTCATCATTTGAAACAAGATCTGGCCATCTGATCTTCAAAATTCTTCTCATGCATTTAAACATAAAGGTATCCAATTTCATATTGGTAGTTTATTGGGCTTCCACGTCTTACAATCATATAAGAAAACTGACTTAACAATTGAGTTGAATAATCTGATCTTTGTTTTGACTGAATATATATTGGAGCTTCCATATCTTCTTTAATTTCATGAAAAATGTTCTTGCTTTAGAAATTCTCTTAACAATATTTTCTCCACCATCACCTTGTATGTTTACAGTTGCTCCTAGGTACTTGTAAGTATGTATATCTTGCAGATGTTCATTATTAATTTGCAATTTGTCACAGCATCTACTATTTAGTTTCATGAGATCAGTCTTATTCTTATTTATTCTTAACCCAGTTTGTGCAGCATATTGGTTCAGCCTTGTTAGTTTTGTTTGCATTAGTTGATAGGTAGAGGAGGTCAGAATGATGTCATCTGAAAAATCAAGGTCTTCTAATCTTGACATAAACCTCCATCTTATTCCATTACTATTAGCTTCAGTTGTCTTATGCATCACCCAGTCCACTTTTATTAAAAAATTGAAACCAGACATCGCCTTGTTTGACTCTGTCTTAACTAGAAACCATTCTGACACCACCCCTTCATCTATTCATAACCTTCATAAAATATTTTGACCATTGTGGTGATTTTCTGTGGGATACCATAAGCTGCCATTATTTCCCATTGGCTCTCCCTGTGTACTAAGTCGAACGTTTTTTTCGAAGTCAACAAAGGTAATATAGAGGGTTGACTGCCATTTGAGGACCTGTTCTAATATGTTGCGAATATGAATATTTGTTCGGTGGTGTTCCTTCCTCTTCTGAACCCTGCTTGTTCAACTCTCAGCTTACTGTCAACTCTGTTTCTGATTATATCGATCAAAACTCTCCCAAACACTTTGCTAAGCACTGAATATCTCCATAACAGAATAAGATTTTTGAAAGCTTTCTTTACCATTTTTGTTTCTATTGAAGTCCTTTTTCATATGAGATGGACTTGCCTGACTCCAGAACTAATCCTCTAATCTTATAATTTGTTTAATTGTGATTTCCACCTACTTGAGCCTACTAAGCTGTAATATGGGTATCAGTCATATGTGACTTCAGAGCTTGATAGAGGGGGAAGGGGGTGGTAATTCAACTTTTGATAGAGAATTTAACTTTCATGTGTTGGATTAAATAGATATGGACTGTGGGTGAAAATGGTGATTGAAATTGATTGGTGAATGAGCTGAGGGAAGTTTATTGCATTAAAAGTTATATAGTAGAGTGAAGGGAAAATAAGTACTCATATTAGCAAATGGAAAGACCTGAAAATGACCTAATTCAATGTTTAAGCCTTTAATACTGTACACTCTTGCATCTCTTGTTATTTCAGTTAGCCATTCACGTTTCTTGTTTGTTTTTCTATTAATGTCTAGAAAATGATAAATTGAGCAAAACAAAAATGGTGATTGCTTTAAATGGGCTAATCCAATTTGTTTCTATATCTTCAGATTTGTGGTTTGACTTTATCGGCAGATGTTGAAAACCTGGCAGTGTTATACCTCATGACTATACAAGCTCTTGCTGTGAGTTACACATATTTCTATACTCAATGCAGTTTTTCTTCATGACTAGAACATGAGCTATAAAAGCTAGAGGCCTGGGGCTGTGGGGAGTTTAGTGTTCAGGCTCCAATAACAAACATCACAGTGTTATTGCTCATTTTCTCCATTTTTGCTCAGTCTTGTGGGGTCATGTTATTTTCTCCAGGCCATATGACAAGTGGATGGAATTGAATTGGCTTTTGAAGATATAATGTACTGGGTTTGATTTTATTACTAATCGCATATGCTGTGCCATAATTGATAGAATCTGCCCAGATAGCACACATCATTGGCCCAACGTTGGTCAAAGGTTGGTATACATTGGTACCATATTGGGTTGGTTTGTAACTTTGGGGTAACGCTTGGTCCAACTTACTGCAACCAACACTTGGCTATTCAGGTTGGCCCAACAGTTGGTTGTATGTTAATTACCCCAACCACCAGACAACCTTTTCAACATAGGACCAATGTGAACTGCAACCATTTGCCAACATTGACCCAACATAAGTAACCTATCAGGGTGTACATGTAATGTGAAGTGAAGACACTCATGGTTCTCTGTCTCCCCACTTTTGCTGATATCTTGATACATTTTTATTAAAGGAATAGTCCCATGGAATTTCATTTTTGGTTCGGTCATTATGGCGTGTGTGTGTATGTATGTGTGTATGTGCGTGTGCAACTACAGTTATGCAATACAAAGAAATTTAGTTCTGATGTTTCTCTCAATCTCCCTCTGTTTACTCTCCTTCCACCTTTGGAATGATCTAACCTCTCGGGCACAATTTGACCCTTGCTGTTGTGGTGCCGTTAAACTCTCATCAAACAAACAAACCAAAGAAATCTCAAAGCATCAGGAGAAAGTTTGATGTTAACAAGTTAAAAGTACCCGCACTTCACCAACAATTTTGCCTCAAGTTAAAAAATAGATTCAGCATACTGGAAGATGAGGCTACAGCATCGGAGCATAATAATAAAGATTTGGAAACACAATGGAGCGACATAAAACAAAAGCATATATAAGGAGATAGCAGAGGAAGTAATTGGTTATAAGACAGAACGCAGCAAACCATGGATAAACGCTGATGGTTGGAGACAGATTGATGAGAGAAGAGTCAAAAAGAAAGCAGATTCCGCCAAATCAGTGAGATTGCAATCAACGTTCAGAGAGGATTATAATTTAAAGGACAAACAAGTGAAGAAACAGCTGCGTAGAGACAAGAATACTTGGGCGGAGCAGATTGCACAGGATGCAGAAGTTGCAGCTCGGAAAGGTCAAATGAAGGCAGTCTATGATGCGACAAGAAAGCTTTGTAATAAGGAGGGCATGAGTGTAAACCTAGTAAAGAGTAAAGATGGAGTTGTGCTAACTAAAGATGATGAAATAAGTAAAAGGTGGAGGGAGCTTTTTGAAAGTATATTTAATCGACCAGCACTTATAATTAATAAGTGATGGCATGAGATGGCGATTCACAATCAGGCTGGAAGACCTAGATTTTGCTGATGATTTGGCACTGATATCAAGCACAAAAAAATCACAGTCACAAGCAAAATCAAGAGACTTTGTGAAATGGAATGAAAGCAGGCGTAAAAATCAATTCTACTAAAACTAAAATGATGGATGGAATGCAACAACAGATACAAAGATCAATTGTAATGGTCATGAACTAGAGGAGGTTTAGAAAGTTCTGAAGGTGGCGCTTGATGATATCTGCCCTTGGGGCGGCGACTGTGACATCTGAAGGTGGCGCTCATGATGATATCTGCCCTTGGGGTGACTGTGACATCCGAAGGTAGCACTCATGATGATATCTACGCCAACTTGGAAAGGTTAAAGCTGCCTTTAGCAGCCTAAACTCTATTTGAAAAAGTGGCTAGTTCAGGAGCAAAACCAAATTGAAAGTCTTTAAAACAAACGTTTGGCAGTACTGCTTTATGGAAGTGACACTTGGAGATTGACTAAAGGAGACAAAGCCAAGCTTGACAATTTTTCCACAAGTGTCATAGATGTATACTTGAAGATTCACTGGCCCATGAAGATCTCTAATGAAGAGTTGAGACACCGGTGCAAAAATTGACACCATAAGTGAGCAGATCTGGCAAAGGAGGTGGAAATTGATTGGCCATGTCTTGAGACTGAGAGGGAATGAGCACCCAAAGACAGCCCTCACTTGGGCACCTACTCATTAATCTGCATGGTATTACCACCAAAACCAATAAGGCACATCCACAGACCATGGGTTATCTGTGTATCACATATGACTTGAATCCAGTTTATCATTCTTTAGATACCATGATTACAAGCTTTTTTTTAGCAAAATTGTATTAAGCCCCGCCCACTATGCATACTAATGAAATTCAACGTTTTTATACCATGAACATGGACACATTAGCAAACAACTACCAAATATGAAACAAAACATATATGTGGTTATAATATGAGTATTTCAAAACTAAAATTCATTATATGTTTATCACCAATACCAGTACACATCCACACATCATGAACATGTTAAATCAGCTTATCTTTTTTAGATAAAAGCATCATAACTACCAAAATGAAATTCAACGAAAAACATGAAACAGAAACATCATAACTGTACCAAATATGAAACAAAACAGATATAGCATATAGCAAGGTTTAATGTCCTGAAAGCATTCAGTTCTGGGCATTATATCAAGACGGCCATGGCCTTTGATAACCAGTTGTGAACTCACTGGTTGCAGACCCACCGTGATACGAGCCGAGATGTCCGGGTGAGAGGACAAAGCACTAACCACTTCACCACCTAGGTCTGTATATGCGGTTGTTAGAATAAGAGCATTTCAAGATTTTTGCATTAAGCCCCGCCTACTCATTATTATGCATGACATCACTACCAAAGAAAATAGGGCACATCTATGGACCATGGGATGTTGTATACCACATATGACATGAATCCACTGTACTGTTCTTGAGATGTCATGTTTACGAGCTGGCCATCACATACACACACACATTCACACACATACATGCCATCATGACCGCATACTAGGTTCCTGATGCTATCGCATCAAAACCAAAAATGAAATTCCATGCGAACATTGAAAGTTTTTCTTTTTTTCAAATTTTCAGCATGGTACAAGACACATTCTTGAGAAGATGGAAGAATGCAGGGAGAAGTTTTCAGCCATATTTTCTTGTGGCGGATTGAGTAAAAACTCACTTTTCTTCAGATTCATGCAGATGTTACAGGTCAGTAACAGAATAAGAAAGACATATATTTTCCTTTGTAAAGAATATTCTGTTTGATAAAAAGACTTTAATTTTAATGTTTATGGACATGTAGAGGCGACATTTGTTTGAAATCTATTAACCCTTGTCTGACTAAAATTGAGTGAAGTACACTTTTTCTTTCCGGCGTGGTCTGACAAAGGTTACAAACAATGAGAGTAGTAAAACCAAAATAAAAAATGGTTACAAAAAGGTAAAGTGCACATTTTTGTGTTGGAATTAGATGTATTATAAGAGATGTAGTGGCTCAGTGGTTAAGGAGTCATGCTCGTATTTGAAAGGTACTGGGTTTGATTCTCGTTGTGAGTGCTGCATTGTGTCCTTGAGCAAGACATTCTACTTGCTTCAGTCCACTCAGCTGTAAAATGAGTACAAGCACTGCTAGGGAGTTAATCTGCGATGGACTGGTGTCCAGGGGGAGTCATGTACTCTCAGCGGCTTGGTGCCATTGAAACCGGGGATAAGCACCGAATCTATGTGCCTAATGGCTTAGATGAATTCAGCTTTAGCTTAGCTTAGGATGTATGACTGAGCAAACATAAATATCTTTTATGTAAATTCTTTTGTTTTTAAGTGCATGTCTTTCATGGGTATAGGAAAGGTGCAGCAAATTGTGACCAAAAGTATTGGAGTCTTTACCAAACCCCTCAATTGAACCAAGAATAGAATCTTCAGCAAAGAAATACAAGGTTTTGAGGTGTCTTTCTAGTCATTTGTCACAAATTTGCATACCATATTCGATGTAATAAGCGCACAGGCGCTTACAAAAATAAAATTGCACCACATTTTAGGCCCAAATTTTCTTCCTAATAAGCTCCTATGCGTAGAGCCATGTATAGTGTGTTATTCGAACTGCCCTGTACATAATTGTGAATTGCTTATATACTAGTCCCACAATAACCAACACAAAAACATTGTGAGCGTCAACACGCAAAATAAAAACAAAATAATGTAAAAATTCTTGAGTATTTCAAGTCTTAAAATGAATAAAATGATTTATGTTATCAGTCAAAATTGTTGGGTGGGTGCTTGTTAGAGCAGGGGCGCTTGAAATATTGAATATGGTACATTGAAAATTCCTCAAACTTTGATCATGTGTATAGAAAGTACAAGAGGTATTTCTGAATTTCAAATATTCTTGTACCCAAAATTTAACACTTTTTCCTAATAGGCTGTTCAACTGTACATGGACCTTAATTTTTGTTCTTTTTGAAATGTATACTGTATATAATATTTTAAACCTAGTTGTTTCAGAATTTGAATGCATGTAATAAGTTGCCAGGTGTATTATTCATCAAAAACATATTTGAAATTTAGAACTGAAGGTGAAAAAAGTCTTTAAAACACTTTTGAATAATCCACCATTGTGTTTAATCGTTAAAATGTATTAGTACTATTTCTTGTTCACTACATGGTGACATTCCAATTTTGAGCTAACAATGATAAAAATGTATGTAAACATGATACAGTAGACATGCGTATGGGTACAAAACTTTCTTGGGGCAAGTTTTTTAATTTTATGAAATTTTAACTTTTGATTTTGTTTCATCTCATTTTCACATAAATTATGCCCTGTCTGATGCCGTGTCTGATGCCCTGTCTGATGACCTGTGTGGTGACCTGTGTGGTGACCTGTGTGATGACCTGTCTGATGGCCTGTCTGATGGCCTGTCTTATGGCCTGTGTGATGACCTGTGTGATGACCTGTATGATGACCTGTCTGATGGCCTGTCTGATGGCCTGTCTGATGGCCTGTTTGATGGCCTGTATGATGGTCTGTCTGATGGCCTGTATGATGGCCTGTTTGATGGCCTGTCTGATGGTCTGTCTGATGGCCTGTTTGATGGCCTGTATGATGGTCTGTCTGATGGCCTGTATGATGACCTGTCTGATGGCCTGTTTGATGGCCTGTCTGATGGCCTGTCTGATGGCCTGTTTCATGGCCTGTTTGATGGCCTGTATGATGGCCTGTCTGATGGCCTGTATGATGGCCTGTTTGATGGCCTGTCTGATGGCCTGTCTGATGGCCTGTTTGATGGCCTGTATGATGGCCTGTCTGATGGCCTGTATGATGGCCTGTTTGATGGCCTGTATGATGGTCTGTCTGATGGCCTGTATGATGACCTGTCTGATGGCCTGTTTGATGGCCTGTCTGATGGCCTGTCTGATGGCCTGTTTCATGGCATGTCTGATGACCTGTCTGATGGTCTGTATGATGACCTGTCTGATGGCCTGTCTGATGGCCTGTCTGATGGCCTGTCGGATGGCCTGTCTGATGGTCTGTCTGATGACCTGTCTTTTGGCTTTTCATGAGGTTTGTGCTGTTGTCATAAGTTCCATCCATACAAAATTCTAAACATTACTGATGGGGATATTTTCCCTTGCTATCCTCTCCCCTGCAGCTTGCTAACTTCAACAGAGATCAAATTTCACACTTCCGCTATTCCGAGAACAGTGCTTTTTTATGCAGGAAAAGTGAATTTTCAAACACCACTCTGTTCGGTGGAACAGTGTTCTTTTCACAACAATGTGGCATATTGATCGGGAACTTGGATTTCTGTTCAAAAACAAATGCATCTTGTCAAACAAGATTATCTTGAGAATATTTTTTTCTCTCACAAAGTTTCATTAAGAAAAAGTTTTTCCCCACCTTGCCTGCAATTGTCAGCACAAGCTATCATGAATATACATGCAAGGCTGAGTGCAACTGGATGATACATCATGTAAACACTAATAACTGACATAATGTTACATATTTCCAAATTCCACATATTATTAACCAATAAAGTTACTTTATTAAAAGCATTTGCAGTTTAAGCCCATTTTGAAGAAAGAAATATGTAACATTATCGACAAAAAATTGGAACAGTGAAATCTGATTCACGACAGTATTACTTGAGAAAGTAATATTCAGTGGAATTGTAGCAAAAATGTAAATTTCAACCTCTGTTAAAAGTGGTGACAGCAAAGTATCTTCTTTTGTTTAAGGTTTGCCGATTGTTTCACCGAAGGAGAGCGAGTCAGTGCTGCTAGGCTCAGCCATGCTGGGTGCTTGTGCCTCTGGTCTATACAATAGTGTACAGGTAAAGAATTGCTTATCTCTATATATGAGTTTCACTAATTTTGTTTTAAGTTGCTTTTCATACAAATAAGTGTTTTATGGGAAATTTAAATGTTGTGATGTGAATTTTGAGTTGACAAGCAAATAAGATTGGAAGGATTTATAGTTCAGTGGCCAAGGAAGTCCATCTTATATGAAAGGAAACTTTAATAGAAACAAAATAGTGAAGAAACTACTCCAATACTTTATTCCATAACAGAAGTATTTAAATTGTGTAGAACTCCTGTAAAGATCCCAGAAAGGAACTTCTTTGATATGCAAACACTGACAGAATTATGACCAATTACTTCCCAAATAGAAAAGTTTTGAAAAACAAGCACAATTTTGTCAGGAACTTATGCAATTTAACCAATGCAATTTTTCTTTTCTTTTATACTAGACGGCGATGAAATCCATGAGTTCAGTAGGATGTATTATTAAACCAGACCCAAGCACACAAGACTTCTACAGGAGAAAACATGAAGTGTTTCTTAAGATGCTGCAGGATCAGTTAGACTATAGGAGAATCATGGAATCTTGAAAATGAATGGCAAATCCCCACTTTCAGTATATGCCCCACCCCAATAGGCCATTCTTGCACCTGATGACAGTTGGTTTCTTGCCATATGAATACCAGTTATAATTAGTTATTGGAGGGGCAAGGGGTGTTTTGCCCCACTTTTTGTAGGCATATCACACGCCTAATGGAAGATGCACTCCTGCCAAATTATTCCCATATATAATTAGTGTTTGGAGGGGAAAGGGGGTGTTTTTCCCCTTTTAGTAGGCATTTCACACCCCTGATGGAAGCTGCATTCTTCCCAAATGAATCTCACTATAATTAGTGATTGGAAGGGGCAAGGGCATTTCCCCCCACATTCAGTGAAATACTACACCCCCAATGGAAGATGCACTCTTGCCAAATGAATCCCAGGTATGATAAGTGTTTGGAAGGGACAATGGGGAGTTTCTCCCTCCACTCAGTAGACAAATCCTGCCCCTGATGGAAACTGACATGTTGCCAAATGTTATCTAGTTGTATTTGGTGGTTATTTACCAAATTAACTTCTACAATTACTTTCTCCTAAAAATTCATCTTGCAGTCAATGTTTTTTAAGGTTCCTTGAAGACATATAGATGGGATGGAGAAAAGCAACTTATCCAAACCATCCATCAATCAAATCCAATTGCAGAGGACATGATAGATCTATGGGGAGGGAATAGAATTGGTAGATTAGAGGTGCAGTGGTTATAGAGTCCTGCTCATATTCGTATTGGGTTTGATTCTAGTCATGAGCCCTGCATTGTGTTTTGAGCAAGACATTTTACGAACCCGGGACGTGTGGGTATTAGGACAAAGCACTAACCACGGAGGTCTGAACTTACTGGTTGCAGACCCACCGGGATACGATCCCGGGACGTGCGGGTGTTAGGACAAAACACTAACCACCTTGCCTACATTACGGAGGTCTGTCAATATCATGTTGTATGAGCTTTGTAGAGGGCTTGTGAAAAATTATGGGCTGGGTGGAACAAAATAAGGCAGAGTGGAGGTAATGAGGGGCTGGGTGGAACAAAATAAGGCAGGGTGGAGGTAATGAGGCAGGGTGGATGTAATGAGGAGCTGGGTGGAACAAAATAAGGCAGGGTGGAGGTAATGAGGGGCTAGTTGGAACAAAATAAGGCAAGGTGGAGGTAATGAGGGGCTGCAGTGAAACAAAATAAGGCAGGGTGGAGGTAATGAGGGGCTCAGTGGAACAAAATGAGGTGGAGGTAATGAGGGGCTGGGTGGAGGTAATGAGGGGCTGGGTGGAGGTAATGAGGGGCTGGGTGGAGGTAATGAGGGGCTGGGTGGAACAAAATAAGGCAGGGTGGAGGTAATGAGGGGCTGGGTGGAACAAAATAAGGCAGGGTGGAGGTAATGAGGGGCTGGGTGGAACAAAATAAGGCAGGGTGGAGGTAATGAGGGGCTGGGTGGAACAAAATAAGGCAGGGTGGAGGTAATGAGGGGCTGGGTGGAACAAAATAAGGCAGGGTGGAGGTGATGAGGGGCTGGGTGGAACAAAATAAGGCAGGGTGGAGGTAATGAGGGGCTGGGTGGAACAAAATAAGGCAGGGTGGAGGTAATGAGGGGCTGGGTGGAGGTAATGAGGGGCTGGGTGGAGGTAATGAGGGGCTGGGTGGAGGTAATGAGGGGCTGGGTGGAGGTAATGAGGGGCTGGGTGGAGGTAATGAGGGGCTGGGTGGAGGTAATGAGGGGCTGGGTGGAGGTAATGAGGGGCTGGGTGGAGGTAATGAGGGGCTGGGTGGAGGTAATGAGGGGCTGGGTGGAGGTAATGAGGGGCTGGGTGGAGGTAATGAGGGGCTGGGTGGAACAAAATAAGGCAGGGTGGAGGTAATGAGGGGCTGGGTGGAACAAAATAAGGCAGGGTGGAGGTAATGAGGGGCTGGGTGGAACAAAATAAGGCAGGGTGGAGGTAATGAGGGGCTGGGTGGAACAAAATAAGGCAGGGTGGAGGTGATGAGGGGCTGGGTGGAACAAAATAAGGCAGGGTGGAGGTAATGAGGGGCTGGGTGGAACAAAATAAGGCAGGGTGGAGGTAATGAGGGGCTGGGTGGAACAAAATAAGGCTGGGTGGAGGTAATGAGGGGCAGGGTGGAGGTAATGAGGGGCAGGGTGGAGGTAATGAGGGGCTGGGTGGAGGTAATGAGGGGCTGGGTGGAGGTAATGAGGGGCAGGGTGGAGGTAATGAGGGGCTGGGTGGAGGTAATGAGGGGCTGGGTGGAGGTAATGAGGGGCTGGGTGGAGGTAATGAGGGGCTGGGTGGAGGGCAGTAATGAGGGGGCTGGGTGGAGGTAATGAGGGGCTGGGTGGAGGTGAGGGGCTGGGTGGAGGTAATGAGGGGCTGGGTGGAGGTAATGAGGGGCTGGGTGGAGGTAATGAGGGGCTGGGTGGAGGTAATGAGGGGCTGGGTGGAGGTAATGAGGGGCTGGGTGAGGGGAGGGGCTGGGTGGAGGTAATGAGGGCTGGGTGGAGGGGGCTGGGTGGAGGTAATGAGGGGCTGGGTGGAGGTAATGAGGGGCTGGGTGGAGGTAATGAGGGGGTGGAGGTAATGGGGCTGGAGGTAATGAGGGGCTGGGTGGAGGTAATGAGGGGCTGGGTGGAGGTAATGAGGGGCTGGGTGGAGTGTGGAGGTAATGGGGGCTGGGTGGAGGTAATGAGGGGCTGGGTGGAGGTAATGAGGGGCTGGGTGGAGGTAATGAGGGGCTGGGTGGAGGTAATGAGGGGCTGGGTGGAGGTAATGAGGGGCTGGGTGGAGGTAGGGGGCTGGGTGGAATGAGGGGCTGGGTGGAGGTAATGAGGGGCTGGGTGGAGGTAATGAGGGGCTGGGTGGAGGTAATGAGGGCTGGGTGGAGGCAATGGGGGCTGGGTGGAGGTAATGAGGGCTGGGTGGAGGTAATGAGGGGCTGGGTGGAGGTAATGAGGGGCTGGGTGGAGGCAATGAGGGGCTGGGTGGAGGCAATGAGGGGGAGGGGCTGGGTGGAGGCAATGAGGGGCTGGGTGGAGGCAATGAGGGGCTGGGTGGAGGGGGCAATGAGGGGCTGGGTGGAGGCAATGAGGGGCTGGGGGCTGGGTGGAGGCAATGAGGGGCTGGGTGAGGCAATGAGGGGCTGGGTGGAGGCAATGAGGGGCTGGGTGGAGGCAATGAGGGGCTGGGTGGAGGCAATGAGGGGCTGGGTGGAGGCAATGAGGGGCTGGGTGGAGGCAATGAGGGGCTGGGTGGAGGCAATGAGGGGCTGGGTGGAGGCAATGAGGGGCTGGGTGGAGGCAATGAGGGGCTGGGTGGAGGTAATGAGGGGCTGGGTGAAACAACATAAGGCAGGGTGGAGTTAATGAGGGGCTGGGTGGAACAAAATAAGGCAGGGTGGTGGTAATGAGGGGCTAGGTGGAACAAAATAAGGCAGGGTGGAGGTAATGGGGGAAACAAAGTAAGGTAGGGTGGAGGTAATGGGGGAAACAAAGTAAGGTAGGGTGGAGGTAATGAGGGGCTGGGTGGAACAAAATAAGGCAGGGTGGAGGTAATGAGGGGCTGGGTGGAACAAAATAAGACAGTGGACTCATCTCAATTCTTCATCATGGGGCTTACTTAGTCTCATTGAATTTCACAAGTAATCCCATGACCCATAAAAAATGATTTAAAAATATTAGAACGGATTTCGGAATTCCAATGTATGGAGAATTTGGCCTCCTGCGAAACCATCGTTTCAGCTGCATGGCAAGGTGCAAATAGTAGAAAAAGCACCAAGGAAAGGGGCACTTATTAGGTAGCAAGGATCACTTAACAAGTCTGAAGGCATTCTAAATTATTGACGAGTCACAAGTAGTCATATTATATCTTATTGTATTGGAGGATTGCAATCAACATAAGATCATCATCAATTGGCATAGTCAACTGACCATGGCCGCCTTTCCACGGATTATAACAATTCAATGGAACAGTAGGTAATGCTGTCAGCAGTTGTTCCCGTGCCATTGCAGTGTACCTCGGTTTGCTCACACTTTTTCCACTGCACAGTCACATTCATGACCCAGCAAAACTTGGGCCGACCTCTCCCATGTTGTGTACCAGCTGGAAGATCCTTAATTAAGGCATCCAGCTACCTAAGATAAGATGGTAAAGCAATTATAACAATTTTGTTTTGTGAATACATTGAAAAAGAGGGGAGGGTTTAGGTAATTAGGCAGGGCAGAGGTAAATGGGGTAAGGTGGGAGGAATTTGGGCAGGGTGGGACATCCCTCTGAAAATGGTTCACAAAGGGATTTAATTGGTCTCAGAAATATCAATTTTGCAAGGTTGCTTTGTTATGATACTGAATGTTATTGGTGCTAACATGCAAAGTCATTAAATCCACAAAAAATCTGAAAGGTACTTCAATGATATGCGCAAACTAAGTTTTCACCTTGTCTGGTTTCAGTCATTTACAAAACATACTGGTGCTTTAAACTTAAAAGTGTATTAAATGTAATTAGATTTTGGAATACTTTCTTCATCACTGTGCTCTAATTGTCTTCTTATCCTTTAAAGGAAAACTCCCATGGAATTTCAATTTATTATATGTGATAGAGGACAATAAAAGAAACAGATTGGTGAAGAAACAAAGTTAATATCTTACTCGTACAAGAAGTTGTTTAATTTGAAATACTTTTTTTGTCTGCGTAAAAAAGATTGTTGGTCTGAGTCCAAGTCATCACAGCACTTCCTGTACTATTCTTTGTGTAGTTTAAACATTAATTTTGTATTTTCCTAATGGTCGGGACATTTTCTTCAAAAATAATTCAGAATTGTTAAAAATAGATAAAAACAATAATATTTTCCAATCTGTTTTAACTTATATTTGTTTGAATTATGAAAAATTAGCGATTTATTTTTAAAGAAACACACAAAGATTAGTACAGGAGGTGCTGTAATGACATCATAATAATAACTTAAGACTAGGTACAAAAGTCATTTTAATGGGGGTCAGAAAATCTTTAAAGTTTAATAACTTTGAGGAATGAGATATCAATATGTTTTTTTACCAATCTGTTTCTTAAATTTTTCTCTATCAGATGCATAAAAATCAAATGCCGTGAGAATATTCGTTTAACATCACATTAATTCATGCACACACAACATTTATAAAACAGCCGAGGATTGCTTGCCCTTCTTAACAATGTCGCTGTATTTAGTAAACAATAACTTAACAATGCTTTTAGACATAACTTTGAAACAATGTTGTAGAACAGTATAAACAATGAAAAGCCCAACTCAAAAATTTAAATCCTGATTTTATTTGTCCAGTCTGTAACAAGGCAAGATGAGAACACTGTTATCAATTTGTAACACCAAACCAAACCATTTGAAGTGAACAAATGCCAATCTTAGGATTCTCATCTTTACAATACAAAATGAATGTTGTGTAACCACCTCTTAATATTCATAACCATAATATTTGAAAAACATCTGTCATTATCCACGGACATTGCCTTTATTATCCGGTATTTATAACCTACAATCTTACACAAAAGTACTTGACACTTTTGTCTTCCCCTTATACCCCTCTTCAATGTTGCAGATATATTACAAAAAACTTTTCTTGCAAAACGCATACCAAACATGGAATTGGTGTGGAAGGGGAAAAAGTGCAAAGTACTTTTGAAGCTCTAAAGAACAGGATACAGGATGTCCTATGGAAGGGTAAAAGCAAAACAAACAAAATTTGAAATGATTTAATCAGTAAAAATTTACCTGCTTAAACTTCCAGACATGAATATGCAATGCTAATATGTGATGCATAACTTAACTATCTTGGTATTTTCTCTGGTTAATGCTTGTTTTTGTGTACTATACTTAATCAAATTCCTGCAGAAATTGATTTTTTCATCACTTGCATTGGCTGGGATTCAGGAATGGAAATTTTAAGATTTTGAGCTGTCCCCCAGCCCATACATACATCATAAATTTAGCCATTTGTTGGAAATTCCTCAGACTTGAATCAGCCATAAGTGTTATATTATACCTTTAATTTAAAACTGTTCCTAATTATATATTCAACTTTTACGTCCATATAACTGTAAGCACTATGAGCTAAAAGCGATTAAGCATCACATATTATTTAAACTTGGCAAATGGAAATTCTTTGATAGCTACTAAGTGAACAGCATATTGTGATAAGTAATCCATTAAATTGAAAAATCCAAAACTTGTAGGATATAGTTTGTACTTTGCTGCTATTTAGGAAGTATGGTAGTTTATAAGGGTCATAGAAAAAAGATTGCTTCAATTATTATTATTTTTTTTTGCATTTCCTTTATAAACTACCATAAGAAAGAATCAAATTTACATAACTGCTACAAGGTGGAAGACACAGGCATGGTTGCCTAAGGCCCATGGTATGATTTGCCCATTGGTTACTGTTATACCTGCCAAATTGTCAGCAAATCAGTCAGAATTATGACAAAAATGATTACACATTTTTCAGTCCCTCACAGGTCCCTTGTATAATTTTGAGTTTTGCCACGGTCCTTGTAATTCTTTCACCATGTTCTGATGATTGCCATAAATTTAAAAAAGTTATTTTTCTGAGCACCATCTTAATAATGCAAAGTGCTCTATGTTGAGCATCTGAGATCATTGTAGAAGAGGACGTATTTTCTGATATGGCTGAATAATGATATTATAATGTTTATCTTACAGTTATATACAAATGAATACAGAATATACAAAGATATACCATGAGTTGTAGAAATATTGCACCTATTTTACATGTGTAATAAAGAATATAATAGTAAATGATTTGCATGTGATAGCTACTACAGGAAGTGCATGGGAATAATTGCATGCATGCATTGTAAGTGAGTGCATGTTTAAAGAACTGCACAAAAACTTGGTTACCATAATAATCACAATTGACTGTCACTAAAGGGGAGCAAATTGTCAGACCTAAAGATAATAAACCTAAATTGTCATAGACACTCAAATGAAACAGAACAGCTAGGAATTGCTTGGCCTTCTTAACAATGCCGCTGTCCTCAATTTTTGGTCGGGTTACTGGCATACTGATGTACTGATTAAAAATTATATTGTTGAATACACTAGGTATATGTATAAATGCAAAAAATATAATTGAGTGCAGATTTATATTCAAGCTAATGACAATTTGCAACTGGTGACTAAAAATAAGTTTTAATGAAAACTTAAAATGTAGATTTTACATATATAATGAAGAATATAATTGTACCTGCTTTGCAGTTGACCCTTTAATAAGTTTTTGTCTCAAAGCCTTTGAAATTTACATCTCTTTTGGCAATCTTGAAGCTATTATATTTTGTAATAATGAGGATATCTTTATATTGATTAATTGGTTGCTGTTGATCAATCAGTACCTGATTCTAGGTAAAAAACTTATCGATAGAATGTACTATCATCACAATGTCAATTCAGACAAGCCATAGCAGTCAGTGTGTAATGGTAAAGCTAAGAAGGAATAGAGAATGTCACCATCACCAAGTTTTTAAACCTTCAACTTTCTTATACAGTATGGTGAGTGACCCGAATTTCAACCACCGATAATCTTACCCATCTAAGCAAAGTCGTACAAATGTTATTATTACCAATTGTTAATTAAGCTCCATTTTCACTAATTAGATGCTTTACATGTTGATTGTGCAGTTAAGAATAACAATTTATTGAAGTTTATATCAATTTTTAATTATGATTGGACATTGTATGTTTTAGTGGCACACCTGCTGGGTATTTAAGCATGCTTAACACACAGTGGTTAAATTCGGTTTAGTCTAGAAATGATCCAATTGACCAAAACGGTGACATATTTTTACCAAAAATTCAACAAAGCGATGCCTCATATCCCGAAATCGATCATCAGACGTTGTTTCAAAGGAATGGAGATTAAGTTGGAATATTGACATTTTTTTGTTTAAAAAAAAAAAAATGCAAATTTGTGCCTTAGGGGTTAGAATTCGGGCATACCATGCTACTAGCAGGGTAACCAAAAATAAGGCTAAGGAAGCAAAACAACTTGTTTTTTTGTACACAACCAATCATTTTTAAATTTCTTTTCTAAATTATTTGGCCTTATTTTCTATCACCATTGCAAATTTGCTACAGTAAAAACACTTATCTTATTTCAATAAAATTCCAAAAGATATTAAAAGTTTCTCTGTAAATGTACATCACAGAACTCAATCACAAAGGCAGTGATATAATGCTTATTCTTGGCAAGATATGGCTGAAGATTTGAGATGAACATAGCAAACTTGATTTGCATTTTGTAAAGACATACTTTATCAATTAAGGAAGACAGAAAATTGAATCCATTGTTTACTATCGATGGTTTTAGTGGGGCAAGCAGATGGGTCACTGACTCTCCTAAACTGGACCCCGTCCATTCCACATTAACTTTACATCAATACCAAAACTCATTTGATTTACAACTGAAGAAAATGGAATGACATGTCTTAATCAAAGACACAATACAAGCCTCTTGCTGAAAACTGACCCCATGCCTTTTGAATGTTAGTTTGACTCTATGAGCCACTAAGCTTCCAGCAATTTTTAAACCATATTCTTTAAAAAAAAAAAATAATTGTATAAAAAAATGATACCCAAAACAGTGAATACTCACTATATGAAGATGTTACACTGGAATGTTACACTGGAATAATTCTTTTGGATAGATTTGTTAAATTTCTTGCATAGTTCTAGTTTGGATGGATACTGTAAATGAATCAGGGCTATAATTCTAACCCAAAGTGTGGGGGGGGGGGGGGGGAATGGCCTCTTATCCAAAAAGTGAGGGGGGACAAGAGGCAAATTTTTCCCCAAATGTACTAATTTTTCAAAATTCTACAAAAAAAGTAAGGGGGAAGGGGGGGTGGTGGACATGTCCCACTGTCCCCCGGAAATTACGGCCCTGAAACTTGTTTGAAAATATTTTGGATCTCTATCAAAGTAAAAAAAAAATTTACAGAATACTTTAAAAAATATAAATGGAAGGAAGCTAATATACAGTATTTTCACAATACAAAGCCCACTTAATGGAGAATAAATGACTGCCACTTTGAATAAAACAATATCTGTTCTAAAAAATGCATTCAAGTTACATAAAGGCTATTTATCTTGCTAAAATAGAGGTCCACAGTTTTATCCCAAAAACCTGACTTGAACCACTGTTTTGACCAATTTAGACACAAAATAAAATTTATTTTATCTCCACATTAGATGATAACTGACCTTAAAGATTCAGTCTGTTCTTAATACTAATAATTATTTCAATATTTCTAAAGAGGGATTTCATCACATGACTCTAATTCAACTGGTAGCCATTTTGCAGGGGCAGAGCTTTGCTTGTTGCGTATTTCACGTATTTGATCTTCATACAGCAGTCACATCACATGTAAAACAAACAAGACTTACTCTAAAACATGCACTGGTGGTGAAAACACACGCTGGGCATGTCAAACACACGCTGGGCATGTCAAACACACGCTGGGCATGTCAAACACGTACTGGGCATATAAACACACGCTGGGCATATAAACATGCGCTGGTTAAAATGAACTGCCCAGATTAATTATTTATTTAATATAAAATGATATTTTAAAGAAAAATTTCCCTCAAAGTACTTCACATATCATCCTAATCAGTGGATTTTAAACACGTCTATTAGTTAGTGCAACCAATGGCACAGCGTGATTCCCGCATAGTACTTACAAAAGTAATCTTATGTAACAACATGCAAACGTATGTAAGTGTACAGCAAATGACAGTCTTCCCAAAATGGCGATGTAACAAAGTCATGTGACCTCATGACAACAGCTGAAACATCCTTATAGGTGATAAATATAAGCTTCAATAGACTTTGTAGTTTGACATTTCCAACTGCAAGTCCCAAAACCCCACAAAAAATTCAACAGAATTTCAAAAGGCTTTTGGGTAGTGTGAGGCTATGATGTCACTCAAGTCTGATTTTAGTAATTTCTAAACAAATGAAATATAAGTTCAATATTTCCTTGATGGAATAAGATTTTGTAACACTTCTTAACCAGTTTTTTTTTCTTTTTCGTGTCTTCTTTCATATTTTTCAGAAGAGAATGGTTTTGAGGGTGGTTTTGGCCATGGTCATGATGTATAACTCTTATCTATAAATTTGTATTCCAATGAATCCAAACTCACCAGTGTTTATTACCAACTGATGTAAAACATCCTTTTAAAAGTCTAAATGAATCCTCAGCCCCACATTACTTGGCCCTGCATGTAACCAAATCTACAATACCTGGCTCTTCACAATAAGTTCCATTGTGTGCATATAGATGATTGGGAGTGTAATTTACTGATGCGTAAAATCACTGAACTATCTGTGGTGGGTTTCTTAATTTCTTTTAGCAGAGTATAAAAGCCATAACCGCCGAAAAGGAGGTTATTGTGGGTGAAAAGACTGACAATTTGTAGCGAGGATTGGGCGTAATGGTGAAAGCATTTTTTTAATTAGCGTTAATTTGCTGCCATGAGTGAACTCTTGGAAGTTCCAATAACCACTGGGAGCTTTTACCCAGAGAATGGAGTGATGATTGATGGCTTGTCACAAAATTTCAAATTTGTCACATAAATGTCTCAAATGTCACATAATTTTTGGCACCTTTTGCACAGAATGTCACATCAATTTTGACTTTTGTCAAATTTGATTGGCATAAATTCACACATGATCAGTTGACCAGTAATACTCATGGAAACAATCAATTGGTTATGTCTGTTTAATGAAAAATGGAATCCACCCCTAAATGCAACATCAAATTACCAATAAAAAAGTGTGAGTGAAGGAGTAAAACATGTCACAAAATGTCAGACAAATTTTAATACCTCTGTTTATGTATGTTTTGTCACATTTTGTCACAAAGTTGTCAAAATGTTAGATTTTTGGACAATGAAATTTTGTCACAAAATGTCACCATGTCACAGATGCTCCATTTTCTGCTCTTTTATAATCTCTATAACATGTCAAATTTATCAATAACTTCATCACAAGAGAAATTCAATTTTTTCTAAATGTCATAACATTAACAAATTAATAAAATTTAATTTAAAAGAGACCAAAATTTCTGCCAAAGATAAACCTTAAAAATTGTAACTATGAAACAAATGTAATGAATTCCTTAAGCTATAAACATCAAGGTTTTATAGTGTTTCCACTTTAAAGAACATTTCAGATAACAACGCTATGGCACATGCTTGGTGATGTCATTCATAGTAAATAGCATACACTGTGCCAGTGGAAAAGAGGTGAGGGTTTTCATAGAATCCAGAGGCGAAGCTGTCTCTCTGTGCATCCCAGAGGCACCTGCTACCGTATCGAACATCTTGGCAACGTTTTTCACCAATATTCACCAGGCAGATGAGCTGGGAATAAAGAAAGTATTGATTAAAAATTTCCCCCCATTTTCACTTAAATTTCGCATTAGTATACCACATTCTTTCCTCTAAATGCTGAGTGCCACAAATCACACGTCTGGCTGCCCAGGGACAACCAAAACCTGATCAGGCAACCATGATTTACCTTGACCTGTCCTGACAGAATTTGCATTGCAAGTATACCAAAAAATTCCACAAGGAACCCTATTTTCTTTCAGACAACCACAAAAACAGATACCCCTGCCTGACAGGCAAGTTCAAATTTGGTTGGTTTGTCGCACGCTAGTGCCAGGCATTGTATACTCTTGCATGACCTGATCCAAGATTTAAACCTGGGTTTCCAGGATAAATTTTCTGATGCTCATACACTGAGCCAAACATTGATTGACTAACATTAATTGTTGATTAATATTATATGCAAGGTATCACAAATTTTCATACTGATATATTGTGTAACATACCAAAATTAAAGCAAAGTCAAATTCCATATTAATTTCCAATTACCTACATTTATGAAGGCAACTGAAGCCTTTTTAGTACAGCCAGCAGCTCTATCACTTGGACAGTCAAGTTACACTTAACATACATTCTGACAAAGACATGAAGTACAGTAATTTCTCTTTTATATTTTGCATGATAATTGTGAAGTCTGAAAGCTGGGCTGATACTCTGTCCTGCCTGACTCAAAATTGGTGCATTTTTTAACAAATCCACAAATGGTGGTGAATTCTTTAAAATAAAATTTGAAAATAACAAGACTGTCTTCTTCCCTCTGATGCCGATTTGGTGTGTGGCTAAGTCCAACTATTATTCACGTTTCTGTTTTTTTTTTCTCTGCTCATGATTATTTCATGATTTGTTTGTTAAATGGAAGGCTGCTTTGTAAGAGCCCAGATTTCATTAAGCTCACCACCACATCAACTAGTCTTTGGAGGTGTTTGTTTATGCATGTATATATTAAAAAAATGGAAAAAACTTCAAACAACTTGGTTTCATAACTGCCTATTCTCTTCTTCAAACAGTCTAAACATACAATAAGAAAATAGACCACAATTTTGTATCTTAACATCTACAAATTCGAAAATCTTGAAAACTGATAAATTTTAAACATAATTTGTTTGACTATTTTTATATTTCTTTACTAGGATTTTAGCAACACACTTAATGTTGATTCTCCCCATCAAAATATCTTTTACTGATTTTTTCAACTCTCTTTCTTAATATAGTAATTCACCTTAAATCTCGGTAAGTCAGTGGCCTTTACCTAAGCTTAATATCTTGAGCAATCGTTTTGCAGAGCAAGGCACACATTATTGGATCATACTTGATCTTCCCGATGTGAGCTTCCAAAGCTTCTTCAATGATTGGTTGCACTTTCTCAGCAATAAATCTAAAAACAAAGCAGAAAAAACAACAATTAATATTATACTATCAAACCTTTAAAGGATTGGTTCAGTGGTCAAGCATGTCCATCTTATATGAAAGAGAACTTCAAAAGAAACAAAAAGGTGAAAAAAGCATTGAAAAAGCTTATTCTGTTAAGGAAATTATTCAAGTTTAAAGCTGTCTTATCTGTGTATAAATGACTGGTGTAGTAAGTCTACTATGGAAAGTTGGCCTCTTCATCCTCACATTATTAACAATTGTTAATGTATTTTGAAGAAAGTTAAATATTTATTGTTTTACTATTCATATTACTTTTCCTACAACTTTCTTTAGGTGGTATATTATAACTACCCTTCCTCGATTCAGTTTTACCACTTTTTTGATATATCCCATGGTTTTTAAGCCACAAAATAGCAGGACAAAATATGATATGAATACATAAAGACTTTGAGGAATCTGAGGCTATGACATCACAACTAGTCTGACTCAGTCATTTTTACACAAATGATACCAAACTTTAAACTTAGATATCTCTTGAACGGAATAAGATTTTTAAATGCTTACTTCACTATTTTGTTTCTTTTGAAGTCCTCTTGCATATAAGATAAAACCCATGACTCCTGAACTAATCCTTTAAATAATATGGTTGGTCTTTTTTAGACTGAACTCTGTGACATGATTTGCTGTACATAACTGGCCAATCAGATTAATAATGAGACATTGCAAAAAAGCGATGACATCTCCCTCCACAGAAAGAGAAAAATGCACACAATTTGGCAATGGACTAGTATGATGGTCAGACAAGCCAAGCGTATGCCATAGAGGGCAGTGCATAAAACATGGTGGTGAAGACACTACTTTGCCATCTTGTTTCAATCAGGACAATTTGATTTTAAGGTTGTCTAAGGTTTTCTTTAATATAACTGTTAAAGGAAGTCTATTTCCTCACAATGATATCATTCACTCACATTCTACACTAGTGCTAATGTATTTAATTTAACAAATACCAAACAAATTTTACTGGTTGAAATTAGTTCTATTAAAAATATCTAGCTGACAATTACACTAACTTCACTATATCTATGTTTTACAAATCTGCTAGCGCACACAATTGTTTCTTGATCCCCAAAAACTGAAAACTTCCCAAACAGATTTTTGTTTTGAAGAAGAATGAATGACACACCAGGCCCATAGCCAGAAATTTGAAAAGGGCTTCAGTTTTTGTAAAAAGGGAAACAAACTTTGAAAATTCTATATGATTATTCTTCTTTTAGATTTCAAAAGGGCACTTTCTCAACTAAAGGGGATTCAGGAATTTGAAAGAGGGGTTTGTTTGTTGTATAAAAAGACAGCAAATCTTGAAATTCTGTGTGCTTAAAATATTTTTAGATTTTAAAAGGCACTTTCTCAACAAAGTGGGGTTCGTTCGCTTGGACGAACCCCCTTCCCCGTCTACAGGCCTGCACATGTAGTCTAATACAAGTCACTCAAATTGTCTGTTAAAAATCCTCACAAGAATATTCCAATGGTCAAGTACATGCATGTTGTATGATAGAGGATAACTGAAGAAATTGTCCTCTATCAAATAAATGCTTGAATACTCTTGTGGAACACACTTTTTGAACACTTTCTTCACAATTTGTTTCTTTCCATTTGAATGTGCTTGACTACTAAACTTATCTTTTCAAACTTTGGGCACCATGGCAACAAAATACTTAACAGATAATTGGTTGTACAGTATGCGGGTTAAAACGTCTACAGTTATCATGAAGAATATTGGTTAATGTCACACGCTTTGAACAAAATCTGAAAGTTTACTACAACTCCTACTGCTGTATTTATTTTGTTCATAGAAGTAACTAACAGAGAATGCTGAGCTCCCATTAACCGCTGAAATAGAAAATGAAGCAACCATGT
Organism: Chiridota heheva; assembly: GCA_020152595.1. Taxonomy (NCBI): domain Eukaryota; kingdom Metazoa; phylum Echinodermata; class Holothuroidea; order Apodida; family Chiridotidae; genus Chiridota; species Chiridota heheva. Next base: position 155,302 of record JAIGNY010000266.1, on the reverse strand, counting down.
ATTTGACAAAAGTCACCAAAATCATGGTTTTCCCCATTGACTTCTGTGATAAGGGATTGTAAAATTCACTTTATTTAAAAAAAAATTGTTTCAATTTTTGTTGGACCAAATGACTCATTCATTTAAAAAAAAAGTGCTAGTAGAATAAGGGTTAAGGCTGGGCCAATGTTTTAATATGACCCTGCACAAATTTAAATAACATATTGCAACCTAAAAAAAAAATTGAAGCAACAGTGTTTGAAATAAATTTACTAGAAAAATCTTGATTTTGGTGACTTTCAGATTTATAGATGTTGGCTTCACTCACCAACTGAGCTCAGCATTTATCTGTTTATAAAGTTCTATGCTTTTGTTGCTGTTGATTATTCACCGCAAACCAAAATAGGAAAGTAGAAGAAATATGGTGCAAGAAGAAAATAAGAAGAAAGTTCTCTGCAAAGACAGGATCAAAGAGGGAGCATGATGGGGAACAATGTCACCTAAAAACAGCAGCCTATATTTCACACCATCCACAATTGGTTTCAACTCCCAAAAGTGACAAATTCAAAAAAATAAAAAGTGAAAAATGAGAAGATGTAATGTTGCAGGTAATCCTCACAGGAATATTCCCGTTCTTCAAATACTCGCTGGGAAGACCGTTGTTTTCACATCTCCTCTTGCTAGAGTCTGGAATAGTTTTCCATTACAAGTACAATCTGCTGATACTATGAAAGGAAGGTATCGTCCCATAAATTAGTTCAGAAGTGAATGCCGCCTTGCTGATGTCACTTTCCGTTTTTAATTTTCCTTATTGATTGCAAGAAGTAGGCCCTTATGTTCAGTCAGTGGAATGTGTGGTTGCATCGCAGATTTCTCGCAATCAATAGTGAAAATCGAAAACCAAAAGTTTTAATACCGGCACGGTGGCTTTCACCTTTTCAACATATTTATGGGACAATACCTTTCCTTTAACTCTCTCTCAATAATTAATTGAAGACATTTTTGTACCTTGAACTCTTTTAATAGCATTTAATTGTTTTGTTGTTTTTATGCAAATGCCCTGAGTGTCATTTATGGCTGACACCAGCGCTTTACAAGAATGCTGATTGATTGATTCCCACCCATGACCTCAAAACTTGCAAATGATAAGGAATCTGACCAAGAAATCCAGTGTTTCCTGTTTACTAGAACAGCATGAAGTGTATTCACTTGGTTGCGTGACACGCCACATCGGGGAGATGACGTCATTTGCTGGAGTGAAAACAAAGCTTTGTGTGTTACAGGAACAACCGTGTGTGTCTGTATGTGGTATGCAAAGTCGGACAAATTCTTAATAGCATAGCAAAGTTTAACCCCCGAAAGCATCCAGTGCTCGACACTATATTAAGACAGCCATGGTTTTTGATAACCAGTTGTGAACTCACTAGTTACAGACCCACTGGGATTACCAATGATTACCAATTGTTAATTAAACTCCATTTTTATTAATTAGATGCTTCGTTAGTTGATTGTGCAGTTAAGTATAACAATTAATAATGGATGATTGAACATTGTCATGTTTCTGGTACACCTGCTGGGTATTTGAATGTTGAAAATGGGTTCACCATATGTAAACACATATGGTGGAAATTTTGAATCAACCAAAATAGTGATATATTTTTACCGAAAATTCAACAAAGCAACACCACATATTCCGAATCGATCATCATACATTGTCTCAAAGGATTGGAGATGAAGTTGCAACATTGATTAGTCAATATTTTAAACCAGAACCAAAAGGTTTTGTGGTTCTGATGCTTTTTTTCATAACCTGATTAATTTGCAAAATTTCTATTCACTATCATGTAAATGCATATCATAAAATATTTCTTCCATATTCATTTGTAAGCCACATCCACCATGCAGATCAATAAAAATGTTAACATCAGCATTTGCACAATAATTAACAACATCATCAAAGCAAGTAGGATGCAAAAATGATTGCTCATTTATCCTATTTCAAGAATTTGTCAGCAAGCCCCACCTACTCATTAATATTCATGACATCACTACCACAACATTAGATCATATATACATGTACAGACAATGACCCCTCATATAGCATAAATCTGATAGATTGTTCATGAGATACAGTAAGATGTTTACTTTACATTTAGGACATTCACATTAAGCCACGCCCACCATGCATATCAATGACATCTGCTGACATAAGCATGTACAAAATAACCAACAAAATTATCGTGCCCAATATGACACAAAATGTACATACAGTTGCTCATCTAACACTTTTTCAAAAAATCTCACTTTAAGCCCAGCCCTCTAATTAATAAGCATGATATCACTGCCAAAAACATTTGGACACAAATACACACCACGGGCTATCTGTGTACCATATATGACATGAATTCAGTTGATCATTCTTGAGATACCGTGCTTACAAGCTGTATTCAGCAAAATTATATTAAGCCCCACCCACTCAAATGTTTTTAAAATCAAAAACATGGACACACCAGGTAACATAATTACCTCAAATATGAAACAAAACAGATATGCGGTTGTTAAAATATAACATTTCAAGATTTTTACATTAAGCCCCGCCTACTCATTAATATGCATAGTATCACCATCAACTATGCATATTAATGAAATTCACAAATTTAACATCATGAACATGGACACATCAGCTAACATCATATTTATGACAAATATGAAATTAAACAGACATGTGGTTGCTAAAATAAGAACATTTCAAGATTTTTACATTAAGTCCCGCCTACTCATTAATATGCATGACATCAATAAGGCATATCTACAGACCATGGGCTATCTGTGTACCAAATATGACATGAATCTAGTTTACCATTATTGAGCTACCGTGTTTACAAGCTTTTTCAGCAAAATAATATTAAGCCCCGCCCACTTTGCATATTAATGAAATTCAACGTTTTTACATTATGAAGATGGACACATCAGCTAACATCATAACTACACCAAAGAACAAAACAGACATGCGGTTGCTAAAAATGAACATTTCAATATTTTTACATTAAGCCCTGCCTACTCATTAATATGCATGACATTATCAACAACAATAGGGCACATCTTGACCATGGGCTATCTGTGTACCACATATGACATGAATCTAGCGTATCGTTCTTAAGATATCATGTTTACGAGCTGGTCGTCACAAACATACATACATACACATACATACATACACAGAAATGCCATCAAGACCGCATAGGTTCCTGATGCTATTGTATCGGAACCAAAAATCACAAAATTTGTTGCAATTCGTGCCTATCATGCTATGTATGGCATATAAACAAACACAGCTGATTGCTTTGTTTTCACTCCAGTGGCGCGAGTCTACTATGCTGTCTGATGACCTCAGGTCACGAAGTTCCTGGATATTCAACCAAATAAATACTACTCTAAAGATTGTGATTTGATAAAAAGCATAATGACGAAAATGATTAAATATACACTCTGAATACTGATCACATGGTGTTTTGTTATCAATTATATGAACAGGTGTGCAATGGTGACAGAAGCATGAAATGCCTCCTGAAAACTGAATCTTGGCTAATGATCCAATTACAGTCAAAGCACTAGATCAACTGAAAATTCAAAACAATTAAATTACTCTTACTAAAATGTAAATGTCTTTGATCTTAAAAACTTCCTGTTACCCTGTGGTTCACCTTATTTGTCTTAAAGATCTATGCACATCTGGTTGAGTCGATTTGAGTTTTAAATTTGAAGATGAACAGTCTGAATTTTAGAAGGATTTCTTAAAGGATTAGTTCAGTGGTCAAGCATGTTTATCTTATATGAAAGAGAACTTCAAAAAAAACCAAATGGTAAAGTAAGCATTCAAAAATATTCTTCCGTTAAGGAGATATTTAACTTTAAAGTTTGGTATCATTTGTGTAGAAACGACTGAAATTAGACTAATGGTGATGTGTCATAGACTCAGATTCCTCAAAGTTTTCTATCATATTTTGTCCTGCGATTTTGTGGCTTTTAAAAACCATGCGATATGTCAAAAACGTAGTAAAAGTGAATCTGAATCTAGAAGAAAGTTTGAGAGAAAATAATTGAAATAGTGAAAATTTAAATAAACTTTCAAAATACAATTTTGTGGAATCTGATGTATATTGTTTTCAGTCGTTTCTACAGAAATGATACCAAACTTTAAATTTGAATATTTACCTAACGGAATAAGATTTTGTAATGCTTTTATATTGTTTCTTTTGTAGACCTCTTTCATATTTTATCATAAGATGGACATGCTTGACCACTGAACTAATCCAGAGCGACCACAATCTGAAGATTCCTCAATATTGTAATGTATGACTGGGCAGACAGCTCAACATGCAAATACACTTCTCATAATTTCTCTCCTAGGTTTCCATCACAAAAATGATAAGAAACTCCATTCCTGCTACAAGTTTCTTAAAGGACCAATGGCACTTAGAACCAGCACTGACTACATTTGTTTAAAATCTACTAGAAATGATACAAATTTAGCAAACCAAATTTTTGTAGAAGTCAATAGTAGGCCTATTGTCTTAATCAAGAAATGATTCAGGCATAACAATGACTGTGATTACTCTATAAATGTGTGCAATTCCAACAAATAAAGGTTGCATTTTGAGTAATTTTTAGGTCATATTTATTATTCTCCAAGCCAAGAAGAATTCATGTTTCACAAAAAAACACAGTATTTATCATAAATGCTTTAAATAGAAGGCCATGTTTGGATAGGTTTTTTTAAGAGACCTTATAAATAATTGGAGAATAAACAAATTGTCAGCTTCACCTTGAAGAAAATTGTTATTCCATCAATTGTCAAATTTGTTTTGTTTCACTAATTGCTTCCATTTTAAATGTTTTGTTTCACTAATTGCTTCCACTGTCAAATTTGTTTTGTGTCACTAACTGCTTCCATTTTAAATGTTTTGTTTCACTAATTGCTTTCATTGTTAAGTGTTTTGTTTCACTAATTGCCTCCATTTTTGTTTCAAATAGTTTTGTTTTGTTTCACTAATTGCTTCTATTGTCAAATTTGTTTTGTTTCACTAAATACTTCCATAGTCAAATTTTATTAGTTTCACTAATTGCTTCCATAGTCAAATTTGTTTTGTTTCACTAATTGCTTCCATTGTTAAATGTTTTGTTTCACTAATTGCTTCCATTTTCAAATTTGTTTTGTTTCACTAATTGCTTCCACTTTCAAATTTGTTTTGTTTCACTAATTGCTTCCATTGTCAAATTTGTTTTGTTTCACTAATTGCTTGCATTGTCAAATCTGTTTTGTTTCACTAAATGCTTGCATTGTCAAATTTGTTTTGTTTCACTAATTTCTTCCATAGTCAAATTTGTTTTGTTTCACTAAATGCTTGCATTGTCAAATTTGTTTTGTTTCACTAATTTCTTCCATTGTCAAATTTGTTTTGTTTCACTAATTGCTTGCATTGTCAAATTTGTTTTGTTTCACTAATTTCTTCCATTGTCAAATTTGTTTTGTTTCACTAAATGCTTGCATTGTCAAATTTGTTTTGTTTCACTAATTTCTTCCATTGTCAAATTTGTTTTGTTTCACTAAATGCTTGCATTGTCAAATTTGTTTTGTTTCACTAATTTCTTCCATTGTTAAATTTGTTTTGTTTCACTAATTGCTTGCATTGTCAAATTTGTTTTGTTTCATTAATTGCTTCCACTGTTAAATTTGTTTTAAAAAAAAAGCCTATTATACAGTAGCTTCAGTTGTAGGTTTCACAAACACTGAAAACAAATTTGATTTGTTTTGTTTTGCAAACAAAAAATACTCATTACAGCTTCACATATGAAATTGTTTGTGGTTCCCAAACATTTCAAATAAATGTAGTGACCTGAACTGTACAATTTTGTTTCAATTTGTATATGTAAATCTTACCATGGAATTGAAATGTATGAAAAGTGTAAGAGAACACTTTTGAACTTTTTTTGAGGTTATGAGATTGGAGAAATGAATGGTGTACTCTATGTGTAGTATTAGTTCTGCTGAAGTTAAAACAACACACAACGACCTACATGTACTATACTCACCACCATATAAAGTCTGTCTGGAATAAAATCAAAAGAATTCAAATCAGAAATAAAAGTTTCACAAATTTGTGACTACATACTTTGAATTATACGCTTTGAAAGAAAAATGTATCCAAATCTATATAAGTTAAATACATGTCAGATGTAATTAACTTTTCTAAATTACACATTGAGGAAGAAAATGTAAACAAATATATTTTAAGCACCAATTTGGGTATTTGGGGTGATGTCATAACTACAATTAATGGCACACATCCTTAGGCACAGAGGTGGACAAAATCTACAGTTACCACGGAAAAATCAGAAATTCGCGGGACGAAAAATAGAAGATTTATTTTATTTTACACATTTCTTGAGTAAACAACAAGTATATGTCGTAAATATGTGCTCTAAAAACGTTCCCCATGTAATGTAATTATGTGATGAAAAGTACATTAACCCTTAAACGACAAGGGGGTTCAAAACGTGCAATTTTTCGGAACTTTTTTTTTAGAATTAATTTTCACAACTTTCCTTTCATATTCTATCGCTACAAGTTGGGTTTATGTGAATGCTTAAACAATAAACTTTCAATAAAAAAGTCAAAATAAAGAAAATATCCATATAATATGCAAATTTAAGGCAAAATTTGGTCAATTTTTTTAGCTTTTTGAGGTTGTATTTTTTCTTGTGAATAATGAAAATGGAGGATTTTTTTAACATATTTAGATTGTTTGTAAAATTACCTTTCCATTGATACCAGTCTAAATAAAATAAAAATTCTCAAAGCAAAACATGCAAAAATAATGAAAATAAACAAAAAATAATCACCCCTGTAAATACTCGCGAAAAACAAAGCTACGCATCTGGTGTCTGCTCCCGCACATATACCGCTACACTACCCTGCCTGTGAGTAATTCATAGAGTTGATTTAATACTTCTATTTTGGTGTGGATAAGTTGCTCTTTTGAATATCAATTGAAAATTTGTTGAATTTCGATTACAACGATATGTTTTGTATTGCAATCAGAAATTATGATTTTCGTCAAAATTTAGTCTAAAAAAGGTTACAAATAATGAAATTTTGCACAAATTTTGCCCCCAAAAAGATATTGAAGATGAGGGCATTAAAAATTCGACCGGAACTGTGATGCATTGATGTCTTTGACAGTTTCTCACAGATTTTCAGGCAAAAGCAAGATCTAGAAGTATGGTAAGTAAGTTTTTAAAGAATTTTTTTCGAAATTTGACAAAAATTATCAAAATTTTACCCATTGTGAAATTGAAATTTGATGAAAATGATAAAACTTTTACCCATTTTCCAGGGAGTTTACTCAAAAATTCTCAATCTAACCCTCATCAAAAATGTTAATTTACTCTTTCAAATGATACCAGGATCACTGCTGTGGGCCTAATTGACATAGCAAAATAAATTTGTCAAAAGTTCATGTCCAATTGGTCATGACCGCATGATCGTTTAAGGGTTAAATTGCAAAAGCATATAATGATGTATTCATTACATTAATATTATTTCTGTCACGATTTTTCTTGGGAAGATTTTTGACTCCTTTATTCAAAACCATCGGAAATCTTATAATTAATTCCAACTTCGCTAAAGCAATGCTATGGAGATTCTGTGTGACCAGAGAATCACCCATGTATTCAAAATAATAAAGATCTTTTTTAGTAAAACTACCTTTTTGGTGGATCCATCCTGTAGCTATTCTCATATTCCACCTGTGGCTTGGGGTGGAATCCATCAAGCTCCAAACTGGGTCCACAAGCCAAAGACACGAAGCTGGAACCCACATGCGTGGGTTTGCCAGTTGGTATGTCAAACAAACTGGACATCTGGCCATCCAGATGGGCTGCTACCGCGGCCGACTCAGCCACTTTTGCAGTCATGACGTGAATTCTATTTGTAATGTGATCACAGATAATCTGTGACGTTTACATGGTGGGTTCAGATAATTGTGGTAGAGCTGTAAAAGGGAAAAAAAAAACCTGTAAAGATACATTTACTACATCCTGTAGTGCCCCTGGATAACATTCTTCTTCATGCGTCGCTTCACCTTCCTCAGCCACTGCATAACAGAGATTCAGGGGCTCAAAGATCCAGATACACTTACTCAGGGGACCAATTTGCCTCTGTTCCGAGAACAGTGCTTTTTATGCAGGAACAGTGAATTTTTAAACATCACTGTTTCAGCGGTTCTTTTCACGAGCATGTAGCATTAATGATCAATAACTTGATTTCTGGTGCAAAAAAGTGCATGTTGTCAAACAAGATTATCATACAAATAATTTCTTCCAGAGAGAAAAAAGCTTTTCTCTCCTTGTTTGCAATTGCCAGCACAATTAATCATGAACACACATGCAAGGCTGCTTGCATGTGTGTGACTGTACGCAACTGGATCATACTGTACATCATGTACTGTACATGTAATACTAATAACTGACATACATATTTGCACATATTGACCAATAACACTAACACAATGTAAATTAAGCCTATTTTGAAGAAAGGAATTTGTCCTGTTATCAGCAAAAAAATTAAACAATGAATTTAGATACAGAACAGTATTATTTGAGAAAGTACCGTTTCTGGAACAGTGATTAAAATTTCAGATTTGGATCCTGCCTACTCTTGCTGAGACTAAACTCATGCCCTAAAATACTGAAATTTATGTACCCAGACTGGTATAGAAAGTTGAATAGTCACAACCTTAAATGTAATGTTGTCGTGCAGTATTATGATGTAAGACATAGACTGTGGGCCGAAGATCTGAATTCCTTTCCTATCTCAAGTTTCGTTGTCCACCTCTTGGGGCAACATGAAAACCTACTTATTTTGTAGGTAGAAGGGTGTTGTTACCTGATCATGTATTTTTCGTCCGATTTTGCCAATTTTCTCAAAACCGTGGAACTCTTTGGAATTATATTTCTTTTAAAATATGAACATTTATCTGCATAAAATCATGTTGACCCAAGAGGTAAACTACGAAACTGCAGAATAGAGACCTTCAACCCAGTCTAACAGGGCTGTAGCAAGAAATAAGAAAGGAGGGATCCAAACTCCTCAAGAAACGTACAGATCATCTATAGATCTCAACAATCTTTGTAAACAAAGGTTACGATATACAGTATAAACATAATCTTAATTATTCAATTTTTAATGTGTTTTGCAAGAAAGTGCTAAACCAGAGAACAAAATTCCTATGCAAAGGGGGCAGTGAGGAGCGAACAATTGGTTCCTGGTTACTTACCTGATGAAGTTCTGTAAATGACAAAATCCCTAAAGGAGTCAAACTTGAGTCAGACCCCTAGCTTGATTTAAAAAGGGGCAGGGTGCTAGACTTGATGAGGGGCACATTAATGCACGTGTGAAATGCTGTGTCTTGTCTGCGTGGAGTCCAGGGGCACCCTTAAGACTCAATCCCCTAGTAAAGAAGCTTTGGGATTTTGGCTATAATCATACATCTGAGAATGAAGCTATTCTGACTGATACAGAACAGTATATCATTCTGGGTTCTGTATCCGTGTAAAGTATTTCATTTATGAGGCTGATTCAGACTATTAAGTAAAAAAAAAACAATTAAATATAAAAAAAAATATAAAAAAGAATTACTTTTTTTCTCATGAGGGGCAACGCAGACCCCAAAGGGGCAGGGCGGACCCCAGGAGGGCGGGCCCACAGAGGGGCAGGGCAGGCCGGCCCTGTAAAACAGCAAAACTAGGGGTCTGTGAATATTTAATATTAGAGATATGTTCATTGTTAAACACAGTATACTTGAGTATTTCAAGTTATTCCCTTTTACTGTAAATACTGTATACACCCTTCCATTTATGTCCTTCTTGTAAAAATGTATTCCAAAATTGAATCAATTTTTCCTTCAAAACTAACATGGCCAAAAACCAAATTTAATCAAAATGATTCATAACACGTAGGTTGACAAACACAGAAACCAAAAGACGGACAAACAGCAAGCAAACGGCTGCAGCCAAAAACACTTACATGTACCTCAACTGCCCTGACGTGGTAAAGTATTTCCAACCAAAAAGGGGCTGAATTCTTGGATAATATGCTGTGTGTCAATCCTCTTTATCACTCTTTAGTTTGGACCTACAAAGCTGAAGAGAAAAACAAAAAACATACAGAAACTTCCTTACATACACCTCATTAATCAATAGAACAATTTAATGGAAATGGCATATCAAGTCTAAAACTCAAGTATAATCCAACCAATCTTGACGGAATTCACAACAATTCAAATCATAAACACATTCGAGGAGGATATGTGCTTCTTTTTCAGATTATTATTGAAACTGAATATTATTGAAACTTTAGTAAGATCAAAGATACCATCACTTCCTCTGCTCACAGGGGAGGTACCCGACATTTGACCTAGTTAATACCTTGTGATTTCAACCAGTAGCAGGCACAGCATGTGAGAAATCTGATGTAAATATGAAAATAATTGAGAAAAGAAACATGTTGCCTAGATATGAAAGGTCAGTACTTTCAGAACCTGGCAACAGTTACAAATTCTGTGTAAAAATCTATGTAGGGTAGTATTACAGTGCTGAAGAAATAATGTGCATACTCTTCACCCTTGCTGAAATAATGGCTCATGATCTGGCCCATGCCTCCACCAACCTTTTTAATTCCAGAAGTTTAAAATTGAAGCTTGTGACATGTGGGTACTGATCTATGGATAGGTAACACCAACTTCAGGTTAATAGGATACCAACCATGACACAAAGGTTTTATCAAAGTCAAGTAAAAATTGACCATTTTCAACACTATATGCAAATTGTTATTCTCTACTCCAGAAAGTCATTCCAGGTTATAAAGTAGTCACTCACATTTGTATAGATTTTGAATCCACCTGGATTTGAGTGTGGGAGGCAGACAGTATCAGTGATTTTGTGTATGTAGTGCACATTGTTTCCCTACATGGAGGGGTCACTGATAAAGTTATCATTACAGTCAATGGGAAAACTAAGTTATGTTCTTTTTTTTGCAAATCATTTTTCATTTGAAATCTGTTTTTAAAGAAAAATATCTGACACTCAAGTAGGTTGAACTTGATTACAGAACACAATATTTTTTATGAAAATCTACTTGCAATAGGCCTAATCAATATTAGTGAGGCTAATTGCATTTTGGAGAAAATGATAGGCATTCTTTAAAATTAGCATAAACCCACTTGCCCAGGCTAATTAATTTTACGTGCGAGTTACTGTAGCACAATTTCAATCATTCAAGCTGGTTCAGCTAGTCCTATAACCAAAATTATTCCAGTATGTTTGTGTCAGATGTGAAGAGAAAGGCTTGTGGAAAGTTCAGTCCGGCTATTGAGAAGTCAAGTGAGAAAGCCAGATGTGCTAGTGATAAACCAATGCTAATTTTGAGTCCTGGTGTTTATCATTTACTGTAAGTCAGTGAGAAATTACAATTACAACATTTTGGTCCTGATCTTAAAAATGCTGAGAGAAACTGCATAATTGCATTAATTGTAAAATAAGTAAACTTATTAAATGCAGGGATCAACAAATCAACCAAACATAAACTTATTCAATGCAGGGATCGACAAATCAACCAAACATAAACTTATTCAATGCAGGGATCGACAAATCAACCAAACATAAACTTATTCAATGCAGGGATCAACAAATCAACCAAACATAAACTTATTCAATGCAATGACAAATCAACCAAACATAAACTTATTCAATGCAGGGATCGACAAATCAACCAAACATAAACTTATTAAATGCAGGGATCAACAAATCAACCAAACATAAACTTATTAAATGCAGGGATCAACAAATCAACCAAACATAAACTTATTAAATGCAGGGATCGACAAATCAACCAAACATAAACTTATTAAATGCAGGGATCGACAAATCAACCAAACATAAACTTATTAAATGCAGGGATCGACAAATCAACCAAACATAAACTTATTAAATGCAGGGATCAACAAATCAACCAAACATAAACTTATTAAATGCAGGGATCGACAAATCAACCAAACATAAACTTATTAAATGCAGGGATCAACAAATCAACCAAACATAAACTTATTAAATGCAGGGATCGACAAATCAACCAAACATAAACTTATTAAATGCAGGGATGGACAAATCAAGCTAACATAAACTTGTCCACCAGGCAGGAGAATCTGAATTTGAGGTTGTCCTAAAGTAAAGGTTGCCTGTGGAATTGTTTTTTGTATGTATACAGTACATGTACATGTAATATGCAGTTTGCTGAAAACCAAGTTGTCCATCTGGGTAGGTCAAGTAAATGTTATGGTTGCCCAGATAGGATTTTGGTTGTCCTAGATAGCCGGACTTTGGATTGATTTGTCTAAGCTGTTATTTTTACAAATTCTATACCAGAAGCACCTGTAGGAAATAAAAAAAACTTTATTATTAGTTCAGTAATGAATGCGAAATGGAAGATGATTAGCATTTTTAGTTTTAAAAGTGTAATTAGGAATATTAGAGATAAAATTATGAATGTGCAGTTGGTAAACACTGGTCGATGCCAATTTTGAATATTGAAGACAAGCAACACACTTTAAGAACTTATGGATGTCATGTACTGTAACAATAAGAATTGTTAAAAGTATAATTTGTCACTATCACACATCTGAAACAAAACATGCTGAGTTAAAAAGCAGTCTTAAAAAGTGCCCTATAAATTCATAAAACAATCCATTCCATCTCAAAAATGTTGAAATCCTGCCTACTTAGATGCAAAATTGAGGAAAAGATGAAGCAAATCTGAAAGCCATGTTAGACTTACAGTGTACAACAGTTGTTTGTTTGGAATCCCCTAGCTTTCCACCACCCCTGGTGATTTCGGCCCCTGAAAATCAGTGCTTTCCTTCCATAAAAAAACGGTGCATTCCACCCCTGTGAACTAGGGGTAGAAAGCACCATTTTTAGGGGTAAAAGCACCTATTTTCTAATTAGTGTAGTAGGAATATTTCAGAATATGGAATTGTGGGTCCAATTAGGTCATTTATTGCCAAATTTTCACTAATATTGTTTTCATGGTGTACAAACTTTTTAGATTTAATGTGTTTTAGTGGTTAAGGTATGTACTTGCTTTTCCTGGTACATGCAAATAATATACATATTCATGCAGTAGTAGACTTAATGATTGTATCTTTTGAAGCAATATTTAAGAAATTGTCAATGTAACACCCATCACACATTTCAGAAAAAGTTTCTATAACTCTATATAGAGATGAAATATAAAATATATATTTTCTCAAATCCTCTTCATTCAGACTGATATCTATATATCAGTTGTTCTCTATAAATTAGATTTATTTTCAAACATATGGGGAAACTAAACATGTAACACCCGTCACAAACTGTGTGACAGGTGTTACATACATTGTACAAAATGCAGTATGTAATACATGGAAAGTAAATAAGATTCAAAACTGAAAGAAATTTACAGAACTTCAGTACATTAATTAATATTTCTAGCCTTTAAAATCTTGTGTTAAGTATTTAAACTGTTCCTAGATGTGCTGATTATATGGTTTGGGAAACTGTATAAAAAAAATATACTTCAAATGCACCTTGTCCATATTGATATCTTTATATCAATTTGATTCTGTCAATGAAATTACCTACATTTACAAACCTCTGGTACAAAACAAAATGTGTAACACCCGTCACAAATTATGTGACAGGTGTTACATGTACTGTGCGTACAAAGTAAAAGATGCATTGCACAATGCAAAAGTCAACGGCATCCTTAATTTGAGGAATTATTTAAATGAAAAAAACATTTATCACAATAGGCATTTAAACCTCATCTTAGGTAATGACATCATTGAAAGTGCAGTACAGTGCAGTATGTGAGCATCATAGTGTGGTGTAGACATGGAGGTACCTCCATGGTGTGAAGGTACCTCAACAACTTCCAGTACATGGTGTTCATTACCATCCGTGATATCATTCCCCAAAAGATATATACATAGTGATCCTTTGTATTTTCATACTGTTTTACTTGTATTAAATGCTTATTTTGTGCAATAGAGATAAAAAATACATCCAAAATAGATTATTTTAACCGCTTGAGGGGCAAAAATCAAAATTGATCAATAGAAATTTCAGACACTGTAACACCCGTCACATATAATGTAACACTCGTCACAACAATTATTCTAGTGCCAAAATTCTTTAAGATTCTTGAATTCCTTAGCTTTTATAATGTTTTATTAGAATGAAGTTCCAACTTTGATGATTAAAAGTTGCTAAATGATTTTTTAACTTCACAGACTTTTACATGTATTCATCAAATTTGAAAAACCTATGTCTGTTATCATGTAGCACCCATCATGCATGTTTGCTCGCCTCGCTCTCATCTGTTGTAGCATTTGTCTGACTAAAGTTAAGTAGAAGCTTATATGATATACTGTACCTAGGGGTGATATTTCATTGGGATAATAACAGTTACTATTTGAGAAAAAATATTCTGAAATTCAGAAATTGTCTCAGAACCGTAACACCTGTCACACGGAATTTACCATATAAATAGATGGGTCACTCTCCTAGCGCAATTCTGGAATCGTATAAGAAAATTCCTTTTTGACCACTCCCGAATCCTAATCACATTTTTTACTCAACTTAACATTTGCGGAGGCCCCCTTCTTTTTTCAAAAGCCATGGTATTTAGTAATTTTTCTGATGAGGTGTACAGACAATGAATTCTTTACCCAATTTGACATTCTAAACCCAGCCATTTGCAAAAAAACAAGAAATACATGTATCTACGATGACGCCATGAGAAGCACCTCAGTATTATTTTCACAAGCACGTGCTAGGTGAAGATAACGATGATGTCATGGTGAACACAAACAAAATTCAATTTGATTGGTCGAGAGTTGAAGAAAAAAAATACAACATTAATAATTTAAACGCGAACTTTAAAATGTGTACATGAACTCAAGAGAGCAATGGATCCTTCAAAAGCAATTGTCACCTGGTAATTTTTTCTGTTGTTTACTGTTAGCTAGTAAGCCAATGTATGAACTGTAAGATATATTTGTATAACATAAAGTGTAAAACTTGACTTTCTTGCTAGCTAAATGAGTATGCCTGATCCAGCCTACAGTTATTGGTGGCGCTTATTGTACACAACAAATCATTTTTAGATATGATAAACTCACATAACCTACCGTACATGCTTAGATGCTTGTTGAGAGAAAAATCAAAAGCTGGAAAAATATAGGCCTATTTGGTTAAAGGATTAGTTCAGTGGCTAAGAATGTCCATCTTACATGAAAGAGGACTTCAAAAGAAACAAAATGGTAAAAAAAAAGCATTGAAAAATCTTATTTTGTGAAGGAGATAGTTAAGTTTAGTGAAGTTTAAAGTTTGGTGTCATTTCTGTAGAAATACATAGACTTTGAAGAATCTAAGGCTATGACATCACAACTAGTCTGATTTCAGTCGTTTATACACAAATGATACCAAACATTAAACTTAAATATCCCCTTAACGGAATCAGATTTTTGAATGCTTTCTTCACCATTCTGTTTCTATTGAAGTCCTCTTTCATATAAGATAAACATGCTTGACTACTGAACTAATTCTTTAATAAATATAAATTTTGTGTAGAAATTAGCCCCCTTGCCCTGGAGTAAGGTACGAAGGTGAGAAGGAGCAGGGTCATAGCTATCAGGGGGCAGGGGGAACAGAAAGCATTTTGCGCCCAGATCCACCATGCCCATGTTTCTCATATTTTCCCCAAACAAATTTTGTGCTAGCTACGATCCTGGGAAGGAGGTGCCCTTTTGAAAGTTGAGGGTGGGCCAGCGCAGCACGTGCCCTTTTGAAAGCTATATGAAATTAATTTTAGTCATTCTTGGAAGTTTGAAAACAAATATAAATGCACTCACTCACAATTCCTACATACAGTAGTACTCAGAAGATGTAACATACATTTAGTATTTATTTCACACAATTAAAAAATGACATTTACCAGAGCCTCGGCACTGAGGGTCATGTGGTTGGAAGGGGAATGGCTCACATTGATTTTCAAAGAAATATTTTTAAAAGTAGGCCTTTTACCAATCTGCCGGGTGGGCAATTGCAAAATACATTGGTCCTGGCTCCCCAATCTAAAAACATAGGTGGGATTTTCCCACCAAAAGTGGGGAAGAGTCAAAAATCACACTATTACACTGTAGATACAAAAAATCTAATGTAAATGTAATCTAAACAATGTAAATCTAATAAGTATGTATTCGGAAAAAAAGTGGGAGGGCATGTTCACCTTGCTTCCCCAAATCCAGCCTATATATGTGTATAGGAACAGGAGGCCAAGGGAAAACCTTCCCCATCAGCTTTTTCGAAAACGAACAAAAGTGCCATCTAAAAAAAAAACTTCCCCTCAATTATTAATGTCAAAAAAAGTAGGCCCCACTAAGTACAATATGTTGCTGGTCCATATTTATACAAATTCCTTTGTTAACTCCCTGAGAAAGAAGCGCATATCCTCCTCGAATACAGACCACATACAGACCTCCGTGGTGTAGTGGTTTGTGAGTGCTTTGTCCTCTTACCCGCACGTCCCGGGTTCGAATCCTGGTGGGTCTGCAACCAGTGAGTTCACAACTGGTTATCAAAGGCTGTGGCCATCTTGATATAATGTCCAGCACTGGATGCTTTCGGGACATTAAACCTTGCTATGCTATGCTATAATGTCTTTATTTTTCGTACATGTGATCCTTCTTCCATTCGAATTGAATTTCTGAATTTTATGAAACCAATGTTTCCCCGGGCCCCTTATCAACACATGAATCTTTATCTGGTAATTATACACACCCGGCTCGTGTTTGTAAAAATACTGAGGTGCTTCTCATTTCTTACCAAGGTGGAGGTAAGTAAGTCATGTTAACTTGTTGCCTTCCTTCTACAGATCATGGCTTGCAGTCTTGCAAACAGATTTTCGAACACTTCAAACATGCAGTGGGCAAGAGCCAGCAGTTACAGGCAGTCAGGGTTAAGCTTTAATGAGTGATCATTCCAAAACACATTAAGCCTTGACTTAAAATTGTTAATTGATGGCGCACATGACCATTCAAATTGTTCCAAGTATTGAAGTCTGCAAAAAGCAAAAGTAGATAAGTGTTGTGTTGTCCTGCATCTAGCTTGTTTTAATTTCCAAGTGAGACCTCTTATCCTGGAATCTTTATCTTGCTCAGAAAAGGTCTTAAAATTAATGTCTTTCAAACCATGTAAAATTGTATACACTTGTATCATATCATTTCTGACCCGTCTATTCTGAAGTGAATGTTTGTTTGTTTGTTTGATGAGTTTAACGGCACCACAACAGCAAGGGTCAAATTGTGCCCGAGAGGTTAGATCATTCCAGAGGTAGGAAGAAGAGTAAACAGGGGGAGATTGAGAGAAACACGAGAACTAAAAGCCAGAAAGCTGGGATCGAGAGAGGAGGTGAATGGGTAGAAAAATAATGTAGAGAGAGAGGGGGTGGGGAAGGAGGACTTAATATGGTTGTAGAGGGAAGCATGATGAAGGAAGGAGATCATTTTATCCGGAGGTTTTTTTTGGAAGAGCTCGGCGACTGAGTTGTGGGCAGCGAGGGAAGCTCTGAGAAGGTTGTACAGGGGGCAAGCAAGGAGAATGTGATGGACTGAGAGGGTGCAATGGCAATTGTTGCAGAGGGGTGGAGGGGGAGTCAGTAAGGAAGTGGGAGTGAGTGAGGTGGGTGTGACCTATTCTAAGGCGGGTAATGTGGACGTTGTCGACACGGGATAGGTTGTAAGTAGTGGGTTTGATCGGAATAGTGGGCTGGATGACGTGGAGTTTGTTATCAATTTGGGAGTCCCATCAGGTTTGCCAGCGGCCACGAACAAGGAAAGTGATCAGTGATTTGATGTCAGAAAGGGTTTTGGGAAAAAGGGTAGGGGGGAAGGGTGAGGGTAAGCTTAGCAGCTGCATCAGCCCTGTCATTGCCAGGGATGCCAACATGGCTGGGTATCCAGAAGAAAAGAATATGTTTCCTACGAGTGGGAAGGCGAAAGGAGTTTATGGAGGATAAGGTGAGATGTAGGGTTATCCCATTTAACATTGAGTAATGAAGTAAAGACAGCCTTAGAGTCAGAGAAGATGGCAAAGTGGCTGAGCGGAGAGCATCAATAAAGTTGAGGGCGAGGAGGATGGCCTTGGCCACAGCCAAGAAGATAGACGAGTAGTCGGGAAGCCTGCTACTGAGGTTGATGTCTTGGATGACTGCAGCAGCAGCTGTCTTGTTGCCTTCCTGGGAGCCATCAGTATAGATGGAGGTATAGTTTGAGAGTTGGTCTTTGATGATTTGGTTGTGGAGGTTGATGAAGAGGCTAGGGTGGGTTTGAGTTTTGTGATGAGTGGAGAGGTCCAGGTGGATAGTAAGGAGGGGGGTAGCCCAGGGAGGAAAAGTGGGCCAGGAGAAAGTGCTGAGAGTAGTGGGATTGATGCCAAGATGGAGAAGGTCTGATTTAATGCGTAAGCTGAAGGGAGGGGATAAGGTTTTAGTCCTATCAAAGAGGGTGGAGAAATTGGGGTATCTAATGAGGTTGTAAACATGGTTCTGGGTGTTGGTGGTTCTAAAAGCATAGGATAGGCTAAGCTTTCTACACCTTAGCAGGAAGGGGGATTCGTTAACTTCAACATGAAAGCTGGTGATTGGGGAGGTCCTGTAGGCACCCAGACAAAATCTGAGGGCTTCATTTTGGATGGTGTTGATGTGATTGAGATAAAAATTGTGAGCGACACAGTAGACAATATTGCCGTAGTCAAGCTAAGCATGAATGGTGAGCCTGAAGATTTTGAGGAGAGCATGCTGGTTCACACCCCAAGTGGTATTGGAGAGGAGGCTGAGAATGTTGAGGGAGCTGTTGCAATTCTGTTTCAGGTTGGTGATGTGTTGTTTGAAGTGAATGTATGCCAATAATTCTTAAACGGTCACAATACTGAAGATCTTGAATAGAAAGAATTAATTTGGTTGCTCTTTTCTGTACTTTTTTAATTTTTCTGGCATCTTGCTTCGTATACAGATTCCAAACTGTTGTACAAAATTCTAAAACTGGTCTTACTAAAGCTTTGTAAATAACTCAGAGCATATCCACATCCATACACTGAAAAGATTTCTTAATAAGGCCAAGGATCCTATTTTCTTTTGCTGAAATATTTGGAAATATGCTTCGAAAAACAAAGATTATCTTGAATTATCACACCAAGATCACACTCCTCAGAAACAACCATAAGTTGGAATAAACTCCATCATTACACATGTGATAAATTATACAGGGATTGTTTCTTCGAAGATGCATCACTTTATATTTTGTATAGAATTAAACTGCAGTTGCCATTTACTGGACCAGCAAACCAAGCTGTCAATATCAGTTTGAAACGATAAATAGTCCTTAGAGCAAGAAATACTTGAAAAACATTTGGTATCAACAGCTAATAATCTGGTATGACAGATCACATAATCAGGCATGTCATCAATAAATACAAGAAATAGAATTGGACCAAGTGCACTACCTTGGGGTAACGCTACTAATAACACAATTCAATCTGATTGTGCGCCAATAATGGACACTCTCTGTTTATCAAAAACTTTTCAATCCAGGCAAATATCTTGCCCTGGACTCCAATAGAGTTAAGCTTGAGAAGTAATCGCTTGTGAGGTAATGTACACTATCGAATGCTTTCTTAAAGTCCTAGTATAAAATATCACAACAACCTCCTTTATCCAGAACAGAAGAAATAACATGAATAGTATTAAGTACAGTAATTGCAGATTACAGGAACAACTTGCTCTAAAGCAGAATTGCTTATTACTCAGAATGTTATATGATGTAAGAAAAGTGTTTAGTGCATCACAAATTACACTTTCAAATAGTTTGCAAACACATGATGTCAAACAAATAGGTCGATAGTTACCTGGATCACTTTTTCAACCTTTTTTAAAAATTGGGCAAATATTGACATTTTTCCAGTCTTGCAGCAAAACACCCTCATCCAGAGACTTTCTAAAAATGATAGCCAGGGCTTAGCAATACTACTCACAAGTGCTTTAAGGAGTGATGGATGAATGTTATCAGGACCACACACTTTCCCTTCGTTCAGTTTACTTAACTTAATTGCAACCATGTCTTCAGTTACTTCCAGATCGAGAAATGTATGATCAGACTTACATGTATCAACAAGTACTGGTAGAGTATCAAAATTTACCTTGGTGAAAACATCAGCAAAATACTTGTTAAGTTATGACATCATTAAAGACATTTATTTTGTTTTTTACAAATTGCTGGGCTTTGAATATCAAATTGGGTGAAGAACTCATCATTTGTACATCTCATCGGAAAAATTACAGAACACTATGGCTTATAAAGAAAGAGAGGAGCCTCCCGGCAAATGTGAGTTGAGTAAAAAATGTGATTAGATCGGTAGTGCATACGGTCAATAAAGAAAAACACAATTTTTGGTGATTTTGATTAAAAAAATGCAGAAATCTAATTATTATCTGATTTGTCATGATATGTCAACAAAAAATAGATAAAATTCCTCACTTCTGAATGGCTGAAAACGAGGTATTTTTGTGGGAAAAATGAGGCCTAGGCTATTGTAAGATGTCATTTTTTGACAATGTCAAAGTAATTTTTCCACAAAAATACCTCGTTTTTAGATATTTCCAGGGTGCGGGATTTTTTTTCTTTTGCTGAAAATATGACTATTCGGACAATAGTGTCCCCATAGGCATAACGTTAGGCCGAATTACATTACTGGGTCAGAGGGAAGTAGCCTAACGTCACGTTAGGCCTATATTTTAGTTGAGGTAGGCCCTACTCAGCTACTGTATGTACAATTTTTGTCGAAATCACGAAAAATCGTGTTTTGTATCTATCCTAATATTTACTCAATGTAAGTAGAAATAAAAATACTCACCAAGTGAAAGGAATTTCAATCAAATGTTTATTTAAAAATGCACAAATGTACACTTTTCAGTCTTTATTCTGTCTCCGATAGTCGTCAGATTATCCAGGTATCGGAAGTACGACACAAATATGGTTATACATCAACAAATAACATAGAATAACAAGACGGGCTAAGAAGGGTTATAATCACCCCATGATAAAAAGGCCAAACCACCACCGCCACCGCGTTTCCATCACCACTGCCGCCCCCACATCACCACCGCTGACCATCCCACGCCCCACCGTCACCGCCGCCATCGCCATCCCGCAACCTGCCATCGCCACCCACCACAAGGTGAGAACACCCCCACTTTTTAAGAATTTTTTTAAAAATTGGGATAATTTGGGCTTTTTGCGCCTAAAACTAGCCTAGCTATATTGTCTATTTTATCTAATATTTCGAAAACGGCGTGGTGAACATATCAAATGGGAGTGGAAAAGTTGTAGTCATGACAGTAATGAAGGTATTTTCATAATTTTTAAGTTTCCCCAAGCAAAGATATTTTTCCCAGACGTATTTCAAATATGAAAAATGTAATATTGCATTTAAGCTTTAACGTAAAGATAGCAAAGGAATGTGGGTAATATCAGACTATGGCGGCTTCCATGTAGCAAAATGTTCCCATTAATAGGAACATTTATGTTCCTATTAATAGGCATGCTACTGGACTGTTTAACAGGAACATATTTCCTGACATTCAGTGTAGTATCCTGGGCATTTAAATAATGTTTTCAACTTTCAGACAATACCCCTACCTCTAAACTTCCTCTTCTATGTCATCTTTGAAATGTGGTACACTGAAGTACAAGCTGTATTTTATCACTTAAAAATCATGTCATTCAGCAGTTAATTTAATCTAAAATGACAATTTAAGAAACTAAATTTGAACTAAACTTTAACACATTTAATTACAGGTTACAGGCGAGTATAGCCAATGAAGTTATACACGACGCAGTTGATCAATGGAGATATTTCCTAAATATCTTTTCCTGGTCCAATTGTGTATAATAAAAATATCCACACTTTCCAAAACGATTTCACACTATGGTTATCATTTAATATTCTTATAGATATCTAAGGTATGCATAATTATATAATCCTTTCGTGATTAAAGGATCAAGCAAGTTTATCTTATGTGAAAGAGAGCTGTAACAAAAACAGCGAAAAAAGCATTCAAAATTCTTATTCCGCTGAGGAGATATTCAAGCTTAAAACTATATTGTATCTGTATAGAAATGTAGTAAGTCTACATGCACAGATATATCTGTGCTACTATGGAATGTTGTCGCCCTCTTCATCACATAGTAAACAGTTGTTAATGCATTTAAAAAAAAGTGTATTTAACTTTTCTTTTTATCATTTGAATTATTTTTCTCGATTAATAATTATTGATTAATAATTAATCAATAATCAAATTGAGTAAAAAGATTAGTAACCCTAATGGGCTTTTGTACCCCGGTACAATTAAGTTGACAAATACCAATTGTTCATGAAACAAAAGTATGTTCAATGTGTTACTTTTCCATGCACGTTCAGATCAATAACTACAGTATAGCTCACTGCAACATGATACTGTAAAGTCACAAGAAGGAAACGCATATTTTGAATGAAATATTGATAAAACTTTAAGAGATCTTTGTTATGGCTATGGAAAATTGTTTTGTTTGAACAATTTTTGTTTTCAATACAGGATTTTAGAAAGACTTTTCATATTTCTGTCGTTTATAATGGGATTAGCTTTATTTCATTAATCAATAATTTGTAATTACAAACCATGAAGCTTTGTGATTGGGGTATGATTAAGATTTGTAAGTTTTTCGTCAGGATAAGCAATGGTCATAGGGATTTGATGGTGAGCAAGTGGGCACTCCCCCCTCCTCCCTACACACCTACTTGTCAAATTTGTATCTTTTGATTTTTTGCATCTTTGCATGATTTTGTGGTTTTGCCCATCCCCCACTTTTCAAATTGTTCCCTCCCCCCATTTTCGGTAGGAAAATCCCGTCCATGGTAAGATTAGTTCCCCTTCGAAAATTTAGAATAGAAATTATGTGTATTGCTCTACAAACTCTAAGATTTATTGTCTGTGATGCCCAAAATGGATGAAAATCAATACAAACTGACAAGACTAACAAACTAAGAACAGAAGAATGCAATTCTCATGTTAAAATTGACTCATTCAGTCATTATAAGCATTAAATGGTTCCCATTTCTAAACAGGTAGAGGAGAAAGTTCACCTGAAAATTGAGAAAATTCGGGGAAATTGTGCAGGGGTTCATGGGTGCAGCCTTGGGCCTGAAATTTGATGCCTCAAAACTGCAAAAGGGCTTAAGATCAATACAAAGTTCTTTTCATATAAATGAAAAATTGTGAGGTCTTTGGTAGATTCAAGAGGGGCCTTTGAAGGGATGGAGCCCCGAGTGCTCTGTCGAAGATTTCTTGTGTTTGGTGCCCAACGTACAAAAAAGGATGAGTCTTTTACTACGGTCAAAAACTATTTATAAAAGACAGGACTTCGTAAAAGTATTGATAATTTTGGTACAATTTGGCAACATTTTTTAAAAACTGAAAAAGAATTCACAAAAGGAAGAAATTTCCCGAAAATTTAAGAAGAAAAAACCCTCTCGAAAATGAAAAAAGTGTCCTGAAAATGAATGAAAATTTTCAGAAATTGAACATGAATTTAAAATACAAGTCATATCTTACATAGACCCATTTCATATAACAAAAGTTTAATCTGTTTAAGAATTTTATCTTTGAACGTTCCTTTTCATAGGCGTAGAAAGCTATTTTGAAGTGGGGGCGAAGTGGTTAATCAAGATTAGTAATTTTTAGGCGATTATATTATGGCGAATTTTACGCGTGGGATCCAGGGGCCCTTGCGGCCCGATTAAGGGCTCCTGGTGGGGTTCAGGGGAAGTCCCGGTGGGGTCCAGGAGGCGAAGCCCCGGAAGATCCTCAATTTAGGCATTTTCTAGGGTTTTTTTGGGCCTTTCTAAGACTCAGCAAGATTTTTGAGACCCATAAATGTTTTCCTTGTCCAGAAAAAGTCACTATGTTACCTCAACTACTCCTTCCTTTAGGATTGATGTCCATTGGTGGAGGAAGGCAAGGGTTTGTGAAAAATCTAACAGCATGTGTGGAATCGACTGGTGCAAGAATATCTTCAAAAATTGGGAGATAGTAAATGGCCCGGAATCTAGGGGCCGTTAAAGTAATCATATAGTGGGCATAGAGGTAAAGCCCTAATGGAAACCAACGGACAAATCCGTTAAATTCCTCAATCGTCTGACGAGCTCCCCAAAGTACGGTCAAAGTTCAAAACACTACTATCGAGGCTACAACATTTTAACGGGAATAATATGTTTTACATTATTTTAGGAAAATGATTAAGATAATAGTTAAAAAGTACAATTATATAATCTAAACATTTCTTGGTGTTTTATTTATTTGTTTTCGCACAAAGGTTTTATACTAAAACTATTTAATAAAATTATATCCAAACAAATGTTGCCAGCGAAAAATCAACCTGCAGTTTAGTGGAACATTGTGAAATTCCCATTGCAAGTGTGAAAATACACAACATAAATACACTTTGGGAGCACTAAATGTTGAGGCATGTATGTTGAATTCGCATGGATTCTTTAGAAGCAATATTTGTACATGTAGACCAGATGTGTAGACAGAACATTACAAACATGACAATTTGAATAGGAGAGCAAACCTATTTGAACATTTCGAAATTATGCGAACTACAAGTTACTAATTGAAAATATCATTTATTTCTGAACTTATCTTATAATTAGAAGCCCAATATATATGTGCACTGAGTTAGTGTTCTAAAACTCTGGTTGTAATTGTAGATACCTCGTGCATTCTCAATTTGTCTGGTCTAAATGCAAAGTTTCATCCTTGTCCCCATTAAAATCCCGAAAATACTTAAGTTTAAGTTTATTACACTTATATGGCGCATTATCTAAATAACTCATTCTAATGCGCCTAACAAAATATGCATATAAAGAAAATGAATACAAATGTGTAAACAAGATAAGCATGAAATATAAAAAAAACAAAGAACAAAAAAATGATGAAGAGGACTTGAAAGCACAATTAAATAAGTGAGTCTTAAGCAAGGTGTGGAATTGTTTAAGGGATTGAGCAGATTTGATTGAAAGAGGTAAGTCATTCCAACATTTTGGGCCAAATATTTGCAGAGAGCGATGACCATATGTAAGTTTACTTTTTGGAACATAAAGGATGAGGTGGATTTGAGAGCGAAGGCAGTAACTAGTTTGTTTAAAATGAAACATTTCGGTCAAATATAACGGGGCCATATTATGAAGGGATTTAAAAATGAGTTATACAATTTTAGATTTAATTCTATATGAGAGGTTGCCAATGAAGATTTTGCAGTAGATAATGGAGTGAACGGTTGCTTCTTGTGACGAGCCTTGCAGCATAATTTTGAACACGCTGCAACTTTTACACTGTAACACGTGGCACCCCTGCAAGGAGGACATTGCAATAATCTATGCAGCTATGCACAATTACATTTACAAGTGATATTGCAGAGCTTCTGTCCAGAAATTTCATGCAACCTCTGATGTTAAATAAATGGTAAAATGCAGTTTTGCATTTGTGATTGACATGGTCAGCCATTGTCATACCTTGATCTAACCAAGCGCCCAGATATTTGACAGTGGAAGATAATTTCACACTGTCGTTACCAATAGCAATACTGCCAATTTTAATTTAGTTAGTTGGTAATTACATCCAAAAATAATGACTTCACTTTTTGAATCATTCATTTGTACTTTATTGTAAATCATCCAATCTTTCACTATTTTCAAACAACCTTTAATTTCAGCTATGACTGAGATCACATTTGATGGATCATTAGCATTGAACGACATGTATAAGTTGCGGTTATCAGCATAACCATGAATACTGGGAGAAACGGCTATAAAAGCATCAAAAAGAGAAGATGCATACCATGTAAATAAGAGGGGGCCACAACAAGAGCCCTGAGGCACACCATATTCTACATCAAATGCCCTTGATTCAGCATTGCTGATAAGGATTTTTTGTTTCCTTTGAAGTAAATAGGATTCAAACCAATCTAAGATGGTTCCATCAATGCTAAAACGCTTATTTAAGGTTTTGAGAAGCATACCATGATCAATTGTGTCGAATGCCGCACTTAGGTCAAGGAGTACTAGAATGACACATTTTTGTTCGTCTAGTTGCAGCAATATGTCTGACTTAATTTTAGCTAAAGCAGTTTCTGTGCTATGGAATGGGCGAAACCCTGATTGACAGGAAGGTAATAAGTCATGCTGCTGACTATGCTTAATCATTTGTTTAACAACAGCACGCTCAACTATTTTAGACAATAAACTAAGATTGCTTACTGGTCGATAGTTATAATATGTTACATCAAGCCCGTGTTTGTTTAGTAACTGCTTTACTACGGCTTCTTTCCATTGCTTAGGTAATTTTCCTTGTTGCAAAGAAAGATTAATTAGTTTAGTAAGAGTTGG
The DNA here is from genome assembly GCA_020152595.1 of Chiridota heheva. Classification (NCBI taxonomy): domain Eukaryota; kingdom Metazoa; phylum Echinodermata; class Holothuroidea; order Apodida; family Chiridotidae; genus Chiridota; species Chiridota heheva. The sequence continues at coordinate 128,686 of JAIGNY010000266.1, read as the reverse complement.
AAGGAAAACATTGATATTCTCCTTTAATAAGCAAGTGGGTAGTGGGTCGAGGATGCACTGAGTAGATTTTGCTTTTAGTATCAGATTTTGTACATCCTCCTCTGTCAAAAGCTGAAATGAAGTCCATACGGGAACAATTCTCCAGAAATCAAAGGGTGTGATCACAACCTCTCTATCCAGCTCATGTCTAATGTTGGCAATTTTTGCAACAAAGAACTCGCCAAATTCTGAGGCAAGATGAGAAGCATCATTGTGAGGTGATAGTGGGGTGATGGGCTTTCGATCAAGCAGAGTATCCATGATTCTAAAAAGTTTCTTTTGATCACCATTTGTTTCAGCAATAGCATTAGAGTAGAATTGATGTCTGGCATTATTCAACTCGCTTGTGTAGATGTCACACTTTTCTTTAAAGGTAATCCAGCTAACATTAGATTTTGAGTAGCGCCACATCTTTTCCGCTTCGCGTTCCTCTCTTTTTAGATCCTTGATCTGATCATTGTATCAGGGCATTTTTGGACGAGTTACCAATGTTTTTACATGTTCAGGTGCATGATTGTCAATTACTTGTTTTATACATGAGTCATACATGCAGGCCGCCTCTTCAACATCCTCTATTTCAGACATTGAAGCAACGCTTTTAGACAAATCCAATTGAAATTGAAATGTTGGAGGAGATATGGTATTGAATCTTCTGTAAACAATTGTATTTTCATCAAGTTTTGGTTGAGGGATTCTTAGGAAAGTTGAAATGAAACAATGATCTGAAATGTAAAAATCTGATGTAGGGAATGATAACTGGAGTTCAATTTTGAGCGTGTCATAAATTAGTCTAAAGTGTGACCACTGATATGAGTAGGAGTGACAACATGTTGTTTAAGGCACATACTTTGAAGTAGGGTACAAAATTTCACTTGATCATGATTCAGTTTGTCTTCAAAATGAATGTTAAAATCCCCTGTAATTAAAACAGGCTCATTTGCATCAAGGAACTGTTCAAGTACACCACTAAACTCATCAAAAAATACATTACAAGAAACTGGGTGATTTGTTGAATAAGGTGGGCGGTAAACAATTAGTAGTTTAAATCTATGATTGTCTGTGTTTATATCCCATATTGAAAATTCAAAAGAGTTACATTCTCCTGATGAAGTCAATCTCACAGTAAGGGATTTCATAAAGATGAGAGCTGTTCCTCCGCCTCTTCTGATGGATTTCCGAGGAATATCAATGAAATTATATCCTGTAGATTTAAGTTCAGCTTTTTTAGCATCATCATCAACTGTCATCCAACTTTCAGTAACAGCACGAATACTAATATTGTTATTAATGATATAATCCATAACAGATAATATTTTATTTCTCAATGAACATGGCTTGATGTGAGCAATATGTATGCCTACGTTGGTAGGAATGGTATCAGGGTGTATTGATATTACATGTAGATTCTCTTGACTTGCAGCACGCTTTGATTTAATAGTATCTACTCTTAGACGTATAATAACATCAATAGGACTCTAGTCAGATACTACAATTTTGCTGTTCAGTTTTTTGGTACCACCGCGAGTGCCCCTTCTTGAAGCTTGGATTCCAAGACTTTTTATAACCATCAAGGTATGAGCAGATATGTTACGTGAGCAATGTGTACGAATGTTCAAAAGCTCGTATTTATGATAGGCATAGGCATTAGCATAGTTGTGTAAATTGTCATCATTGCTATAATCTGGGCCTGGATTAAGTTCTATATCACCACATTGTAAAATTTCAGCTTGAAAAGACGCACAGGCATCTGGATAAAGTGAAATGGGGAAATACTGAAATTCTTTGTGAACAAGAGATTTACGCCAAACAATTAAATGAGAGGAACAGAACTGGATGCTAGCTCCTGTAGTAATCCTGATTGACAGCAACTAGATAAGCACTGACAGTGACACATTTTCCAGCTTTATTGAGTATGGTCATTGTTATGCAGTAATCCAAAATGATTTGAGTATAGAAGAAAGCAATAGGGCACTAGCAATCTTCATGAATTGGGTTATGAAATGGAAATATTAACCAAAAATTAATGAAAGATATCACAAAAATATAATACACTGCAGTAAAACTTAATAATAGTAACTTAATAACAAAAACTATCATTTTCTCTTAAATTTGACAAAGATGACTACCACATATGAGACATAAAACGCTAATATCAGACCAGAGTTGAATGATTAAGAAATTACTGATTGTTTTTAGTGTTTATGATAAAATTGTCTATTAGAAAAACATGCCAGAAGATATTGTCGATTACAGAGAAAACTTATTCATTATTATTTAACGTTCGCTTCTTTATCATATAGGATATATTGGATGCACAAAATGCCTTGGTTGTTACCTCCTTCGTAGCCATGGTAACCGATGTAGCTGAGGGTATAACTACTGAAGACGTGAATTCTATTGTAGATATTTTGCAAAATATTACCAGCATTGAAATTCCCTAACCAGAGGTTTGTACAATCAAAATAAACATATTAATGTTTTAACATTTAACTCATTTCTAAATAAACAATATTGTAAATTGTTCAGTACTATATTGTAATTCATATATTGGTATAAATGACTTCAATTTCAAAATCTAAATTTTACATATGAATTACATTGAATTGAATATTTACCTTTAAATCTCTCATACAGCAATGAAATAAAAACCACTGTAAAGGTAAGAAAAAAAATATTAAAAGAAAGTTCCATTAGAAATGAAGATTCTGTTTTGCTCGTTTTTTTCCGGACCAGCTATTTTTAATATTCGATAAACCGATATTCATAAGAAGCTTTCTTCATCTTCAATTAGACGTTTTCTTACCTTTTTTTTCATTCTTGCTACTCGCATGAAGCGCATCGTTACTATGTTCAAAACGTTGTTCATCTCATGTGTTTATGAAATATGATGTTAACATAGAGAACAGAAAATCCTGTAAATGAATTCTTTCATGTTTTTAAATATTTTGAATTAAAGTAAAATCTATATTAATTGAGGAATAACAAAAACAGAGAAAGATGAGAATTAAAAAACAAGCTACGCAAAGTAATTCCCGACGTACAGTAAGTTAATATTCTAATACTATTCATCCGTCCATTCTCAATTTCTTCACTTGAAACATCAGTGCGTTATTCCAAGTGTCATTCATTGTCCTATGCTATATTTTATTACTAGATATTAACTATTTTAATTTTACAGATAGCTCACCTAAAGTGTTATATGTTGTGGCAAACAACGTAATAAAGGCTTCAATTGGTTCTTCAAATGTTGATTGTAACTCGTTTGATATTGTACAATCACTTGAAAGACAGGCATCGACCTTACAGATGAATAGACTAAGCTCAAACATTACTTTTGTGGAAAAAACATCGCTGTAAAATCAGTAGTTGTAAACAAGATCAACAATTTGAGAAAGCTAACATTTGCGAACTTTAAGGCAAAGGATGACTCCAAAACGCTATAACTCGAAGCTGTTTGATTTGGACAACAGAAACGCCGAGGAGAGGAAACTATTACCACTTTAATCTCCATACCTACCCATGCTCTTGGCAAACTTCTTCTATTGTATAAGATCCCAAATTATCAACAGTCCCTTTTAAGCCAAAATAAATAAAGTTTTAACTTTTTGAAAGAAATCAAATTACAGAGATTAGGAGAGTGGGCTGATTTGTCTTGCATAGTTTGTATTAAATAATCCCAAATTTATTTAATTTCAACACAATTACGCTACAATTTTGTAAGAGCTGGCTTTTAAGCCTGAAGTAATGGCACTGCTCTTCCATTTTGGCGTCTTGATATATGTATTTCATTATTCGTCATTTTACCTTTCAAGTTTCTTTTCGTCAAAATAAATCATTACATATATTTCTTATTTTAAATATTAGCTTTTAATGTTTTTTATATTTTCTATTTAATTTTATATATGTAATTATCATACTAAATTTGTATGATCCATATGGTTGTTTTGGTGATCACTAACTAATATCGAGGCAATTATTATAACATGGGTGTACTTAAATTAAAAATATAAAACTTTGCTTCATATAAATCAAACGTGCACCGTACTCATATATATGAAAACGGACAAAATAAAAAAGCTGAAAAATTGGAAAGAATTTGTCAAATAAAACTTCTCATTGCACCATACATACCTGTTGTTCTCAGATATCTTTTAATGTTTAACGTTTGCAAGGATAAAATGTAATGATAGATGCACGCAACAGGCTGGCATTCAGATTTCTGTGATAGTAATGCATGTTTAAAGTATCATTAACATCAATTGATCTATTGCATCATGCTAAAAATGATAACATTAATTTTTGGTATTGAAAAACAGAAAACCTTTACTCTCATAAATATTTATTGTCATTCAAGTTGTTAAATTTGTAGCACATGTCTTCCACAAAGCAATTGAATAAAGCGGACAACAAAGTATGTGTGTTCTAGAAAACATCTTTCAGTAATAAAGGGTGGTCGACAAATGGATTTTTCATTTTGTATTGTCTTTTTGCAGTAATGCATGCTTTACTGGTGGCAATATTTGCGGTATTCATGGCGGATGACTATTTCAGTTCAGAATATTAAAAACAATTTGTTTATATTCTTTTAAATATTTAGGAATCCACCTTTTCAAACGCAATTTCATATTGCATCCGCTTAACCAAAATGTAAATCTCGCTTATAGTACTAGGAAGTAAATTAGGTTTAGTGTATTTTTGTCAACAAACAGTAAAATATTGTTAATCACCTCCACTTTGTTTTTTTTTTAGAATTAATCCCGTTAGAAATAAAATGTGTTTGAAACCTTACAGAATCCCAATTTTCCTGCGTAAGAAAACCCTTTTTTATTAGATGTAAGAGTTCCTCTTGGTTGATTTAAAACTGAAATGAAATTGTTTTAAATGATTTGAATTGTGTAAATTTTGGTAAAAAATTGAGTCGATGTTTACAAAAATATCGTTCCATAAAATGGATGTATTAGTATTGTATAAATGGAAATTTACATCTCAAAATCGTTGCATCGCTTTTTTTTTAAATTTCAGCTGCTTCCTTCAGCGCAAGCTTCCGTTCTTTCTCGGGGTGTTTGCTATTGTTGCTCTGTTACTGTTTGTCGACGTTCTTATTTTTATGGGTCTCGTCATCACATTGTGCCGACAAACAAAGATCCGAGGTAAAATGGTTCAAACAGATAACTCTACACTGAAAATATTCGTCTCTTCAAGAACATTGTCGGAATCTTCTTTCTGGTGTGTCCTGAAGTTTTGGAGTATTGGCAATTGGCAAGGCATCTGAGTTGTTTCAATGGATCTTCCGCAGTTTCAATTCCCTTCATGGTGTTGTATTTTGCTGTCTCTACTGGTTGCGTGATTCTGAATTAAACACAGTGAAGTGATTATTCAGCAGAAACAGAGTAAAGCAACAAGAAATCCCCAGCGACCGTAAAATGACTCTACCTCTTTGAATACCAGAAGCACACAAGAGTGTAATACACTTTCATTTCATCAATCCATCGAATCCACAAACGCAGCCACCTCTATGATTTAAAACAAAAACCGTCAGAGCATATTAATACGTCAATTATAGATGGAACACCTCCTGATCTAAAACTAACGAGTTTTGATTATCAAAACATCTCCCCGAAAGAATATTTGACTATTACACCATATGCATACCAAAACATACCGGAGAGGCAAATACAAAAAGAAGAATGTCCTTATCAGATGTTCATTGCGCATGTTCACGGTATTGATGGTAAAACGGCTGCTATTGTTGTGCAAAATAAATAATCCAAACTCAAAGGACCCATGCACCCTGCATGGATGTGAACTTCTTTTTTTCTTTTATCATATGGTATTTGATCAAGACTCTAACACTAACATCTGAACGAGAATAACTGCTTCATGCTTTGTCAGAAGGCTTCAACTTTGTAGTAAAGCTTAGGATTGAAGAAAGCCATGTCAACTGTATAAGGGTTATTTTCTAGCTCATTTTTATCTTATGACATACCATTTAATTCTTTATTAGATAAGAATACAAACGTGGGTAACTTTTGTACTTTAAAGTATAAATAGCAAAAGAAAATTCTTATTGACAAAATGAACAGCAGCGTTGCCAAAGATATATTATTTCATTTGATTGATATTTTATTTATATCAGAGTTAACCTTACTCAAAATGTAGCTGGTATAGACGAATTACATGTATTAGAATAAAACAAAACAAATTACAACGTGTGTCAAGGAAAAAAAATCATTTTTATTACAGGAAAAAACAACAAAATATATGCAAAGTACGTATGTGCACAGTACATAAGATTTGCAGTAGCAAACTTATTATTCATTTGGTGTGGATTAAGTTATGAGTGTACAATCACCTGCTTAAACGATTTTGAGTCAGGCCAAGAACGCATTTGTATCCAGTGCTAGTATTTGTTGCCCAATGTAAATAGTTCTCTTTGGGCAAGAACGTAGAAATTTATGCTGTAATTAATCAGTAAGTTTTAGACAATGAACCAGAATATTGATTGCTTTGGTTTAAACATAATTTCAACCTCTTTGTAAGATATAGATTTACATTAATCATTATTAAAAGTAGTAAGAAAATACCCTAAAGTCTAAAATAACCCCAAAGTCAAATTTAACCCGTAAATAAGTAAAATATTGAATAAAAAGATAAAAATAGAGACAATAATCAGATTAAACATGTTCAGTAAAATTATCGTTGTAAAGGTATAGACATCACACCAAATATATGAAACTTTGCACATTCATAGTTTACTCAAATTTTGCTCATATATACAGTTGTCAGGTTATAAGAGAATCGTACAGAATCAATTAACTATGCCAATACAAAAGCATCTAAACAAAGGTTGGAATCATTCATTTGGCCTGGTGCATCTTATAATTGCGGAAATAAGCTTGTTGGGTCAATGATGTTATCAATGGCTATATCTTTTAAAGTGTTTTGGTTTTAGAACACTTTCGCTGTTGATAAACTTCGGCGTGGCTAGTGTAGGAACCATTTACAGACTATTGATTATTATTACCAGTAACTACTGATTGCAAAAAAAAAAAAAGACTGTTCAAACCATCTCTACTGTTGGTTAATTACCTAGACATATTATCTTCCAAATTTGTAGAGAATTAATTTCAATATAAGATCAGCTAGACACTTCATTTATATATTCACAACAACGACTTAGTTAACTGTCCGGAACTATACTATATTTCCTATTATTTGTGTGTGTGTGTGTGTGTGTGTGTGTGTGTGTGGTGGAAAGGTAGGGGTTTTATGAATCAATTTTCCTGTATAGTTTATATTTTCAACATGTACTCATAGTTATTGCGTAGATGCATTAATGTTTCTAACAATTATTAATCTTTTAAGTTGTACATGTTTTGAATATGAATCAAATCAAAATAAATTCCGGCAATACAATATCACTTATGTGGCTTTCTCTGCCAATGGAATAATACCCTTTTTATGACTTAGAGTTGTAGTAAAGGAATACTACTGCTGTCTTTCAATTTTGAAAATGACAGATTTATTTTACGACTTTCGGGTGATCCAATTTTGAAAATTATTTGGCATATGCCAAAGTTTGGATGATGAAATTTCTAATAGTTTTTAACAACGGTTTATTATTTTATAGCAATGACAGAGAATATTGAGTTTAGAGGTTGAACGGGAATGGGATCGATGTCAACAAGTCCGATAGTACAAATGCTTTAAAGTTTTACTGGATTGAAAATGAGGATGCATTATTCTGGGGTCATTCTGACTTCCCTTGCAAATAAAGGGACTGCGTATCATCAATAATTTTAAGTCCCAAGCCAAGTGATCGACATTGGTTTGTGTGTTTCGCTTCCCATTGACTTTTGTGAGCTCGTTTGGGGGAAAACAACAACAGTAATAACAAAATGCGAGTTGAGATTAATGTTTTTGATGAAATGAATACAAATGTTCCAAATCCAGCTCTCTATTTTCAGCGACTCATAGTTTAAGCATAAATGCTGTGCCGTGACAAATCCTACCGTATTATTTCCATTAACATTTCTTATCCAGTTAGAACCACGATGTCTCCTTCGTCATCTGAGCTGCCCCAGGGTTCGGTCATGGACCTGCTCATTTTTCTGGCCTTTATCAATGACCTGCTGGACAGTACATCTGAGGAATTCCAACAATCGCTGACGATAGTGTGATCTACCGCGTCACCAATTATTGCAAAGACGCAACCCATCTCAGAACAGGATTTTGAAGACGGCTCATAGAATTTCATCAAGAGAAGTGCCAACTGCATTATGAAACAAACACATAGACTGCATCACAAAAAAGTATATTAATTATCTTGGTTTTCTACTCCGCAACTAAGTCTAATGTTCCTGCGAAGTCAGAACTCGTTGTTACAACACCATTCTGAGGCCAAATGCTGAATATGCGGCCAGCTGTGTATGTGCTGCCCGGTCATCACCATGCTTAAAAACTTGGGATGGGAGTCTCTGGAACAAAGAAGAACCATCTCCAAAGTCACAATGATGTACCAAATTACCAACCATCTAATTGACATTCCTGACAGCCAATTGATTCCAGCTAACTCAAACACAAGAGGCAGCAGCCACAAGTTTCGTATTCCATCTTCTCGCACAGCTTTACTAAAGGGCTCCTTTTCCCCAAACATTATTCGCCTGTGGAACTCTCTGCCCCATCAAGTTGTCCTGTCACCCTTGACATCTTAAAGTCCAGAGTGAGTGGCGTTGCCATGACTTAGCATTCCTTCTAGCGTCACTTAATACTCCTTCTAGCGTCACTTAGCTTTCCTTCTAAGTCACTTTTAACTTTTAAAGCTGTACATTTATATTTGTGTTCTATTTGCACTGTATGTATGCACCCCTACCATTGCGCGTGTATACTCCAACGGAGTTTTCTAAAGGAAGATGATGATGAATCAATTTGTGTAACATTGTTTAAATTTATTTTCAATTTGACAGATAGAGTGTTCGCAAAATTTTCAATAACTTGAATGGTTTGGTTGGTATGTTAAGAATTGCATGCAAAAGCTACATGTATCGGGATTTACACCCCGTATTTAAAAGAACATTTGAACTAAAAGCAATGTTTCATTTTCATTCTGGAGTAATCGAGTAGTTTTTGACATGTAACGGTAACAAACAAATTATAAAGGCCTCCGAAAATGAACATTGAAACCATATTTGACCTCTAAAATATTAATAAGGTTTGCGTTATTTGTTATTTCTTTCTTCTCCTGGCTAGTGATAGTAGTATTACGCAATCGTTTATATATACTCGACCGGCGTAAATAAATCTGTTATACTGAAATCGTGCATTTTGGGTTTTCTCCATTCATCAAGCCTTAAATCATTCTCATTGCGCTTTCATGATATTAATATAAAGGACAAAAGAGACTACAATCTGACTATTTAAAAATAAACTGCAATTGCGAGGTCATTGTTTAGTAATAACCGGTAAGCCCAAAAAATCATTTGAATTAGTTTTAACCTTTCGAGTTTCTTATCATTGAGGTATCATTTAGTGTAATCTATAAATGGCACAATAAGGCAAAAGAGAATGTCGTGCCAATTTAAAGACAATTGCAGAGAGTCGTTTGTCGGCTCATTTTAACTCAGAAACTTGCCATAGCCAATGTATGTATAGAAAATGTTGCTTTTTAAAACAATGGTAAAGATGATATTATGCAAAGGCATAATATAAATTTTCCCATATGATTGACACGACACCGCTTATTACCCCTTTTTTGTTAAACATACGAGAACATATTTCCGATGTGAACATAATCCTTCTTTAGTTAATTAAGTCTGGAAATTAATTTTAAATTAATCGTTGAGTGACTGAAAATATTATTTTTGGTTTGCCAACATATCATAACATATAAATAGTTAAACCTAAGTTAAAACCAATTTTCTTCATACATTGTTTGTTTGAACTTGAATCATTGTTCGTGATCACAAATAACAATACAGAAATTGATTTGTTAATATAAAATATCACTAACTTGTGTAAAATTGTACGTTCCTAAATAAAAGATAAAATATAGTAGTGAATTCATTTGAAATTGTTTGTAAATTCATTTGAAATTTGCATAATGGTGTAACACGAGTTTTACCCGAGCAAGTTATCAGTTGAGTAAATTTGTAAAATAAATATCATCAACTACGATGATTGTTTTTAAGATTGATTTCTCGAGTGGTTTGAAAGAAACTTCCAATCCCAGCCAACGGAAAATCTCGGTAAGCCAAACGAAAAAACGAGGAAAATAAATATATCAAACGGACATCGTGGCTTAATTTTGACGCAGTTTGTTTTATGAGCAGTACTGTAAGGCTGAATCTTTAACCGGGTGCTCTCGATCTTTAATTTTCAAGGTAATCGACATAAAGCAATGTACTCCTCCAAAAAAATATAATGATGATAAAACTATAACAACAACAAAAACAACAATAATAATAAATAAAAGATGAAAATAAGTATGAGTGCATTGTATTATATTATTTCCAAAGGTTTACGCCTTAAAAGCCAATGGATATGCAAGGAAATTAGTAAAACAGCATCTAGTAAGGCAAATAGAATTTAGCGCAAGAAGAAAGTCTAAAATACTATAACAATACCAATATTTTACAGTACAATTTACACACTGAGTTATTTCTCCCAAAAAGAGAAAAATGGTAAAATTAATTAATATCTTTTAAATTTTTATCTTCTTACATCTTGCATTCTTGTACACTCCTCTTTGCACCATTTAAAAATACAAGCATTCTTCCTGTGTGTTCTGACTTAATTTGATGGATGTCGCTTTTATATTTTTGGAGTAAATTTGAGTTAAAACTGACTCCAATTTAGGATTTTTTGGCAAAATGCAAAAGTGTAAAATAAATAGCGTATTACTCGGTCCACATAAAGCCCTTTAGAACGTGCAATATTTACACATTTCAGATTCAAAATGAGTCGCAGGAATATCTATGTTTCATTTATAATTTCAAAATCTACCATCCCAATCATGAATGTTTTCGCTTGTTATAGAGTTCGATTGTCAGCCGTTTAAAGGTCTGATGAAATCAAGAAGCATCTTGGGCTTAAACAATTCAAACCAGAATGGACCATTAATACAGAAAAACTCAAAATGAGCCACTTTATAGCATATTCATGATCATTTTACAGCATTTAAATTTGTTGGCTTTTTGGGCAATAATTTGTGACATAGGTAGATAAACACTTCTTCAATCGTTTATGTAGATCCTTTTTTCATTCCTCTCTAAACTATATTTTGAAAGTCAATATCTCATTTCATCCAAATGATTTTAAACTTGATCATACCCCTAGGGCAACAGGTAATAAGTAAAGAGGAAATATAACTTATAACTAGTTAAAACTGAAGAACACTTTTTGAATAATTAAATAAGGATATTGAGCTATCTTTATCTGATGACATCACAAAGTTCACCTGAGTTCTAAAATATTTGATTGGCCATAACTGAAAATTACACAAGCTTTTTCAAAGATTTAAAAGGCATATTACTAAGGATTTATTGTTCTTTCATAGATGTAAAATATGTGTACATGTTACTAAACCTTAAATATTTTAACCTTAACCTTATTTGAGAGGCCCAAAAAGTTAAATCCATCAAGTCTATAGGGCTTATAACCGATTATGACCGATTATAAGCCAGTGCCTATAACCGATTTCTATGGTTCTAAACGGATGAGAGTAATTGATTACCCTGGATTTGGCACAAGTCCAATGCAGGTTAACTGTGTGGAAACGAACATTTATACATAGTAGGGCCAAATCGCAGTCCGTCGCGTAAGTCACAGACCGCGGAATGTGTAGAAGCTCTTTGGTCCTGTAGACTGGTAATAATTTCACTGCTGAGTGAACTAGATAAAGTGTCTTTCTCTATAACACAGCACAGCAGTCTGGCTGAGATTCGATCCCAGTACCTTTTGAGTACAAGACCGACACCCAAACCACTGGACTACTGCAATCATATAAGAAAAGATGTTAAGAAATTACGTAGTAGAAAAGAAAAAGACAAGATTTGTTAATGGAACAATGTGCATGAAAACAACATCAAATCTCTTTGTTTCATATTTTACATCAGAACTTTACATTCAAAATTAAATTAAATTACAAGTTCTATGTTATCATTCAACATTACAATAACATAACAATTACAATCAGATGATTGTCAGATACAAATCGACTTGGAGGAGTAAAGGAATGTGGATATAAAGGGTATTTTACTCTTAATAATATGCTTAAATATGCTAAAATACTCAAAACTTAAAGAATATATTTGAGGCTTTCTTCATAACACCCGATAGTTTAAATTCAAAACTGCAATGAGTCTATATTGCTTTATATTGCAGCAGTTCACATATATCATACTGAGTTTTTCCCATCAGAAAAAAACAAAAAACAATCACCAAAGACGGGCATTATTAACAATGTGAAGACATTATAATGACTGAAGTTTATTTTATACAGAAGCACCTCAACCCCACCTTACGTCTTCGTATTATCACGCGACAAGTTTGCAAAACCGTCAGGGGTCGCATCCACCTCCACGATCATATTTTGATCATTATATTCAAAGCCAAGTTTGTTGTTGTCCTTGATTAGCTTAGCTTGGTAATTAGAAACTAATTCCTGGTCATTGCAGCGATTGGACAAGCGAATTTTGAAGGAAGAAATAATTGGAGCAAAAGAGAATCCCAAACTGACACAATCCTTAACCAACAACTGTTCTTTCCTAAAATTTTGTTTAGCTCTATGGTGAAATAGCTTAAAACTGTATATGTTCTGAATATGTGAAACACTGCCAGAACTGAGGCTGCGATAGAGGAATACTTCTTCGTCATATTTGTGGTGCATAATCTTTTAAAACGCCTATATCCCATATTAATGCCTACGTGAACGGATCGGTAGATTTAACTTCTTTATCTCTCCTCGTATGGTAGGTTTTCGAATCTGGGCAGTTGATTCATAGCTATTCTTTTGATGTCATTCTCTAATGCATCGATTTTGCATAATATAGGTGACTTCTCACCATTACTTTGTACAAGGGTAGAAACGAAACATTGCTTACATTGGAGTAATCCCATTCGTATTATAGCTAATGTATTATTTACTATTTGTTTTTTTATCAAAAATCCAGCTCTCGGTCAATAAAAACACAAATATCCTTCCATAATATGACCTGCATATCTGTTGAATTTTCAGATTTCAGAATTATCAGATTTTAAGCTGTAAGACGAGGAGTACTCACGTTAAGTTGGGTTGCAAATTTTCAAATAAATACAAATTCATATGCGTATTGAAAATACCAACTTATAAAAAGGAAATATTGTACATCTGAATATAAACGTAACTCGCGACTAAAGCATACTTGTTATAGTTAATATTTGTCTCTTTACAACTATTTCCAACCGAGAAAAAAATGAGAAGCAAATAGGTACTATGATAAGTGATTGGCTACATTCGAATTCAAAACTAACTACCGTATTTGACTTATTGAGCCCCGAATCCAATATAATTTCCATAGTTTTGACACATTGAGAAGGTCTGTCCAATTTGAGTAGAAAACAGTGGGCATGTTGAGGAGATAAATTTGGTAGTAGCATAGAGAATTTCTGTCTTTGAGTCATTAAATAAAATGAAATATAAAATATTTCCACAAGCAGGCTTATTTCTTACTTACTTTCTTCCTTGGTGCTTATATAGCGCAGAATCCTAAGGTTTTCAGCACTTTACAGAACAAGACAAAACTCCATACACAAATAATCCAACAATAAGGTGAAAACATGAAAATAAGGGAGGTGAACACAAAACAGTTACTATACATGCTGGAAGTGTATCTCGAAGAGAAACGTCTGAAAACTTTTTTTTAAACATATTAATGGAGGAACTGTTTCTGATTTTAAAAGGTAATGTATTCCACAGAGGTGGGCCGTCATGTTATAAAGCTTGGTTCCCTACTTTCTTTTTTAAAGGGAAAGTAACTAGTGTGAAGTTATCAGTTGAAGACTTATAGGTAGGTTGGGGTGATGAATTGTGAATATGTCCCGAAGATAAGATGGTGTAAGCTTGTGAAAATATTTGAAAATATACATCAGAAGGCGATAATCTACTCTAAGATAACAAGATAGCCAATGTAAATCAGCAAGTATTGGTGAAATGTGATCAACATGAGTGCGCCTTGTAACAGCCCTAGCTGCTTTGTTTTGCATTAGCTACAGACGTTTAATTTGTGTTTGAGAGATTCCTGTATAAAGAGAACAGCAGTAATCAAGTCTTGAAGTAACAAAGCATTTGGATGGCTGTCTTGTAAGCCTGAGTGGATACAAACTTATCAAAGCTTTGAACTTTGTCCCCATTTTCAATAGGCAAATTCCGCTCATGAAACTAACTCTCTATTTGAATTTACCGTATCATCCCGCCTACAGTCGCGTGGCTGCTCCAAGAATCATTTGGGCAAATTCACTCTGTGCCCCAATTTTTCTACATTCGCTTATCGCCTAAAATAGATTCAGGGAAATTATTGTCTGTCCAAACCTATTCAGTTCACAATCGATCACAAAATAGGATAAAATAAAGTAATGCCCAAATTTATTCAAATTTGTGAGAAAAAAATCACCAAATGCAATCTATTCATAAAGTAAGTTTTGGTATAAAACCATTTGGACATTATAACTTATGCTTTCTAAATTGAACGACATTCTTCGAAATCAGGATTCAGAATTGTTGTGTAAACGTTACTTGTTTGCCAATATGTAGGCCTACATTTGTTTAAAAGAGTTGCAAGTAAATTAATGTTTTGCCCAAATTTACCTCAATTCTTTTGTTTTCGGAAAAGATTGGGGCATTTGTATTTATTCCTAAATACACCCACAAAATCATTTAGAAAAGATTCGGGAAAATTACACAATTTTTCTCACATACCTTCGCAAAAAGATTCATGCAATTTACTGTCTGCCTAAATTTATTGATATTGTTTTTGAAAATATTCGCGCAAACCATCCTGTTACCTTTTCACTTTCACTCTGGAAATTGAGGTGAATTAACTTCACTCCTGGTATCCTAGAGTAAATGATTTCTATTCTCAGCCTTTCAGAATAAATAACTTTTAATGGATTATGCAGTTTTTGCCCAAATATTGACACAAATTTTCCTGAATCTCTAGTGGGCAAAACATTTGGGGGCTGTCTGTCCCCTGTTCCCTGTCTCGTACGCCACTGATCACAAACTCCTTAAGTAAAAGAAAGTAAAAGTAAAAGAATTCTTCCTAATAAGGTGTTAGTCACATTTACATAAGTCTGATATATAAAACGTTGATATTGAATATTAAATCAACGGAATAAATTAGAAATACTGTATTCACTATATTTATCATACATATTTCAAATATAAATATGTTTTCAACACTAAACCTATCATTTCATATCTATTTCTGCTATATACATGGTGATTTGATTTTAAAAGGTTATTCATAGATACAGAAGAAACAACAATTATCCTTTGTGTTGTTATGTATTCTCCTTAGTTATAATATTAAGTACCAAGGGCTGTCGCCAGCCTTGACTGACAGGACGGGGTGGGGGTAAAAGGGAGGGGGACCAGAGACAACAGGGAAAAACCTAAAGGTGACCGGTGGAAGCTGCACAATTGAAAATTCTTATCAATTAAAAAAAAAAATGACTATGCTAGTGACTGGGAACTCGTCCCCCAGTCCTCCCTGTGGCGACGGCCTTGTCAGAACCCAATAATATTCTTATGTTCATCAAACGGAAGTTAGAGGAAATTTGATGGTTGGAAGCTTTTTAAAATTTGCATTTATTAACACCAGCAGACTTAGGAAGGATGTGTGTTTTAAATGACTACACTTTATAAATAAAGTTGATAGAGTTTTCTCCCTTTATACTTTAAGCATGTTAAGTGTTTGTTCACTCTTACCAGAAAGTATTAGATAATTAAATATTTTCTTTTCATTCAGTGTTATCATTTATTAATCGTTTTGGAAATTGAATGCTTTAATCTTAAGGGGTGGAATGGAACTGGATGAATGACCGGATGATTGCTGCAGAATTGAAGCAATCGAAGAAACGCTTCAAACAAAGTCATCATTATGAACAGAAAAAAACTTACATCATTTACATCTACTGAATCATGGATGCACACAACAGGGAATCAATTAAAGGTTTCGATGGTTTGATTGGCGCAACATAAACCAGGCGGTTTGAAGGCTTAGCAAACTTAATCAACTACGAAAAACTAAAGTTAGATTTATTGCACTTATTAAAAGACGATATCATGTTGTATCTTTTTAAAATAACAAATAGTTACTCATCACTTTAAGAAATCCTATTAATAGGATATGTTTGTAAATGGATAGTGTAAATTATTCATTCATGTTGATACCTATCTTGCATTGTAGTTTACAATTATCTCTTTCACCAGCCTTTGTATCCTTTACGTACTCTGAGAATTGGGCAATTGTTATTGGTCCTGGGCACACATCTTCAACAATATTACCATACGTAGCTTCAACAGTATGGTTATTTAAACTACTTTCATGTGATAAATCGATTGTTTCAGGTTCTACTGTTGCCACATCATATGCCATTTTCAATCCGCTTTCGTAACCTGCACGTTTTCTTTTCGAGACATTTTGTCTTTGTTCATCCGAAGGAGAACTTGGTTTTAATTCTGCTTTTGGTTTATTATCAGCTGTTGCATTAATAGTTGCTGTATAATCTAATGATGAAAAGACGGTTAAAGTTATTATATATCCTTTATAATAAGTGATAATCAAGAATAAATACGCGACACAATATTTTGAAAATTGTTCACAATTTCTCTGGATTAAAATTATAAAAAGTTCGATAATCATTTTTAAAACTGTAGCGATATTTCTATTAAACTTCTTTTGAAAATAAGTAAGAGGTTCCTATCTTCTATAATTGCTTGTAAAGTACAGTTGCTACTGAAATGTGTATAGCACTTCATAAGTTTCCGAGCAATTTCCTTATGAATATGATTTTGCTTAGCCTTAAAGAAGTATAATTGTTTTGTTTTAACGCTAATAATGGCATAATTCCTGTACATACTAACAGACAGCTACTATACATTATTAAACAGCTGTTTCAAAATTAAAACAAGGTACAATAAAGTAATTATATATTAATTTGATTAATCTTATGTTCATCAAACGGAAGTTTGAGGAATTTTCAAATTACCAAAAATTACGGTGATTGTTGAAACCTTTTTGAAATTGGCATTTATTAAGCTCAGCAGACTTAAGGAGGATGTGTGATATAAATGACTACAATCTATAAATAAAGTTAATAGAGTTTTCCCCCTTTATACTTTAAGCATATTAAGTGTTTGTACACTC
The DNA here is from genome assembly GCA_020152595.1 of Chiridota heheva. Taxonomy (NCBI): domain Eukaryota; kingdom Metazoa; phylum Echinodermata; class Holothuroidea; order Apodida; family Chiridotidae; genus Chiridota; species Chiridota heheva. Next base: position 111,242 of record JAIGNY010000266.1, on the reverse strand, counting down.
TTACCAGTAAAGTATTAAACTTAATTGAATATGAAAAAATCATTTAGTGTAATCATTTATCAATCGTTTTGAAAATTGAATGCCTTAATCTTAAGGGGTGGAATGGAACTGGATGAATGACCGGATGAATGCTGCAGAATTGAGGCAATCGAAGTAACGCTTCAAACAAAGTCATCATTATGAACAGAATAAAGTTACATCATTTACATCTACTGAATCATGGATGCACACAACAGGGAATCAATTAAAGGTTTCGATGGTTTGATTGGCGCAACATAAACCAGGCGGTTTGAAGGCTCAGCAAACTTAATCAACTACGGTAAAAACTAAAGTTAAATTTATTGCACTTATTAAAAGACGATATCATGTTGCATCTTTTTGAAAAAACATATAGTTACTCATCACTTTAAAAATCCTACTAATAGGATATGTTTGTAAATGGATAGTGTAAATTATTCATTCATGTTGATACCTATCTTGCATTGTAGTTTGAAATTATCTCTTTCACCAGCCTTTGTATCCTTTACGTACTCTGAGAATTGGGCAATTGTTATTGGTCCTGGGCACACATCTCCAACAATATTACCATGCGTAGCTTCAACAGTATGGTTATTTGAGCTACTTTCATCTGAAGAATGGATTGTTTCAGGTTCTACTGTTGCCACATCATATGCCATTTTCAATCCGCTTTCGTAACCTGTACTTTCTCTTTTCGAAAGCTTTTGTCTTTGTTCATCCGAAGGAGAACTTGGTTTTATTTCTGCTTTTGGATTATCATCAGTTGTTGCATTAATAGTTGCTGTATAATTTAATGATGAAAAGAAAGTTAATGTTATTATATATCGTTTATAATAACTGATAATCAAGAATAAATATGTGACAAAATATTTTGAAAAGTTTTCACAATTTCTCTGGATTAAAGATTATAAAAATTCCATAATCATTTTTATAACTCTAACTCTATTTCTATTAAAGTTCTTTTGGAATTAAGTAAGAGGTTCCTATCTCCTATAATTGCTCGTAAAGTACAGCTGCTACTGAAATATGTATAGCTCTTCATAAGTTTCCGAGCAATTTCTTTATGAATATGATTTTGCTTAGCCATAAAGAAGTATAATTGTTTTGTTTTAACGCTAATAATGGCATAATTCCTGTACATACTAACAGACAGCTACTATACACTATTAAACAGCTGTTTCAAAATCAAAACAAGGTACAATAAAGTAATTATATATTAATTTGATTAATCTTATGTTCATCAAACGGAAGTTTGAGGAATTTTCTAAATACCAAAAATCACGGTGATTGTTGAAACCTTTTTGAAATTTGCATTTATTAACCTCAGCAGACTTAAGAAGGATGTGTGTTTTTAATGACTACAATTTATAAATAAAGTTGATAGAGTTTTCCCCTTTATACTTTAAACATGTTAAGTGTTTGTTCACTTTCACCAATAAAGTATTAGATAATTAAATATTTTCTTTTCATTCAGTGTTATCATTTATTTATGGATGCACACAACAGGAAATCAATTTCAGTTTTCGATGGTTTGATTGGCGCAACATAAATCAGGCGGTTTGAAGGCTCAGAAAAATTAATTAACTGCGAAAAACTAAATTTAAATTTACTGCACTTTTTAAAAGACGATATCATCTTGCATCTTTTTAAAATAACATATAGTTACTCATCACTTTAAAACATCCTACTGATAGGATATGTTTGTAAATGGATAGTGTAAATTACTCATTCATCTTAATACCTATCTTGCATTGTAGTTTACAATTATCTCTTTCACCAGCCTTTGTATCCTTTACGTACTCTGAGAATTGGGCAATTGTTATTGGTCCTGGGCACACATCTTCAACAATATTACCATGCGTAGCTTCAACAGTATGGTTATTTGAACTACTTTCATCTGGTAAATCGATTGTTTCAGGTTCTACTGTTGCCACATCATATACCATTTTTAATCCGCTTTCGTAACCTGTACTTTCTCTTTTCGAGACCTTTTGTCTTTGTTCATCCGAAGGAGAACTTGGTTTTATTTCTGCTTTTGGATTATCATCAGTTGTTGCATTAATAGTTGCTGTTTAATTTAATGATGAAAAGAAAGTTAATGTTATTATATATCGTTTATAATAACTGATAATCAAGAATAAATATATGACAAAAAATTTTGAAAAAGTTTTCATAATTTTTCTGAATTAAAGATTATAGAAATTCGATAATCATTTTTGAAGCACTAACTATATTTCTATCAAACATCTTTTGAATTAATTAAAAGGGTCCCATCTTCTATAATTGCTCGTAAAGGACAACTGCTACTGAAATTAGTATAGCACTTTGTAAGTTTCCGAGCAATTGCCTTATGAATATGATTTTGCTTAGCCATAAAGAAGTATAATTGTTTTGTTTTAAAGCTAGTAATGGGCATAATTCCTGTACATACTAACAGACAGCTACTATACACTATTAAACAGCTGTTTCAAAATTAAAACAAGGTACAATAAAGTAATTATATACTAATTTGATTAATCTTATTTTCATCAAACGGAATTTGAGGAATTTTCTAATTACCATTAGTCACGGTGATGGTTGAAACCTTTTAAAATTTGCATTTATTAAAACCTCAGCAGACTTAAGAAGGATGTGTGTTATAAATGACTACAATTTATAAATAAAGTTGATAGAGTTTCCCCGTTTATACTTTAAGCATGTTAAGTGTTTGTTCACTTTCACCAATAAAGTATTAGATAATTAAATATTTTCTTTTCATTCAGTGTAATCATTTATTTATGGATGCACACAACAGGAAATCAATTTCAGTTTTCGATGGTTCGATTGGCGCAACATAAACCAGGCCGTTTGAAGGCTCAGAAAAATTAATTAACTGCGAAAAACTAAATTTAAATTTACTGCACTTTTTAAAAGACGATATCATCTTGCATGTTTTTAAAATAACAAATAGTTACTCATCACTTTAAGAAATCCTACTATTAGGATATGTTTGTAAATGGATAGTGTAAATTATTCATTCATGTTGATACCTATCTCGCATTGTAGTTTACAATTATCTCTTTCACCAGCCTTTGTATCCTTTACGTACTCTGAGAATTGGGCAATTGTTATTGGTCCTGGGCACACATCTCCAACAATATTACCATGCGTAGGTCCAATAGTATGGTTATTTGAACTACTTTCATCTGGTAAATCGATTGTTTCAGGTTCTACTGTTGCCACATCATATACCATTTTCAATCCGCTTTCGTAACCTGTACTTTCTCTTTTCGAAAACTTTTGTCTTTGTTCATCCGAAGGAAAACTTGGTTTTAATTCTGCTTTTGGATTATTAACAGTTGTTGCATTAATAGTTGCTGTATAATTTAATGATGAAAAGAAAGGTAATATTATTTTATATCCTTTATAATAACTGATAATCAAGAACAAATATGTGACAACTTTTTTTGAAAAAGTTTTCACAATTTTTCTGAGTTAAAAATTCTAAAAATTCGATAATAACTTTTGAAGCTCTAACTATATTTCTATTAAACATCTTTCCGAATAATTAAGAGGTTTCTATCTTCTGTAATTGCTCGTAAAGTACAACTGCCACTGAAATAAGTATAGCATTTTATAAGTTTCTGAGTAATTGCCTTATGAATCATGATTTTGCGTAGCCTTAAAGAAGTACAATTGTTTTGTTTTAACTCTAATAATGACATAATGCCTGTGCACACTAACATACAGCTACTATACACTATTAAACAGCTTTTAAAATAAAAACAAGGTACAATAAAGTAATTAATTATTAGAAGTATGTTTTAATCTTTTGATGCGAAAATAATATATCATATTATCCAGGTACTAAAATTTTCCTCCGAAATCTAAAATTTTGAATTACAAAAATTTACGGTGAATGTTATATTACTGTTAGATAATTATAATATTCAAAAACAGCAAAAGCAAACTAAAAAGTTGAATAATTCAATTTTCTTCCACGTGGTATATTTGAATTTTCATTTGGAAATTGAAATAATAAAACAGTTTTTTATTTGACATCGGTAATATGGATGACATCTGACTAAAACATTGAACTGTTGAGAGCATTGCAGATCTTATTAAAAAACAGTAATTTTTTAAAATTCACTACAACTGTGCATATTTATCGTCTCTTCCCAAGTATATATGTAATTTATATCCAACCTTTGTTGTCTCTAGATCTGTACCGCTGTGAATTCTTTTCAGCTTTCTCATGATTCCTGCAAAATGATATTTTGACAGTTATGTTACTTTTATCAATTATTTGGAAGACCTTAAACTTTATTATAATACTAGATCTATTATATTGTAAAAATAAAATGTGTTCTAAACAATGTAATACACAATATCAATAATAAAGTTCAGCTACAGGTAAGCATTCAGACTAGATATTCAATAGGTAAGTTGTGCTATAATATTCTTTAAGCAAAAGACTAATTAATCGCTATTGGATGTAGTAAAGCAGTGTGCACTATCTATTGATGACCCAGCGAATGATGCCCGTGGGATAGCTTAAAGGCTTGTCGTAAGCATGACTCACTCATGGAACTTTTATAAGGAAACCTATTCAATGGAAACATATTACTGATTTATTTCCAATATCACGGTCCCACAAGCACAATCGAATATTTTGTAATGTTCAAACTAAAGGTGAGAAGCGTTTTTTGTTATAATCTCATTCTCATATACATGGCCATCCAATGTGTTTAGTTCACAGGAAATATATATTTGGTGAAAAATGCCTGTTCTTAGTTACTAATATTGCAAGATCATTCGGTTTACGTACCTGAAGCAAAAACAAACTTACCTTTTCAGTTTACACGTAGATACACCAGTTCTGATAAGAGCACGTAAAACGACAACAGCAGCAAGTACAACACTAATGAATGTTATACAATATAATATCCATCCAAATATGTGGAAAAGCGTCTTGTTTGATGCAGAGAATTCTTCTGAGGAAAAAGCACGTGGGTGCGGGTAGAAAAAGAGGGTGGTGTTAGAAACAGTCCACACAGAGACGGCTGGTGACCAAATCACTACTTTATTTGAAAAACTCAGCGAATGCCAAATACAATTCATGAAACCAAGAGAAACTTATCATAATTACCTCTCCATTCTAGAAAATTGTAAAATGATTTCCACAAAGTCTTCCCTTTCGTAGTAAATTTTGTAATCGATTATAGTCAAATTCAATACAAGAAACGAAATGTATGTCAAAGTATATCCATCATTAACTCACCAATGGTAATTATAAACGTACACGAAGCCGAATTCCCTGCTCTGTCTGTTGCTGTGTATGTTATCTGATGCAAACCAATAGTAAAAAAATCGTTTGGGGAAACATCCGGCATTGTTTTGTGCATATTTCCTACTCCGGCATTGTCCATCCATTCTGGCTCATCCCATGTTACTACGGCGTTCCCTTCGTCTGCAGTTGCAATTAAAGTTACATCGCTTGGACATGTAGCTCTTGGTTTTTTTGTATCCTCTGACGGTAAAACAATGGAATAAAAATACGCATATCAGCTTTTAAATATCAATTAGAGGTAAAATAGGAATTAAAGCATTTATTCATAGTCATGAAATTCTTCTAAATACTTCTAATCTTTTAAATATTCGAATTTACTAGATGATCTTATTCCATTGTTGTACTCCTATTTGTAGCAGTGAGTGACGGATGTCATATTAGAATATAATATAACCGCAAATTTATATTTCCCAAAAACCAATTTAATCATTGAAATATTTCTAAGGCATTTGGGGTTAAATACCGTTAGCAAATTAAGGAAAACCAAAATGAGCTAAAAAATAAGCGAAATACCATGCCTGAAGGTATATTTCGCGAGGATCGGAAAGACCGGGGCAAGCTGAAAATCTGGACCAACATAGCGGGAAATTCTGAACAGTGCAAAAAGAGTTATCACACCTATTTCGGTTCCAATTTTACAACCCTTTTAGCTGCTGTCAAGCATTTCGCCCAATTTTTGCGTCCCACTTTTTGAACGCGGTATATCCTAAAGGAATATCAATTTTTCATATAATGGTCTCTCTTATCTTTATGTACCATAAACGATGAGAACAAATGACTAATCTAATAAACTGATCTTTTATTTAAGTTGCATAATTCCGCTCATATGAGCTCTATACACAACTGCAAGACATTTCTGGATGTTTGTTGTTGCAAGAATCATGTGTGGGATTAAACCCACAACATGCACGCCTACTTTTGGAATGAAAATTCAAAGCACATACTAATTTCCGGAAGAAAAAAAAGAGTTGCTCGTACATAAAATTAAATCCAATTATCACCACTAATTAGCTTTCCTTACCTAACCTTTCTTACATAATATTATTCCATACATATGCACTTTGGTATTGTGTGAATACATTCGACTACAGGAACTGTTTAAAATATGCCATGCACTCTAATGGACTGAATGGTCAAAGACTACAGTAAACAAATACAACTCTCTTGTTGTTTGGAATGGTTCAAACAGGCACGTTTCGGTGCAATTTCTTCTGAAAATATATTCAGAGATTATTATATAGGACGTGCATAAAATTATCAGGAATTTTTTGTATGGTATTTTACCATAACGTCATATGGATACTTTTAAAAACTTATATGTAATATGTAATATAAGAAAGAAACAGACTGCAATTGCGAGCCCATTGTTGAATAAAATTGACAAGCCCAAAATTTTGAAGACTATTTGGCGAGGCGAAGGGCCAATGGTCGAGCAAGGAATTTTTTTTTATATTATATCACTAAATATGATAAAAAATAATTTTAAATGAAAACAATCTGATAAACTTCAGCTAAAGAAACGCGAAATTATATACACAGTACAACACACATCAATCCAGCGCATTTGCGTATGACAACACAGAGAATGGTTGACGGTTTCTAGTATACCGGTTTGTACTTTTGTCGGACGAACAAAATACTACTTCGTTAATGACTCGCAAATTGTTTTCATATATTTGAAAATTAATTTGAGTCTTTTGCTATCAAAAAGAAATTATATTACATAAACAAATTTACTAGTTTATCAGTATGAAACAATCTCATCGGCAAGAAAACCAAGTTAAACGTAAACGACGAGAAGTCAAAAGGTTATCTGGAGTAAATGATTGATCGAGGGTTCTGAATACACACAATATGAAGTCTCAAGAATTATGGTAATTCATTGATGGTAGGCCTAGTTGTATTTGATACATAAATTACCCAATTATCGGGAGGTTTCTTTGGTTGTGAAGTACTTAGCCTAGCGGTAGGCCTAGGATCAAACACAAAATCCTAATAACGTTACAGAGTGGGAATATGTAGTTAAGGTTGGAAATTTCACGCAGCAATTCAAAAGTTAGACAGCCACTGAGCTAGGATGAGACCCTATGACAAGTTAAGTTGATAACGAAGACAGAGGATTATGCTTCTAGAGAAACGTAAAACAAATAAATTTCATAAGGAGTGTTGTGTGTAAAGGTGTAAACTAATAAGACAAACTGGTTTGGTGCAAGTTTAAGCTGTGGTGCAAGTTACCTATGAGGTTGTGCCTAACCTGATATTTTTTATATATTTTTGAACGTTGCATATATTATTTCAACTGTGCACATTGAATTGTTTTATTGCTCAATTCAAATTTGGCATAATCAGCTTTGCCAGCAAGAAATGCGTTGCTGCTGAAATAAAAATTGTATTTACAGCATTATTTATTTTTGTACGTACAATTAATTGAATGGTCAATGGTTGCTGGGGTAGTTGCCATGATGAATGTAGAAGGTACCCCACTTGAGAAAATGTCAAAATGATGAATATGCAACCGTCCACTTATTGACTTTGAGGGCCATCAATAGTTATTTTTTTCATCTACTGTCGTTCGTTGTTTAATAATCGGAACAGTATTACGCAAATTAACCTTTTAATCCAATCAGGTGTCTTGAAATGAATAACTGGACACTATGGGGGTAAAATGCAATATTAAATAGGATGTTTTGTATATTCGTCGTATTTTAGTTTCATACTACCTACCAACGCAAAACGTTTCTCCGTTTCGAACAAAAAATCTGGCTTTGCAACGTTGATTGGGACATGATCCAGAGGTTTTATTGCAGGGAGAACTGTTGAGGCAATTGCATTTTCTGTCACAGATATCGCCATAAAACCCGTATGGACATATGCCATCAGCTATAATATACAAAAATAAGATTCACATATCTGAAAGTGCAAAGATCTCAAAATGCCATATTTAAGTTAGATAAGAAGCTTTCATGGATGATTTTGAGTCAAGGTACTCATCATCAAACTCAAATTCAAATATGGCTGGTGAATTTCATTTTTCTCGTTTTGATGATACGCTAATCAAATAGTTAAGTATTAGATTCTCTTTAAAAAATCAAACAAATACGCTGCTTAAACATCTCAAAGAAGTGATGTAGAGTTAATTCATGTTACTTATTAGCTTATCAGGTAATGGTGCCAAGTTGCCAAAAGCGAGAGAAAGAGAAAGAAATCTTGCTCGTTTTAGAGCTAAATATTATGAGAATCGAATGTCAGTTTTATTGAACCTAAAACCCTAAAGCATAAATACTATTGAGTCGTGTGTAGGCCTCGAGCTATGTTTACTATTCAGTATAGTTTTTCAGTAATACCATTAGGTAGTGACAATTGATTTAAAACATTAAAAACAAGGTTTGAAAGAAGTCAATAAAGTTCTTAATAAATATTTCGAAACTCGTTCCTAACGCTGTAAACTGTTTCACTCCATTACTATCGCAAACACTGACAATTATTTTCTTTATCGCTTACATTCTGACATTAGACTATTACTCCGCTCATGATGAAACATGTGCCAGTAAGTTTTGCAGTAAACACTATATATTTTTTTGTAGTGGGAACGGCGCAAGTTGTTTCGACTTTTTTTTGTTAAGGTAGTTATATACTTTGTGCATTATAAAATCGTGCTTTACGTTTTCAAGGAATATGTTTATATGTTATTCCAAAGTTATTGCCCATCTAAGATTTCATAACAGTGTTGAAAAATTGCCGTGCAATGTAACTTATAGTGACATAATTACAGATCAAATGTTATTATTTATGTATATTAGTAATATGTTTTATTTGGCTAAATGCTTACCAAGGCAATATACATATCTTGAACTAGAATTAAGAGAGTATCCCGTTGCACAGTACTGATTAGGACATTCTCCGGTGTTCTTATTACACGGTGCACCATCCAGGCAGTTACATGGATAATTGCAAAGATCTCCGAACAATCCAGGGCGACATGTAGAAGGTGCTAAATCAATGAAAAAGCGTCACAATTGAACATTAATATTTAGAATGGAATCTAAAATATAGCTTAAATTATCGTGTGATTCATGCACTAAAACAAATGTAAAACCTACTTGTATACCAGTGGTTGTCTACTGCAAGATGAATACAGGATTCTGATGGTAATATACATTTTTTCATCGAAATTAGTAATTGGTAACCTCTAGAATACTTTGTAGCAAAGATTTATTACATCATCCTTAAAAATTTGAAAGCTGTAAATGATCAATTTTAATTCAATGCGAAGGAAAGCTTTTGCCATGTTATGATTTTCTGTGAATCTAGACAAAATAAAACTGATATTGCTTTGTCCTAGTGACTAGTTCCTAAAGCTGCAGCACTAAATTACTACCGCATATTTTGTATCCAAACATATTTTTTTTAATGACGATTAATGCTCCTTTCCGTTCTATCTTCACACACAGGCACAACAAACAATACCACAACAAATATCACAATAGCAAAACATAAAAGTTATTATATTTATATCAGCAGAGCTTATACGTAATTTATGTCTCTTTATGTTGCTAAACAAAACTCGTAACAATATGTTAATTGCTATCAAATGCGTACTTAAGGCTAAAATGTTTACTTAAACATGGTTCCGTTCTATTTCTGGCAGCATATCCAGGCTCACACATGTCATTTGAGCATGCGCCAGTAACTTTATCACAAGAAGTATTTTTGAAGCAGTGGCACATGTATACACAATTTTCTCCAAAATATCCGACTGGACAAGGATCAGGAACTGCAAGGTAAAAAGAAATAGTTTCATTAATTACTAAATAAAGCTTATCTTGCAGAATTACATACAATCTGACTGACGAGGAACGGCGCACTATTTTTTAAGTGTTAAAGATCCTAGGCAGACATATAGTAATAACATTTCACTAAAGATTATTGATTGTATCAAGCTGGTAGACCTATAAACGTCTTGGTGGAAAGTACTGACATTTACTAACGAACTATCGTAAGGAAATTAAGCCAGTTTTACAATCTCAGAACAAGTATTTGATATTTCTTTGGCGAGTGAATTTTGAACGATTTTCCTAAAAACCACCAATTTAATTTTAGAAGTCTTTTTTATGTTTCAGACAATGTATGACTTGGACCTCTATAGTAAGAGCCATCAGTGTTATATCCTGACTACACTCAACAGTTGATCACTAATTTCACCAAATTTACCTTAGATATAATTACCCTAACACTTGCCGGTGGTTTCATACTTGTTATATAATATGTAGCCAGTCACCTCTTTTGCAAAAGAAGAAACGTAGTACATTAATATGAAATTATGTGATCATCTAAAAACATCAGTATGCTAATCAATTTTTGAAATAGAAGAATTTAAATATTCGCAGTGTATAATTACATTGGTCATGAAAGTTATTTTATTTATTTGCTTTGATCTGTTGAAAGAAAGTGCAAAACTGTGAATATGCAGAGCTCAGGAAATAACTAGTAAAAGTATACAGCATAGTCCGACACCGTAGAAAAAACGCCTAGAAGAGATTCACAAAATTAAATCATAAAAACTGAAGAAATACCGTTTTCCTTCTTTATCAGAGTTGGATAAAAAAATTCAAAACAATTTTTGATAAATAACTGTATAACTTAATTTGAAACTGACCGTAACGTCATCATTGGCTAATATGCCTTCTATATAGTCTATTTAGTTAAATGTATTCACTATAATGACCTCCATAATTGCGTACCTTGGCAATTGGATCCAGTCCAACAAGATGCACACACTCCAGTGTCGCACATTCCAGTGAAGAAGTTACAGCCGCCACTTTGACAATGACATTCTTGTCCACAACCTGCGCCATATTTGCCAAATGAGCAGCCTGCGTTAAATAAAATATATCAAAAACGTTACGCATTTGTGCATATATGCATTTATTAGTCAGGAATGTCCATATGAACACAGGTTTTGATCAACATTCACACTTTGTCTTTCTTTTGAACGTATCTTAACCTAATTTGGTTATGTTATGTTAGTGTAAATAAAGCAGAAAGATAGGTTTCATATTCAGTTGTCCCGTGAGTAGTCCGGTTCGTACCCCTCGATCGGGAGAAGAGTTCTGTTCTCCCGATCGGGAGATCCTTTGCATCTACCTAAAGTGCATCTATCCAAATTCAAAGTTTGTATAGGAATAAGATAAGAATCAGACACATTTCGAGCGCGGGGAACTCAATCACTGTAAAAGGTTCAAATTTGTCTTCACGATTTGAAATAATTTCATATGAATTATCTTTTCACCGTGCGCTTTTAAAATTTACCGTGGAATTTTCGAGAAATTTGAAGGAAAAGGGTGACTTCTTATCATGTGTTATGCTTAGGCAGTTGCGTTTTAACAAGACTCTGAAGAAGAAAACATTTGTAAGTTATGTTTAATTGTTGACAACCTTTTCATAAAGAATACTTTTTTGAAGGCTTATGATGGGAAAAAATATATTTTGATTTTATAAATCTATTCTGATGAATGACGAACTAATATTTTTTTGGTACGTAAAGTTGGTAATCCCGAACGCATTTCGTGTATTTGAGCCCTACTCTCTGATTGCTAATTTTGGAGGTTTCCATCATGCCTCAATAAGTATGAGTTATGACATTCACCAGGAGTTTGTAATAAAATCCCTGCTTCCAGGCAATCAAGCAACCGAATTGAAATTTGACCGGTCTGTTTATAGCCTCTGTAAGGTCACACACATACTCGTGCAAATATGGCCAAACAGATACACAATTTAGGAAACACAGGCATATCATATGTTGTTTGTTTGTGTAACAGTAGCTTAAGCTGATATGATCGTAGCTAACCAGATCAACTGCGTAATGTGATTAGAATGTGGCAAATCGAACTAAGCTCAGAGAGGGTCTCTACCAGTCGAAATTTCGACGGTTAAGAAGCATAAATTAGCAACTGGAGAGTAAAGAGCAAATACACAAAATGGTTTTAAATCCTCAGGTACGGGAGCGCACTGCCAATTGTCTCAGAGGTATATGCTTTCTTGAATTTTGGAATTTTGAAACAGCAGGTGAGTTATTTGTTAGAAAAATGAGTATTAGAGCTGTCTTTATCAGAATGATTATCAAAGAAAATTTTAAGCACAAATACTAATGTGAAAATTCGTTTATGTTTTTTTGATAACCATTGATGGGTTAAATCATACAGGGGCACAAATTGCTACAAATATTGTTCGATTAAGTATATTTTTTTTCTCTCATTCAAACCGCAATCAAAAATACACTATTCATCAATAAGATAATTATACAGAATGAAGGTGCTATAATTATATAGGAAAGTACTTGACATAAATTACAACTGTACAAGGCACTCAGTTAAAACCTAATGATTTACAATTTAAGAAAAGTCAATAACTATGCGAACCTGACCTTTCGGCTCAAACGGCGCCCAGGATATTTGAATAGGTATGACAAATGACAGCCTATAATTGGAAACTATTTGACTATAGAAATGTATGACAAATGACAGCCTTTTCTTGTTTAATAATTGAGAAACTACAATACCATTTTGTTTTCTATTTTCCAAAAATAAATGTTGATTTACATACTATTCTCGAGTGGGCTTTGAATAAAAGAGAAACCCAGGCACATCATTAAGATGTTTGATGAAACCACTTTGAAATTTAAGAGTTACATCTTGTTTACGAAATTGCAGAGGTAGTGAATTTAATTACACATCAGAAAATGTTAGGCAGCATAAGGTCCAGTGCTTATGCATATGGAATTCAGTCAAAGCAACGACAACAACTTACTCGTCTGGCAATCGAGATTCTGAAAGCCCGTGGAACATGAGCAACCATAAGGATCGGGCAGACAAAACGGTGTTCCAGCGCAACCATATACGTCAGTGCTAGTTGTACATGTATACTCACAGTCATAACCAAATTTGTTTCCACCGCAAGCTAGAGATGTCAAAAAAAAAATGGTTTTCTTCTTAATATTTGTTTTGTCGTAGCATACGTTTTATCAAACATTAATACACTTATCAAAATATTCTGTCAGAAGAACCTCGGAGAAGTCAATCCGCCTTATACCAATTCCCTTAATCCAATGTATAAATCTAGCTACAAAAAGCGTTTTCAGGTTTATCATGATTTTTCAAAGAGTCCTTGCCTAACAGGCCCGTATCGTGGGCGTTGTCGGGAACGAACGAATTCCACATGGGATCAAAAAAAGTCCGCGCACTTGGGCCCTGTGCGTTGATGAAAAAATAAATAATAATAATCATACAGTGCATGCCGGATTTTTTAAATTTCAAATTGATATGCGTCATATTATGCCACAATAACAAAGCAGGGCTGGTACCACTGACTGTTATTTGAATAGAAACATGTACGGATTCATCAATTAATTTTAATTACAATTGGCCTGATGGTGATATCGGTTCCTTATTATCACTTTCAAATGTAAAACGGTGTAGTACTTCAAGTACAACCATCATTGCGTAGAAGATGGTAAAATAGTCAGATCGGCTACGCTCGCAAACACAACCGCCCCTCCACTCCCCCCACACACACACACTTCACAACCACGCTACGGCCATGCCTAAAGTGAAGGATGTGATTATTATTTTACTACATACAACTAATCACCGAATACCTTGCAAATAATACTCCTGATAATTACATAACTTTTCTAAACATCTTTGGGAAAATTAGGAAAAAATGGATTTCATTACCAACTTAATATGCTGATATTATCTTCTTTGCTTGTGTAAAATAACAAATAACTTCTTCAACTAAAAATTAACATACTGTAATTACTAAAGAGGATTCGAATTTGATAAATACTGAGTATTGGAATACATTATATTTACATATACCTGCTATCGATAAAAGGTATGAGATCTTGTATTCATGTGACGCATTGATCATTAACAACCCACTTCCCAGAACTTTATATACTACGGGACTAAGCGTAATCATCTAGAGATTATATACAGATATAACATGATCCCATCACACAGGTGAGGGTCCTAGGCTCTTGGTGTCTGTTCGTGAATAGTTTGTGTGAGAATATCGTTATATGTTAAAAAACTTCAATCAATCAATCAATCACTGAAATTCATAATACGCAAAAACCTAAGGCGCTCTACAACCAGACAACTAAGAACAAACTTTGCAATAAAATAAAATAAAAATGGATGGAAATTATAAAGTACAAATCTGGTATCAAAAATACCACACTTGTGAAACACTACTAAATCACGACAACACTGTCTATCAGTATTATAGCAAAACAAAGCAAATGAAATATTGATGGTAGGCGACTTGAAAAATATGTTGTTTTACCAGTGTTTTTTTAAATAACAAAATAATTGGGTTTATGTGAAAGTTTTATGTGATTGAGAAAAAGGTTTCAGATGCAAGGAGCATGACTGCAACTGTTGTTTGCTGAGTGCGGATTTCAATAAATTGAGGTGCTGATGATGATGTAGAGCGAAGCTGCGTAGATCAGGTATACTAGAAAGTTTGAAAAACGAAGATAAATTGTAGGAATTCAATGTTACGAGTCACACAATCCTTCTATGTGATCTACCATACACAAAAAAGGTATTAATCTACATCGTTGTAATACGGGAACCTTGGCTAAGTAATAATGTATCTATAGATAAAGAGTGACGTCACGAAAGGGCAAATAATATAAAGATTGTTGTGTATTACGAAGATCTAATGAGGTTAGAAGTTGATTTTTGTCTATGTCAACGTCTTGCAAATATTCTGAGGTACAAACAGAAGCTCTATTCCCTCCAGTTGCAAGTCAGAGTAGATAATGAAACATCAATTCAGAAACGGAATAGTGTTCACATTGGATTACCATGCAAGCAGTATTTTCCCATGAATCCGGGTGGACAAATACATGTTCCTGATTGGTCGTCACAGATTCCCCCGTTATAACAAACGTCACATATGTCCACACAACTTGGTGGCCCCCATCTCTTTGCAGGACACGCTATGGTTAAAGAGAAAACGTAGAGAGAGAGAGAGTTGAACACACAATTACAATGACGGGGTCATCGCCTGCGTATTCGGTTATGATAGTACAAATGCTATCACGAAACGCTTAATACGACCCGGACGAGAACACAGGTACGACGTACGGACAGACATAACATCGACAACCAAGTCAATGTCCACGGCCTTTGATAACCAGTTGTGGTGCACTGGCGTGTCTACCCACCCCAGAATTAAACCCGGGGCCTCGTGGTCTGTAGACAGGTATGATAACCGCTACACCACGAAAGTTAATTGCTTAAATATCAATTTTTCGTGTTGATTTGGTTCTGATTGGTCGAAATATGTACACAAATACTGAACGGCCAATCAATAACCGTAGCAAATGACGTTACTAATAGGTATAGGTTGTATTGGGGACGTGGCAAACAATGTTCTTAGAGCGAGATTCCCTCTATCGGCGTTGCATTCATTACAAACGTATCCAAAACTGACAGCATATCATCGATCTACATTAAAAAAAAAAAAAGGCTAAATATTAAAGAAATGTATTTAACATGTATGGCTATATTACATCGTTCTGTCATTACAACACATATGCTTTTCTTTACAATCAGAATGGATCAATGCTTTCCAGAGTCTTTCTTAAATTTTGACCTTTTATTGGATTTAGCAGCCACAATCTTAATGATTCTTCTTCAATAAAAATAGTTTAAACCATATATTTCATAATTTTGGTCTGAAATTTCGTATGATAAACAAACCCCTCGTAAACGGTGTCTCGGTTCCCCGTGTGTTATACATATCACCAATTAGTCATAATGTTCCTTTGGGTTCTTATAAAATGATAAGTAAATGACTTGCCTCGTACAATCAGACGCTGTATAGAGTGAAGAGCACGCTCCCTTTGAAATGAAGCAATGGTTTCATAAATTGCCGTATCTTCACTTTCTGCATTAAGTATGTGTAGCTCAGCGTTACGCTTATTGTATGGTTTGCTGTTATCTTTTCTCCACAAAGTTTCTGAACTGGAAGTTAGGTATCTTTCCGCTTGCAGTGATACTGGCTCATTGATATTGACATTCCGTGTGTAAAATGGAATTGGAAGGAAATGAACTGGCGAGAGAATATGTGTGTTAAAAAAATTACGTGTACTCGTATGTCACTGCACGAAGGACTACTTATCCCTTTAATTTTATATTGCCACCTATGGATAAACAGTTGAAGTTATGGAGAAAATTTAGGAGTTATACGGTTGTTCACAATCTGTGTTACCCAACGATGGGACAATATTGATCCTGTAGGTCAACAGAAATGTAAACAATTGAGCAAGCTAGAAATAATTTCCTTAAACTAATAAGCCTAAAATTGATTGAAACTATCCTTACACGAAGGGTACAACAAACTAATAATACTATATGACCTAATGGGCTGTGTGTTTACTTTCCAAACCACATATTTGTTAGATCATTGTTGAATATTAATTATGTTTGTTACCGGCTTCAATCAATGGCTTTACAAAAGGAGGGTTGTAATCCTTGTTGTTTTTCAATTTGTGGGTAAATTATTTTTAAACCATAATCAATTAGATAATAATTTATTTGATTTGCAGGCAATTTCTGGGAGGGCGTAGAAAAGGGAAATTGCGCTCGATTCTTAACTTGTCATGTATTGTTTATTAATTGTGGTCAATACCTATTATTTACCACTGCTCCTTTATTTAAGAAGTTTAACTTGTACAGTTGGTAAAATGAAAAACAAATAGTGAAACGTTCTGCAAGAACCACGATTTTTGTCAGGTTTTAAGCTACCAAATGAGTCGAAATATGTAAACTTACAAACGGTATAAACATTTCGTATTTGGAATATTGTGAAATTTCACATTTAAAGCTTCAAATGTTAATTTTTTTTTTTTACGTACCTTGTGTTTTTTTTCTGTGGATAAAAGTGACAACTGTCGTATTCCGACGTCCACTTTTAAAACCTTCACACGTGAAAACTCCAAATGCATCATAATTATTTCCGCTTAAACTTATAACTTTCGCGCTGCTAAAAAAGTCAGAGTCTTGTACTTGCTCTGCAGTTGGTTGAGGGTTACTTTTTTGCCGCGTTTTACTCAATCGTTTAAAACTAAGGGAGTTTTTATCAACATCTTCTCCACTAATGTAACACTCGTAATGTGGTCCATTTGATGCTCCTCCAAACGGTTTTACGTTTCGAATAGTTAATTTTACTGGCTCTGGAACATAATATAAAAAACAAATGCATTAAATCAGGTCAATGTGCAGATGTGTTTGTCTAACTGTGAAAAAGCATAATATTCATATTATGTTCAAAATAGCTAAACTTACTGATATAACGATTATGAAAGTACCATGATACACTGAGGACCGTCGAAATTAGGAAAACAGGTGGTTATGCGGAAACAGTATTCAAGGTAAGTAGATACATTTATATGAGGCGTGAGTATATTTCTTTAAGTTTCGTTTATTTTTCTATAAGTTTATCATTTCTAACTGTAACCGATATTTTATATGCAAAATACAGATAGTTAAACTTTCTAAATTATGTTTCATCTGCTTCTTATCTTATTGAATCAAAGTTTTGAAGATGCTAACCGTCATCATGCATTCGCTAAAAATGGCAAAGACAAATTGTTTCATACATGTTGATGTTTTCCTATTTGCCAACGGACAAGCAAAAAGTCAAGTCACTATCAGTCTTTTTCATAAATTGTATAAATTTCATAAATCTTCGTAAAAGAGTTCAATTTTCCAAAATTTTCAATCTTTTCTATTAGATTTCTCATGAACCCACAAAACAACTTTGTTTACATACATTTTCTTCAATTAAAAACAAAGTGGCGACGAAAATGGCGCCAAAATGATAAATTGAAAAAACAATCAATACAAAATGAAAAACTGCAGTAAATTTATCAGTTGAATCACATAAAACATTTAATGGGACGTTATTAACACCATTTGTAACACCTTTGGGCAGCCTAATACTGATGTACTAAAAACACATGAAAATTGGTCATTCAAGGCTATTAACCCTTTTTAGCAAGTTTTCTCCAATAGAAAAAATACATAAATACATGGGTCACAAAATTAAACTTTGGACCAGACATTTATTTGAGAAAAAGTACATACAGACAAAATCTTAAATATGCCTCATGGTACCCCAAGTTTGCTGATTTGAGTTGCCAATCTGTATAAAATACAGTCATATTATATTCCACGAAAGACAATGTTAAAGTATTCATCGTGCAGAAAAATGTACTAATTGAATTGAATAATATTTTCTTGATATAGGAAATATCATATTTATATATGTATATTTATATTCCTATAAGGGAAACTGTTAAGTTGGCAAATGATATGGACT